>JALXJV020000003.1:35870330-35888925 GCA_024633595.2 Lepomis macrochirus | reverse complement strand
TTAGCATCTCTGACAATAACTGAACAAGGGAATACACAAGGCTAAACAGAGAATACAAGACCAGGAACCGAACCTCAAAACAGCAAACTACTAAGGTTTAAACTATACAGGACAGAAACAGGGAGTTAAACGCAAGGTGACCGGACTAATGACACAGAGCGACTAAGGCAAACAAGGTAACAGGAGAACACTGACAAACTCAACCACAGACCAAGATAACTGATCAGATAAACTCAGAGAGACAATAACCAAAAGGGATAACAAATCAGGCAGAGCTCACAATGACATTAACAGACGGGGCACAGGACAACAGACCGGACTGAACCTTTGAACAATATATATTCTAAATAACAGATACTGAACTGACCATATATAACAAAAACTCACAGAGGGCTAACTTAAACATGACCGACAGGCAGAATGTGACAATTATAACCCTTTGGTAGGGGGAAGTTCTGTCACTGTGGCACAGCAACTTTCTCACCTCTATAGTCTGTATGGGTTCATTTGGTTCAGCGGTGGAGCTCAGAGTTTTCTTCTTCCTGAATTGAATCAACAATAAAACAAGCAAATAATAAAAAACTAACTCCCATACTATGAAAACTAAATATTCAATATTAAATATTTAAAGATCAGTGATGGAACTGATTTATTCTTTGAGTTTCACCTCATCCACAGACACACCAGAAGAAGAGTAATTGCCATCACAACCACCAGAGTCAAAGTGAAGATGACTATTATCTTTGTTGATTTCTCTAGAAATGGAGATAGACAGTTATTAGATAAACTGTGCTGGACCTAACTAGAAGGATTTGACTTGTAAATCAGTTTGCCAGGTGATGCTCTTCTGTTAATCAGACAGGTAGAAACTAGAAACGTACCTGCCACAACAATCAGATGTAAGGTGGACTTATGACGTCCTCTTCTGTTCTGGGCTTCACAGTAATAATTCCCACTGTGTTCAGCTCTAAACTCAGTGATGGTGAAGTTTTGTCCTGATGCTTTTGGCGAGTCTTCATTCTCCTTGTACCAGGTATAATTAGCTGCTGGGTTAGCATCACTGCTGCAGGTTAGAGTCACTGAACTGCCCTCCACTATCTCAGCAGAGGGACTCACTGACACAGAGGGAAGCTTTGGAGCATCTGGAGAAGAACGTGGAGAGAAATACAAGAGTTTTCAAGCAACCAATGGATGGAATGGATATGTCATAATTTATCTGATCCCTTTCTACAAATGCAGTGCTGCAGCTTCTCAACATAGTAAGGGGGAAAAAGTGTGTAGTGACCATGATATTTAGTGAAAATACAGTTAACACATTTTCCTAAATCACAATGGGCAAGACAGACACAAGTTTGTCACCTGTGCACCTGTGCATTACTCATGCTGTCTGATCCGCTTCTTGATATGCCACACCTGTGAGGTGGATGAATTATCTCAGCAAAGGAGAAGTGCTCACTAACACAGATTTTGACACATTTGTGAACATTGAGATTTGTTTTGCAATCTACTATTCGCTGTTGTCTGTTTGTACATGAGTATATTTAATGAAAAGAGAACTGTGATATTTCTCTGTGGCCACGTACAAAAAATAGATTGATTACATCTTTCATCATCAAAAAACAAACAGGCTCTTAATAACACACTCCTTGTGTTGAGATCCTGTGTCAACGAGAGTTTTAGTTTTATTGTTAGTATTTTATTATTTTATTCAGTCTCTGTGGTAGTAGCAGCACTTGCTTACAGCAAAAGCTTATTATCTTTGTTGATTTCTCTAGAAATGGAGATAGACAGTTATTAGATAAACTGTGCTGGACCTAACTAGAAGGATTTGACTTGTAAATCAGTTTGCCAGGTGATGCTCTTCTGTTAATCAGACAGGTAGAAACTAGAAACATACCTGCCAGAACAATCAGATGTAAGG
Source organism: Lepomis macrochirus (assembly GCA_024633595.2). Taxonomy (NCBI): domain Eukaryota; kingdom Metazoa; phylum Chordata; class Actinopteri; order Centrarchiformes; family Centrarchidae; genus Lepomis; species Lepomis macrochirus. The sequence continues at coordinate 35,887,004 of JALXJV020000003.1, read as the reverse complement.
TGGAGTTATGACGTTCTCTTCTGTTCTGAGCTTCACAGTAATAATTCCCACTGTGTTCAGCTCTGAACTCAGTGATGGTGAAGTTCTGTCCTGATGCTTTTGGCGAGTCTTCATTCTCCTTGTACCAGGTATAATTAGCTGCTGGGTTAGCATCACTGCTGCAGGTCAGAGTCACTGAACTGCCCTCCACTATCTCAGCAGAGGGACTCACTGACACAGAGGGAAGCTTTGGAGCATCTGGAGGAGAACGTGGAGAGAAATACAAGAGTTTTTAAGCAACCAATGGATGTGTCATAATTTATCTGATCCCTTTCTACAAATGCAGTGCTGCAGCTTCTAAACATAGTAAGGGGGGGAAAAGTGTGTAGTGACCATGATATTTAGTGAAAATACAGTTAACACAAATCACAATGGGCAAGACAGGCATGTTGAATGACTCACTGAAGCTTTGTAACCATGAAAATATTTAAAATTTATCAACACAGAACAGAAAGCATGTCTATATGACATATCTACACCAAAAACACAGCATGTCTTAAAAACCATAGACAAATGAGAACACAATAAATTTTCAGAAAATGTTATTAAATTGGCCAACCAGAGGTTCAGATTGTGAAGTTTATCTAATTATAATACTCAATGCAGGGACCCTGTTTTGGCACAACTACAGGGGCAGACTGGCCATTGTGGCATGCGGTAATGTTCCTGAACAGCCCGTCCATTTCAGGCCGAACCGGCCGGGTGTCAGGAGTTTTTATAGCAGTTTCTAATGTTTTACTTTAGGATCCGTGACCGCACTGGCCAGCCGGTCAGCTGCAGCAAATGTCTGTGTGTCTATCCGACTGGGTCAAACTAATAATTTCAACATGAAGGGGTACGGACGGCCTCTCCCAACTTGGACTGATCCTCGTTTTTGCTGAAATCTGATTGGCTCAACAGCCAAAGGACTTGACTTTCCATCTGGGGAGAGTTAAGCTTGATTTATACTCCTGTGTAGGCTCTACATGTGTACCTACGGCTAGGTTACGCATATAGCCATGCATTCATACTTGTGCGTAGAGGGCTACGCAGAGGCTATGCCGTCAATTTGACGCAGAAGTATAAATTGCACTTTAAATCTCCAAACGTTTTATGTACGTTTTACGTAGTATGATAAGCCAACAGAGATGGTAAATATGGCGAAAAGAGAGAAAGAGGAAAAAGAAATGTGTGGTGCGGAAAAATAACACATCATGAGCTGAACTCAAATGTACACAAAAGGACTTTTTCTCTCACATTTTTGAGTGGCCTTTTATTGTGGCCAGACGAAGGCCTTTTATTGTGGCCAGCCTAAGGTACACCTGTGTATTACTCATGCTGTCTGATCAGCATCTTTATATGCCACACCTGTGAGGTGGATGAATTATCTCAGCAAAGGAGAAGTGCTCACTAACACAGATTTTGACACATTTGTGAACATTGAGATTTGTTTTGCAATCTACTATTCGCTGTTGTCTGTTTGTACATGAGTATATTTAATGAAAAGAGAACTGTGATATTTCTCTGTGGCCACGTACAAAAAATAGATTGATTACATCTTTCATCATCAAAAAACAAACAGGCTCTTAATAACACACTCCTTGTGTTGAGATCCTGTGTCAACGAGAGTTTTAGTTTTATTGTTAGTTTTATATTATTTCATTCAGTCTCTGTGGTAGTAGCAGCACTTGCTTACAGCAAAAGCTTATAATATGAAATAAATTGTAACTAAAACAGTTATTTCACTACACGTTTCTGAATATTGCTTTTGTGTTGTTAGTGATTTTTCTATAAATAATAGTGCTGTGTCTGCATCGGGATCTGGCAGACTATTAAACAGTTATGTCTGAAATTGTAATAGTATAGTAATGTCAGTGTTTATGTTTGTTTTTTTCCCCTGACACAGTGGAGTGAACTCACACACTGAAGGAGAGGGGAAATCCTCATGTCCTTTTACAGCACAGGAGATGATGTCTCCGTGATAAAACTGATCTTTATAAAAAGATGTCTCCACCCTTTCCATTTTCTGTCCATTCTTGAACCAGATCAGACGATCAGGTAGACGACAGCTGCTGTGACAAAGCAGCTCTGCCTCAGTATAATTCTGGTAGAGTGTTGATCTGATCACCTGCACCTGGAGGATGTGGATGGGATTGCTCATGTTTAAAGATACATGAAGTCATGGTCAGTGTTGGGCAGTAACACGTTACTGTAATATTGTTACTTTTCCCAGTAACTAGTAGTGTAACGGATTATGTTTTCCAAAACAGTTATAATATTAAAGTTACTAATCCAAGTAACGCTGCGTTACTGAACGCATCATCCTTGACGTGAATGCGCGACTACACGGCAGGTCAGCAGCACCGGACATTGCTGTTCGTGTCAGCTGTTAGCCAAGAAGATGAAGGAAAAATGAAGAAAAGGGAGATAGGCTTTGTTTCTACAGCAGTAAGTGCTCCCATTATTGTATCACAGAATAAGATGCAGAGAACAATTTCGAGCGTTGTAAACTTTGTGCGACCAGCAAAACAATTCTGCATCTAATCTATTGAAGCATCAGCTGAACAGCACAGCAACGTGAAACTTAGCCTTTAGAAATAAACTCCGGCTGCTACTGCCAGTGATGCATCCACTGGAGGGGAGTGGATGTATCACTGGCAGTAGCAGCCGGAGTTTATTTAAATTACTTTTTAAGGAGTAAGTAACTAGTACAATAGTACAATTTCAGCCCAACACTGGTCATGGTACAGAACATTAGTCACATTATTAGAAGATTGTGGTGTGAACTCACACACTGATGGAGAAGGAAAATCCTCACGTCCTTTAAGGGCGCATGAATAGCTGTCTGCAGGATAAAAGTAGTCTGAATAAGAAGATGCTTCCTTAATTTTCTGCCCATTCTTGTACCAGATGTAGGAGGTTTGATCAGGTAGACGACAGCTGCTGAGACACTTAAGCTCTGACCATGTACACGTGTAAGTCTTGCATGATTGTGAGCTGCTCATCTGCACCTGGAGACCTGTATTTGTAAAGAAACAAAAATATAATAATTGAACTGTCAATTTTCACGTATGATAATTGGCACACTGAGATTAACAGCTAACGGACATGGTGTTCAACAAATGTTACCTGTGACAGACAAAGTGACTCCAGGTGAACCAGTAAATCTTCCACCTGGTTGGTTTGTTATGAACCTGAACTTGTACTCAGCTGAGTCGCTCTCTCTCAGGTCTGTGATTCTCAGAGTGCAGATGTTGTTAGAACAGCTGTACTGCAAACGACCTGCGTACTCTGAGTCTGTTCTCAGATCCACAGGTTCTTCATCCTGCAGTTTAGTAAACCAGAATGTTTCCTCAACTGTAGTATCACGGCCTTTTATTCTGGATGGGTATGTGTAGGTGCAGTTTATTTCCACTGTTGATCCTTTTAAGGCACAGATCTGAGTAGAGGTGTAAGTCACTCCCCAGCCATTCTGACCCTGTATCACTGTAACACAGAGCACATCAGAAACTACAATCAGACTCATCAGGAGACAGACTTGAATGTGTAGAGGTGGTTGTAGGAAGGTGGCCTGGACAGCAAACATTTTGGCTGGTCATATCAGTGAAAGCACAGGTGTGTACACTTGTACAAAAGAGGATTAGGGCTACATGTGAAAAATGTATTTGAGTGGTAATTGTCAACTGTGTGGATTTGGCGTGTTTAGAAGGACTAAAAAACAAAACAAAACAGAAGTATCATGAAAGAGTACTTTTCTAAAAAAAAAAAAAAAAAAAGAAGAAGAAGCTTTACTATCATAAAGAGACATTTCATTTTTAGCTTACAGTTGTGGTTACACTACTTGCTTTTCATTTGCTTTATTTTTTAATTAAAAAATTAGTTGGGAGCTACAAGCCCCCATTTCCAGGATAACTGCCTAAAATAACATACCTAAAAATTAAGAATAACTCATCAACAGTTAGGCCTAGATGTATAATTCTGGTCTACAGCAGCATAACGTCATTGAGTAGTTGAATCTCCCGACACTCCGACAGGATCGGGTCAGGATGAACTGACAGCAGCCTCTCTGATAAGGAAAGTAATTTGTTAAAGCCTATCTATACGCTTGACCATCAGGGAGCTACCGTCTTGTTAAGAGGAGCCGAGCTCCCCGTAGTTTGCACCCTGCCTACAACCTCAACTCAACGATCAGATTCAAGCAACAGAAAATAACGCTACTCTTTTACTCATGGATTTGTTTTCTGGTGCTGAAATGGTTCTCTGTGTTAGCTACTGAGATTGTAATGGGTATAATATTCCAGATTTTTTTAGTAGGCCTAATGTAAGTAAGGCCTACTAGCGTCACAGCATAAAGTTTTACTGTAATTGTGTTACTTTTGTAACGCATTACTCCCAACACTTAACAGTGATATGAGTTACACAGCTGATCTCTCAGCTTTCAATGGAGCGGTCAGCTTGTGTGTGTAGCATGAGATGAGAGATAGATGGAGGGCTGTGACTGCAAGCATGCACAGAGTGAATATGTTAAGGCTAGTTAGTTTCCCCAGATACCGGGAGAGTCAGGGTTTGTAATTTGTGTATCCAACCCCTGATTCAGATTACGCTCCAATATTAAATGGGATCTTTTTGGTCAATGCTACACTCTTCCACCAATTCCAAGGGTGAAAATCAGGACTGTAGTTTTTCCATGATCCTGCTGACAGATAAACAGACAAACAAACAAACAGCACTGAAAACATAACCTTCTTGGTGAAGATAATGTCTGCATTCCATTTAGGTGAGCTACTTTCACATTGTGCATTGTGGCCACTGGGCAGATACTACTCAGACACTTGATGAAACTGAGCTTCAATTATTTTAAATTTATTTCACCTGTGCTTTTCCTGCTATGGCAAGTCAAAATGTCTGTCATGTAAAAGGTTCATAACGTTTGGTCTGCATATATAGAGTGGCTTTTAAAACATATGAAGAGAAGATAGATATTAATGCTGGTGAATATTCTATGACACGTGGCACAGCAACATGTATTTACTGTATACAGCACTTTTAACATCAGTGATTACAAATGATTGATTTATAATCACGTGAACAAATTATTGATACTGAATAAATGTACACATAATTCACACAGACGTTATGACAAGGAAACTGATAATGTGGGAGACTCAGTGATCAGTGAATCAACTTAGAGGGCTGTAGTCCATTCGTCGACAACCATTTATCAAGTATCTTTAGCCAAATATTTCAACTGTTTATCCATGCTGTTGTCTATTACGTTTTGTTAAGTATTTTGTTTTTATCCTGTGACGTCATGAGAGGTTTCCTGTGCGGGGTAGCCAGGTGGCAGTGTCTCTGAAGGTGAACAAACAGTCAAAAACGGTTGGCTTCCAAACATAAACACAGGCTTTATTGTCCGTTAGGCAAACAAACACAAGTTACACGTCCTCTTCTCTGTTACTAAAAAAAGTCCAACGTAAAGTGTCCCAGTGGGGAAAATAACAAAGTTCAGACTTAGCCAAATCTCACTAGGCAGTCAACACAAAGTTTAAACTTCCCTTGTCGAGGTGGTCTTGAACAGCCGGTCTGGTAACTTCCACTCCTTCAGCCCTCCTCCCCAGGCTCTTCCAGCACCTTTTAACTGTGGCTTCTTGTGCTCTCTTTGTCCTTCCCTAATCAGGGATTGGACACACCTGCGGCTTGTTACGGTGACTGGTCTTCTGGGATATGTAGTGTGGAGCGGCGGCCATTTTGGGGTCATGAGGCTGTTGCACCCTGGGAGATGTAGTGGGGATGGCGGCAGCCATCTTGAAGCCTGAGGTCCGCCCATAGGCCGGAATGTAACGCCCCCCCCTACCACCTGTCCCCTGGTGATGCCACAATCCATTACTATAAAAGTGGAAGTTGAAATTATATCTGCATTCAGGAAAGAGGTAAACTGTATCAGATATTTTAACCAATTTAACGTACAAATGTAGATGTACAGTACCTTGTACAGAGAGAAGGAAGACAACAAATCCACTTGTTGCTGCTGATAAACTCATAGCTGCTCCTCACGTCTGTTAAATCAGCAGGTAGATCAAATACATGAGACGTCCTGTATGTCAGTTAGTCACAATAAACATTTCTAATATTAAAGAGAGGTGTGGTCTTTGACCAGTTTGTCTCTCTGTGGTTGGTGTTAAACCGACATCAAGGCGTGAAAATGCTGCCCTGAGTTCCTTCCTCTTTACTTTAATAATTTTGATCAACAGGTGAATGTCTCTAAAACTCAGTTCTCCAAGATGAAGTAATCTTTATTATTCTTACTGTTGTTTTGCATGATGTAGAAGCAGTGATGTTTTATGAGTGAGTCCTTGTTTGTCTTGTCTCTTGAAGAGATCGAACATTAACTACGTCAGCACATGAGGAAAGCATTATACATTCCTGCTGCCGGTTACACACATTTCCACTGATCAACAGTTGTTGGTAGTAACTTGTTAGAAACACAGCAAACATGCAGGATTTAAAATATTCAAAGGGTTCTGCCATGGATGACTTTGTTCAGGACCGAATTGGGATTCAACATCTTATTCATTACTATACATGCAAGAAATGTCCACTTGTGAACCTTTAGAGGTACACATGCTTCTGTTAGTGTGCAGAGTTTAACTGTATAAACCTGAAAGAGAAATTAAACTTTCTACAATTACATATTTGACTGCAGCAACACAGAGCAGGCAGTGCTACTGCAGAGTTCAGTGACTAATGCATCTTGCTAAAATAGAAGGGAGAAGTAAGGTGACTTACACACACCTACACACACACACACACACACACACACATACATATACTGTTTATATTCTGTGTATGCTGTATCTGCAGTCACAGTACAGCACAGTAACTAAAAGGCACCACTGGATGGAGTTATGTACAACACACGTAAAGCGATGGTGTTAAAGGATAATATGTTCTAACTGTGAATAAAAAGGATATTTGTCTTCCTTCTGACCTTTTCTTCTATCAGAGGTCAGAAAGACAATCAGGTACAACACACCTGCTGTGACGCTTAAATGTTCAGAGGGGTGGTGTGGTGCAGTGATTAAGAAACATGCTTTTGGTGTGAGAGACCCGGGTTCAATCCCCCACTATGACCTGTTCACCATTGTGTCCCTGAGCAAGGCACTTAATCCCTCGTTGCTCCAGAGGCGTACGACCTGTATAGCAATTGTAAGTCGCTTTGGATAAAAGTGTCAGCTAAATGAAATAAAATAAATTTAAAAATAATAAAATATGGTGTGTCGCTGTTAGGACCCATTTTGTTTTCCTTGTATCTGCTTCCCCTTGGGCATATTATCCATAAACATGTTATTTCTTTTCATATTTATGCTGATGACACTCAAATGTACTTGCCCGTCAGATCCACAGACCCTGGAGTGCTGAGTTCACTGAGTCCCTGAGCAACACATTGACATATATAGCAATTGTAAGTCACTTTGGATAAAAGCGTCAGCTAAATGAATGAAATGTAAAATGTAAAAACTGAGGGACCGGTGTTGGATGGGGGTCTGAATCTGGTGCCACGGAATTTAATTTCTGGATGGAGAAATGGAAGAGGGAGTCAGTGATGGTATTTTGGAAGCCTGGATTATGAGCAGTGAAGATGATAAATTGCTGTTAGGCTGAGATTAAGGTCAATCTGCAGATGAACTTCTTGATGTCGAGTGATTGGGAGCCCTTTGTTTATGATGTCGGCCTCAGTGTGCTTGTCTGTGTGTCAGAATGACTTTTGTGGACCACTCGCGTCCCCAAAGAATGGCAGCGATGAATATTGGGTACAGTTTGTGAAGAGCAGAGGAGGGGAGAGTAAGGATAGTTCTGGCAGCCACTTTCGGAGGTGAACCATCGTCCCTGTAGTACCATTTGCAAACATCGTTGAGTACCACAGATGGCAACATTTAGGTGCCAGAGCAGGAAAAGATGCTGGTGGTTGGTGCTTCTGTGGGCAAGGAGGCAGTTTGAAATGTACAGTGAAATTCGGTGGAACAATGTATTGAAACTGTGCAATTTAACACAACGTTTACTGAACAGAATAAAAAAATCTGAGTGTTAAATATTAGAACGGTGTGTTGCATGAAAAAAGTCTGCTTTGCTCAGTTGCTTTCCTTTCTGTGGTCTGTTATTAGAGAGTGTCAATGGTGTGTGTATAAAACCCATAACCAAAATAGTCATATCGTTCTGCGTAACCAGCAGCGTCTCCACCGGCTACTTGCAATATTTTAATATTGTTTAGAACCAGGCAGGTAGTTTACAGGCCGTTTTAGAGGCTTTCTGTTGCTTTTGCTGTTTGAAACAAGGTTGACGAGACCATGACAGTGAAGTAAAACAGTTACCAGAAAACGCTCTGTAGAGCTGAGGGTAACTGCAGATTCAGGTGATATGTCTCTGTGGCATCATTACTACAAGCAACATCTTTAACGTTATACAGTTATTTGACCAATTGTTAATATAAAAATATTCATTAGTGTGATTTCAAGTTTTGTTTACACCTTTCAACTCCTACGGTATGTGATTTACTGTAACATGAAGACATGATTCTGACTCCTGTATTAATGCTATTGGAGAGCTAACAGCCTCAAAATTTACTCTTATGCATATCAACGCTGGATAAAGTTGAGTTTGGAGGACTGCAGAAGGATGTTGGAAGATCCACAGACTGATGGATTTTATTACCAGTTATTTAGAGTATTTATTGTGATGCAGTCATTACTTCCACACAAATAAAAATAATAATAAAGATGTACAGTACCTTGTACAGAGAAGGAAGACAACAAATCCACTCGCTGCTGCTGTTAAGCTCATAGCTGCTGTTAAATCACATCAGCAGGTAGATCACATACATGAGACGTCCTGTATGTCAGTTAGTCACAATAAACATTTGCAATCAAAAAGGGAGGATGCTGTATTTGACGACTGTTTGTCTCTGTGGTTGGTACACTTGTGTTAAAACAGAAGTGTTATAAGCTGCCCTGACTTTCTTCCTCTTTACATCATTAATGTGCAGGAACAGACTGAACATCTCCAAGTTGAAATGAAGAAATGATTCTTACTGTTGTTTTGCAAATGATGCGTGAACTCTTTAAAATATAATTTAATGAAATATAAGTTATAGTCATTTAGTCACCTGGTTGTGCCACACTTTTCTTGAATAGACAATTTGAGGGGTGAAAAAATGCATCACATGTTTTAATCACTTTTTTTCTTTATGCCACACCTGTCCAATTTCCACATGTCCAGTTTCTTTACAGCCCCAATCCACATTGCAAGCAACATTGTTTATAGCTACTTTTGCCCGACAGCTGAAAACTGTTTGATTTTCTCATTTCTCAGTTTGTACATCCTCGATTCCTTACTTTGCCTCGCATCATATCAGCTACATCTCAAGTCTATTAACTGCATCCATGTTTCCATCCTCTGCATCTTTTCCTTGCGTCTTAGTCCCTCACCCCTGGCAAGCATAGAGAGGGAGAGAGCAATACTACTGATGGAGACGCCTCATATAACAAAAAAACATCAAATAGTTGTGCTCCATGCAGGGATCAAACAAGCGTACCCACACCTGCAGGTGTTCACTGAGCGCCCTGCAGAGGGCACTGTTTTCTTTCCTGTTTATCCTTGATGTAAATTGGGTGGACAAAATAATAGAGACACCAGAAGTATAACAAGTATGCATAGTTGTTCCAGATGACACTGTACATACAATGCAATTCATTACAAAAAGCTCAATCATTATTCTAGTTTTATCTATGAAGGTTCTCAGTCATGTAGGTCATAGTTAGGCAAGGAAGGTTTAAATCAAGGGAAACTAAGTTTGAGCATCTTCAATCTAATTCAGCTGAGCTTGATTCTAACCTTCCTTGAATATTCAACTTTATTTTAAAAGATTCTCCATGGGGCAGTCTTTTAAAATGATCACCCTGGTGTTACATAATACAATTCTAGCACACCACAATCTTCAGCCTCCAAACATGACCATAAAGTTCAATCAATAATTTGATAAATACATTTAAACAAAAACTGGACATTATAAGTTCATGAAGGAAGAATTTCCTTCATGAATTTACCAGCTGCAACATTAAAGAGATGAACACCTGAATTCATCAGTAATTATAAATACATAATACACATTATTCTGAATAATAAATACTTTTACTTTTGGTTATTTAATTATATTTTGATGCTTATGCTTTTGTTCTTTAACTTGTAACAACACTCACTGTGTCACTGTGGTGTTGCTGCTTTTAGGAAGTCCATCTGCCATCTACTGCTTCAGGCCGCAGCGCATAATGTGCAGGTGGAGGTGGACAAAAATTGGGTCGAAGATGCTGCTCACCTCCTTCACCCAGGATAAATCTAGATCTAAGGCACAAACTATAATTTCAACACATAACTGTGTAAACACATACTCATTTTAAGCCATGTAAGGAATCCAGTGACTGTACAGCAGGAATGTAGATGTTGTAGCTGGTTGAAACACTGGCAGGGTGCAGCAGAGGCGTTGATGTTGGCACACCCGACTCTCATTATGTGTCTCTGCACTGTTAAAAATATCTACCAAAGGTGCAAAATTTGCAAAATGACCTGGCAAACTTTGGGAAATGGTTGGCAGAAACGTAAAGTTTACATTATTATAGAACTGGCTTCTAACCTGGGGGCCATGAGACTGATCTAATCGGTCACAAGATGATTACAAAGTGTGAAAATTGCTGTTGTTTTGTAAAATATTATAGGCCTTATTTAGGTCTCTAAAAGTTATTAAAATTAAACAGTCTGATGACGGTCAATTATTTATTTTAATTGAGCTGCATCAAAAGACAGATCTCCGAGTGACATTAGTTTGTGTTAAGGGGTCAGAAGGGAACCTATTTATAAATACTTGAAAAAAGTGAATATATACTTCAGGTAATATAACACTTGACAATCTGCTGCCTACTGAGTACTTTAACTATATTATTTGTTGCTAATAGTTTTCTACTTTTACTTAAATTTTGAATGCAGGACTTTAGTATTATTTCAACAGTACAGGGTATTGCTACTTTTACTAAAGTACAAGATCTGAATACTTCTTCCACCACTGCCCAGCTGAAATTGTGCAGGAGGCATGATACACCATGGATGATACATAGATTGTGGGGACTGTGGGAGGAAACTGAAGTATCTGGAAAACCTGAACCCCACACACACACAGCTGGGTTCAAACCCAGAACTTTGTTTCTGTGGGGCAAAGGTGACTCCTACTCCTAGATATGGTAAATATATTCTAGAATAAGCATCATGAATGAATCCTTAGAGAGAGAGAGAGTCAGCAGGGGCGAGGTTCACCACCACGAGAAGACAAACCAGTTTTGGTTTGAAGGGTGTGTACCTTCCACTCCACCGACCTGATGGACTTGTCCCTGCATCAGACACACAGCAGGCGACTTGCTCTATCACACGCCACCTCACTTTTCCTTCTTCCTTCTCCACTCACTGACGTTCCTCCCTGAAAAAGATGCCTCTCCAATCCACTTTGTCCGGTAAGGGCTCCTCCGAATCCAACCAGGCCGAGAACACACAGTCGTGTGGGAAGTCGTTTGAGGAGCTGAGGCAGGAATGTCTGCGCAAGGGGGTCCTGTTTGAGGATCCAGACTTCCCCGCCAACGACTCATCGCTCTTCTTCAGCCAGAAGGTTCCTGTTGAGATTAAATGGAAGAGGCCCAAGGTATGTAGTCTAATTGTCTCAAACTATAGGTTATTCTAAAGGCTATTAGGTTCTTAAATTCAGTTTTTGTTGAATGAATGAAGTGTAGGTGAACTGTTTGTCTGAAGAGGTTATTGTTTTGTGAAAGGTCACTACTAGCTTAAATATTCTAGTTGTTTCTGGTGATAAAATTGGTCATATTTATGAAAATTGGTCATATTTATGAAAATTGGTCATATTTATGAGTGTTAGCAGCACTCATAGACTAATCATTTCTAATATTATGGTACTGAATGAATTAACATGTACTTGAAGTTGGTCTTATTGCTTTTAAAACAAAGATAATTTAAGTATTTATCCAGCTGTAGCTGCAAAACCAGTTCTGCAAGAAAACAGTGTAAATAGAGTCAAGTGCAGCGTACAGCACAGACTTTGTTCCCACATGCCTCAGTGTTGTCTGCAGTAAAATGTTTGTGAGCTGCAGCTACTCGGCCGAGCCCAGAGGTTTAATTAGTTTGGTTTTAGTAGATGCGGCTTTAGACGGCGTTTGTTTTGTTTACGGACTGGTTCCTAACGCTACAGGACACTTTAATTTCCAGCATCTTTACCTGTTAACACCTTCAGCAGCACTGAGCTGGCTAGAGTAAACTGAGGACCAGTCATCACTCATGTTCGTTACAATAACTACACATTTCTCTCTTGGGCGTTCCTTTAGAGTAAATGTTTCAGCTGCCAGCATGTGCTGTCTGTTTTCTGTGACTGGGATTTCAGGCTGATTGATATGCCTGGAATGTGAACACACCTATCAAAGGCACCCTTCACTGCCTTTTAACTGTCTTTGTCTTTTTTAATGAACCAACCTGTTTCTCGGCCCTTCCACAGGAGCTCTCGCCAACCCAAAGTTCATCGTTGGCGGTGCAGACAGGACAGACATTTGTCAAGGACAGCTCGGTTGGTACTCAAGTTATCTGCATGAGTCATTTTGTGTCTTTACTGTGCAAATGTTTCACTCATTTACCCATGATGCACCTGTTTGTCACCACAGGAGACTGTTGGCTCCTGGCAGCTATTGCATCCTTGACCCTCAAAAAAAAGATACCCTGGCACGAGTCGTCCCTCCCGACCAAGAATTCGATCACAATTATGCCGGCATCTTTCACTTCCAGGTACACCACCGGCTGATTGGCTGCAGACTGATGAGGCATCTGAGCAGAGATGGTTTATTGGGTGATATGTGGCCCTTTGGCAGAGTCTCATGTGCTGATCCTGTGCCTTAAATCTTTGAAAAAGATTAATGTAATGCAGAATGTAAGGGAATAGCTATGTAGCATCTAAGGTATATAATGTACATTTACATCTAGTGGTCAAAACAATTAACCCTACATCCATTAGCTCTACCCAGTTATCCTTTGTGAGCGGTCGGCTACCACAGGACGATGTGCGTAAATTAAATTAACCCACTCTGGTATTTAACAAACAAAAAACTGATGTGGCCAGAAAGGTCAAGAAACTGAAGGCTTACACAGCGAACCTCCTCCCAATTTAAGAATAATGATGATATAGACACACACAGTACAGTATGATGTAGCTACACAGTTTGTGGATTGGGAAATGTCAGCGTTAAATGCGCTTTTCTTGCGATTAATCGCGATCAGTCACATTGTTATGTGCAAAATTAGATAATGAATTCTAAAGAAGTGTATTGCACACTTTTAATTTAAATGTACTGCTATATACACAAAAGTGCAATAGCATGTGCTTTGCAATTTAGTGGTCGTTTTATGTATGCGTGTTCACTCGCACAGACTTCACTCAGTTAAAACTACAAGTCGCCGTGGATATTTAACAGGACAGGACCAGGTAGCGTGAAAGCAGCATCGAACACACAGGATGCAGATGTTGGTTTCGGTTGTTTGATGCATCAGTAACAAGCAAGCGGCTCTTCTGCTGCCGTGATAAGAGATCGAGGGTGGAAAAATATGGAACAAGATGACAGCGTAGTCTGCTGAAGCCTCCCTCCACTGCTTGATGCATTTATCCATTTAGCTGATGCTTTTATCCAAAGCGACTTACAATTGCTACACATGTCAGAGGTTGCACGCCTCTGTGTCTTGCTCAAGGGCACGGTGGGGGATTGAACCCCAGTCTCTCACATCAAAGACAGGCATCTTAGCCATTGCACCATCACCACCCCAGAGCCAGTGAGCAACGGGCTTTCAAAATAATAGCCTAATAATAAGAAGAATAAAGGTGCATTAACATGAGATAAAATAATTGTCAGCATTAATTAGCCGTTAACGTGCCCAGCCCTAGAAAATATAAATACAGAATCGCGTTTTAGTCTATAAACATCAAACATTTGTAGTGTAGGATACTGTAGCTGTGGGATGATCACTTCCTTAAATAGGCCTAGCTGTTAGATTCTGACTACAAAACTCCAAACTGTTCAATTAGAAATGAAACACTTTAAAGTGTCAATAGTTCAGGCCAACAAGTTTTTTTGGGAGCATGTTTTGCGTGACAGACAGGTGTTTCTGCTTATCACATTTCACTCAATAAATTCACAACATACAACAGCATATTTTCACCTTTTGTCTTTTACAGTTTCTGTATAACACAGATATTAAAAAAAGAGCTGTAGGCAGAGGATGAACAGTGTTTTGTGACAGTCCTCTCTGTTGCTCCTTTAGTTCTGGCAGCACAACAAATGGCTGGACGTTGTGGTGGATGACAGACTGCCGTCGGTGAGAAATAAACTCATCATGGTTCACTCCGCCTCCAACGGCGAGTTCTGGAGTGCCCTGCTGGAGAAAGCCTACGCCAAGTAATAACACTTAACTTTTATACCTACTGAGCCACAGATGATAAACATAAAACACTTTATATTGACTCCTTCCTCCTAAAATTACAATCCCATCACAGTGTACCTCTGTAATTTTATCATATCTGCTTAAACTTAAAAACTAAAAATTTAAAGCTCTACTGTAGCCTAGGTCTTTAAACCCACAAATTTCTAGTTTTGAAACAAACCAACTAATTAAAGTTCTAAGAACTTTTATGACAGTGGACCTCAAAGGTTAGGGTTCATTATCTGTACTTGTTGTTGCAAATTGAAAAGGTTCATAACCTCTAAGGAGTTCTTAAAAAAAATTCCTGGCATTAGAGTTTGACTTTTATGCCTCGATGGACGATGGTTCATGGCTCGATGGTATAATTGTATTGGTTGGTCTATTAGTCCACCACTTTGGTGGTTAGAATGATTAAAATACCATTTTGTACAGACATTCAAGGTCTCTGTGAATGTCCATGGATTTATAGTGATAGCAAGTTTGAATCTTTTTACTGACTCAAATCTTCATAACTTTTTTGAGTTATTTGATTCATTTGAACCAGGCTGGATATTGTGGCACTGCAGCCCTCTAGTGGGCGATGTAAAAAACAGTGCAGTTCACAAACAGGCTGGTTTGCTTTATTGGAGTATAATGCACAAATTCACCTCTTGATCTTTTTTCTATCTTTGTTCTCTAAGGCCTCATGGGGCCACATCCAAATTCAAACCATGTGAAAACCACAGAACTATGTTCAACATTCAATCGCCACTACCCCTAAAGAGTATACTACCAGACCAACCATTTGCATATATAATTATAATTACTATCATTATATCTCTAAAGTAATCATTGTAAATGCTCTGTATTTGTATAGCGCCTTTCTAGTCTTTTTGACCACTCAATACTTCTGCATTCACCATTCACACACATTCATTCACTGAGCCTAAGTGCTCAAACAGAAACTAACATTTACATACAATTATACACTGGTGGAACAGCCGCCTGTGGCTAATCACGAGGTTCGGTGTCTTGCTCAAGGACATTTTGACATGCAGGCCAGGGAAGCAAGGAATTGAACCGCCGACCTTCCGATTAACGGCCAATCCACTCTACCTCCTAAGCCACAGCTGCCCCATATTCATATAGAACAGGTCCCTATCCATGAGTAACATCTACATATTAACATCATGTTTCTGGGGAATATATTAAAGTAACAACACATTATATTAATACATTTTTTAAATATTAATGAAAATCTGGTTAAAGCCACCAAGCTCTTAAAATAACTCCAGCGTGGACAAAGGAACACAGAAATAAACACATAATATAAATGCAGCCGTTTGTCAGGTCCGAGCTGAATGGGCCACATCAGGTCCTGATTCTGCAGACCGAGAAACAAACATGAGCACATCGGCTCTCAAACGCTGCAGGTTGTTCACCATTCAGGAGCTGTGAAACAACAGCACGGCTCTGTTGGTAAATAAAAACTAAAAGTTACCTTGCGTTCTCTGGCGAAACTGGATGAGCTGTTAGCTATAAACACACCACAGGGCTAACGCTAAGGCTGCTATGTGGCTGTGCTTTAATGTTTTAATGACCGGGTCGGAGGTAATTCAGCTCCCGGTAGAACCCTGTCAGGGCTCTGAAGTGGAGCGGACCCAGAAAACTCTCATCAGCTGTTAGCTGTAAACACTAGCAGGACTGAAGTTACGACATGGCTGTGTTAAAACTGAAGCACAACATCACTGCGCTGTAATAACGTTATGCTTTATTAAATGTCACATAATTAACAAAATAGATATACTGTATAATGTCAGTCCAATGACTGTTACCTGACAAACATGACTGGCCAGCTCGCTGGAACCACTAACCCTGCGGTCTCTTGTGGAGCTTCTTGATCCTGAAACCCAGGGCCATTAAATAAGATCTTATTTAACTGCTCTGCCGAAAATGTTTGAGCACATTTCGATTCACCATCAAGTTTTGTAAAACTGCCAATAAGTTCTGATCAGTTGATTTCTCTCCTCAAAACCTCTCAAAAGTATATTTAGTGATGAAATAGCATAAAACAATAGCCGTTGCTTTCTGCTTCCGCGTGAATGCTTCTTT
>JALXJV020000003.1:35846395-35869830 GCA_024633595.2 Lepomis macrochirus | reverse complement strand
GTCAGGGTTGTGTGAGGAGGTGTAGGTTGGTGGACCCAAGCGCAGGACATGGAATGGAGCAGGTACAGTTCAAGCGGTTTATTAAGCAAAACAAAGGCAAGCACACTTACTAAGTGGCTGAGGAGCTCCCAGAGAATAATTGTCCAACAAAACAGAAAATCCAAGCGGGCAAATCCAGAGACCAGACGAGACAGGTACAAAGCACATGACAGAGCGTAACACGCAACAATGACCGAACAAAGACTGAGGGAAACACCAAACATTTAACACCAGGGACTAACGAGAAGGGTGGGAGCACACAGGTGACAGACATGAGACTAACGAGACACAATCAGGCAGGGGAGAGCAAGGGAAAAGAGAGAGACAGCCAGAACACAAGTTACAGACATTAAACAGACCAACTAGCACAAGACAGAACCCCAAAACTCAACAGACCAGAAATAATGAATACAAGAACCCCAACTAAGTACAAGTAACTAAAACCCAGACTCCCCAACAAGACACACAGACAGGATCGTGACAGCTTGACTGTAAGACTACTCACAAAGAAGCATTCACGCGAGAAGCAGAAAGCAACGGCTATTGTTTTTATGCTATTTCATCACTAAATATACTTTTGAGAGGTTTTGAGGAGAGAAATCAACTGATCAGAACTTATTGGCAGTTTTACAAAACTTGATGGTGAATCGAAATGTGCTCAAACATTTTCGGCAGAGCAGTTAAATAAGATCTTATTTAATGGCCCTGGGTTTCAGGATCAAGAAGCTCCACAAGAGACCGCAGGGTTAGTGGTTCCAGCGAGCTGGCCAGTCATGTTTGTCAGGTAACAGTCATTGGACTGACATTATACAGTATATCTATTTTGTTAATTATGTGACATTTAATAAAGCATAACGTTATTACAGCGCAGTGATGTTGTGCTTCAGTTTTAACACAGCCATGTCGTAACTTCAGTCCTGCTAGTGTTTACAGCTAACAGCTGATGAGAGTTTTCTGGGTCCGCTCCACTTCAGAGCCCTGACAGGGTTCTACCGGGGAGCTGAATTACCTCCGACCCGGTCATTAAAACATTAAAGCACAGCCACATAGCAGCCTTAGCGTTAGCCCTGTGGTGTGTTTACAGCTAACAGCTCATCCAGTTTCGCCAGAGAACGCAAGGTAACTTTTAGTTTTTATTTACCAACAGAGCCGTGCTGTTGTTTCACAGCTCCTGAATGGTGAACAACCTGCAGCGTTTGAGAGCGATGTGCTCATGTTTGTTTCTCGGTCTGCAGAATCAGGACCTGATGTGGCCCATTCAGCTCCGGACCTGACAAACGGCTGCATTTATATTATGTGTTTATTTCTGTGTTCCTTTGTCCACGCTGGAGTTATTTTAAGAGCTTGGTGGCTTTAACCAGATTTTCATTAATATTTAAAAAATGTATTAATATAATGTGTTGTTACTTTAATATATTCCCCAGAAACATGATGTTAATATGTAGATGTTACTCATGGATAGGGACCTGTTCTATATGAATATGGGGCAGCTGTGGCTTAGGAGGTAGAGTGGATTGGCCGTTAATCGGAAGGTCGGCGGTTCAATTCCTTGCTTCCCTGGCCTGCATGTCAAAATGTCCTTGAGCAAGACACCGAACCCCGTATTGCCACAGGCGGCTGTTCCACCAGTGTATAATTGTATGTAAATGTTAGTTTCTGTTTGAGCACTTAGGCTCAGTGAATGAATGTGTGTGAATGGTGAATGCAGAAGTATTGAGTGGTCAAAAAGACTAGAAAGGCGCTATACAAATACAGAGCATTTACAATGATTACTTTAGAGATATAATGATAGTAATTATAATTATATATGCAAATGGTTGGTCTGGTAGTATACTCTTTAGGGGTAGTGGCGATTGAATGTTGAACATAGTTCTGTGGTTTTCACATGGTTTGAATTTGGATGTGGCCCCATGAGGCCTTAGAGAACAAAGATAGAAAAAGATCAAGAGGTGAATTTGTGCATTATACTCAAATAAAGCAAACCAGCCTGTTTGTGAACTGCACTGTTTTTTACATCGCCCACTAGAGGGCTGCAGTGCCACAATATCCAGCCTGGTTCAAATGAATCAAATAACTCAAAAAAGTTATGAAGATTTGAGTCAGTAAAAAGATTCAAACTTGCTATCACTATAAATCCATGGACATTCACAGAGACCTTGAATGTCTGTACAAAATGGTATTTTAATCATTCTAACCACCAAAGTGGTGGACTAATAGACCAACCAATACAATTATACCATCGAGCCATGAACCATCGTCCATCGAGGCATAAAAGTCAAACTCTAATGCCAGGAATTTTTTTAAGAACTCCTTAGAGGTTATGAACCTTTTCAATTTGCAACAACAAGTACAGATAATGAACCCTAACCTTTGAGGTCCACTGTCATAAAAGTTCTTAGAACTTTAATTAGTTGGTTTGTTTCAAAACTAGAAATTTGTGGGTTTAAAGACCTAGGCTACAGTAGAGCTTTAAATTTTTAGTTTTTAAGTTTAAGCAGATATGATAAAATTACAGAGGTACACTGTGATGGGATTGTAATTTTAGGAGGAAGGAGTCAATATAAAGTGTTTTATGTTTATCATCTGTGGCTCAGTAGGTATAAAAGTTAAGTGTTATTACTTGGCGTAGGCTTTCTCCAGCAGGGCACTCCAGAACTCGTCGTTGGAGGCGGAGTGAACCATGATGAGTTTATTTCTCACCGACGGCAGTCTGTCATCCACCACAACGTCCAGCCATTTGTTGTGCTGCCAGAACTAAAGGAGCAACAGAGAGGACTGTCACAAAACACTGTTCATCCTCTGCCTACAGCTCTTTTTTTAATATCTGTGTTATACAGAAACTGTAAAAAGACAAAAGGTGAAAATATGCTGTTGTATGTTGTGAATTTATTGAGTGAAATGTGATAAGCAGAAACACCTGTCTGTCACGCAAACATGCTCCCAAAAAAACTTGTTGGCCTGAACTATTGACACTTTAAAGTGTTTCATTTCTAATTGAACAGTTTGGAGTTTTTGTAGTCAGAATCTAACAGCTAGGCCTATTTAAGGAAGTGATCATCCCACAGCTACAGTATCCTACACTACAAATGTTTGATGTTTATAGACTAAAACGCGATTCTGTATTTATATTTTCTAGGGCTGGGCACGTTAACGGCTAATTAATGCTGACAATTATTTTATCTCATGTTAATGCACCTTTATTCTTCTTATTATTAGGCTATTATTTTGAAAGCCCGTTGCTCACTGGCTCTGGGGTGGTGATGGTGCAATGGCTAAGATGCCTGTCTTTGATGTGAGAGACTGGGGTTCAATCCCCACCGTGTCCCTTGAGCAAGACACAGAGGCGTGCAACCTCTGACATGTGTAGCAATTGTAAGTCGCTTTGGATAAAAGCATCAGCTAAATGGATAAATGCATCAAGCAGTGGAGGGAGGCTTCAGCAGACTACGCTGTCATCTTGTTCCATATTTTTCCACCCTCGATCTCTTATCACGGCAGCAGAAGAGCCGCTTGCTTGTTACTGATGCATCAAACAACCGAAACCAACATCTGCATCCTGTGTGTTCGATGCTGCTTTCACGTTACCTGGTCCTGTCCTGTTAAATATCCACGGCGACTTGTAGTTTTTAACTGAGTGAAGTCTGTGCGAGTGAACACGTACACATAAAACGACCACTAAATTGCAAAGCACATGCTATTGCACTTTTGTGTATATAGCAGTACATTTAAATTAAAAGTGTGCAATACACTTCTTTAGAATTCATTATCTAATTTTGCACATAACAATGTGACTGATCGCGATTAATCGCAAGAAAAGCGATTTAACGCGATTACTTTCCCAATCCACAAACTGTGTAGCTACATCATACTGTACTGTGTGTGTCTATATCATCATTATTCTTAAATTGGGAGGAGGTTCGCTGTGTAAGCCTTCAGTTTCTTGACCTTTCTGGCCACATCAGTTTTGTTTGTTAAATACCAGAGTGGGTTAATTTAATTTACGCTACATCGTCCTGTGGTAGCCGATCGCTCACAAAGGATAACTGGGTAGAGCTAATGGATGTAGGGTTAATTGTTTTGACCACTAGATGTAAATGTACATTATATACCTTAGATGCTACATAGCTATTCCCTTACATTCTGCATTACATTAATCTTTTTCAAAGATTTAAGGCACAGGATCAGCACATGAGACTCTGCCAAAGGGCCACATATCACCCAATAAACCATCTCTGCTCAGATGCCTCATCAGTCTGCAGCCAATCAGCCGGTGGTGTACCTGGAAGTGAAAGATGCCGCATAATTGTGATCGAATTCTTGGTCGGGAGGGACGACTCGTGCCAGGGTATCTTTTGAGGGTCAAGGATGCAATAGCTGCCAGGAGCCAACAGTCTCCTGTGGTGACAAACAGGTGCATCATGGGTAAATGAGTGAAACATTTGCACAGTAAAGACACAAAATGACTCATGCAGATAACTTGAGTACCAACCGAGCTGTCCTTGACAAATGTCTGTCCTGTCTGCACCGCCAACGATGAACTTTGGGTTGGCAGAGCTCCTGTGGAAGGGCCGAGAAACAGGTTGGTTCATTAAAAAAGACAAAGACAGTTAAAAGGCAGTGAAGGGTGCCTTTGATAGGTGTGTTCACATTCCAGGCATATCAATCAGCCTGAAATCCCAGTCACAGAAAACAGACAGCACATGCTGGCAGCTGAAACATTTACTCTAAAGGAACGCCCAAGAGAGAAATGTGTAGTTATTGTAACGAACATGAGTGATGACTGGTCCTCAGTTTACTCTAGCCAGCTCAGTGCTGCTGAAGGTGTTAACAGGTAAAGATGCTGGAAATTAAAGTGTCCTGTAGCGTTAGGAACCAGTCCGTAAACAAAACAAACGCCGTCTAAAGCCGCATCTACTAAAACCAAACTAATTAAACCTCTGGGCTCGAGCCAGTAGCTGCAGCTCACAAACATTTTACTGCAGACAACACTGAGGCATGTGGGAACAAAGTCTGTGCTGTACGCTGCACTTGACTCTATTTACACTGTTTTCTTGCAGAACTGGTTTTGCAGCTACAGCTGGATAAATACTTAAATTATCTTTGTTTTAAAAGCAATAAGACCAACTTCAAGTACATGTTAATTCATTCAGTACCATAATATTAGAAATGATTAGTCTATGAGTGCTGCTAACACTCATAAATATGACCAATTTTCATAAATATGACCAATTTTCATAAATATGACCAATTTTATCACCAGAAACAACTAGAATATTTAAGCTAGTAGTGACCTTTCACAAAACAATAACCTCTTCAGACAAACAGTTCACCTACACTTCATTCATTCAACAAAAACTGAATTTAAGAACCTAATAGCCTTTAGAATAACCTATAGTTTGAGACAATTAGACTACATACCTTGGGCCTCTTCCATTTAATCTCAACAGGAACCTTCTGGCTGAAGAAGAGCGATGAGTCGTTGGCGGGGAAGTCTGGATCCTCAAACAGGACCCCCTTGCGCAGACATTCCTGCCTCAGCTCCTCAAACGACTTCCCACACGACTGTGTGTTCTCGGCCTGGTTGGATTCGGAGGAGCCCTTACCGGACAAAGTGGATTGGAGAGGCATCTTTTTCAGGGAGGAACGTCAGTGAGTGGAGAAGGAAGAAGGAAAAGTGAGGTGGCGTGTGATAGAGCAAGTCGCCTGCTGTGTGTCTGATGCAGGGACAAGTCCATCAGGTCGGTGGAGTGGAAGGTACACACCCTTCAAACCAAAACTGGTTTGTCTTCTCGTGGTGGTGAACCTCGCCCCTGCTGACTCTCTCTCTCTCTAAGGATTCATTCATGATGCTTATTCTAGAATATATTTACCATATCTAGGAGTAGGAGTCACCTTTGCCCCACAGAAACAAAGTTCTGGGTTTGAACCCAGCTGTGTGTGTGTGGGGTTCAGGTTTTCCAGATACTTCAGTTTCCTCCACAGTCCCCACAATCTATGTATCATCCATGGTGTATCATGCCTCCTGCACAATTTCAGCTGGGCAGTGGTGGAAGAAGTATTCAGATCTTGTACTTTAGTAAAAGTAGCAATACCCTGTACTGTTGAAATAATACTAAAGTCCTGCATTCAAAATTTAAGTAAAAGTAGAAAACTATTAGCAACAAATAATATAGTTAAAGTACTCAGTAGGCAGCAGATTGTCAAGTGTTATATTACCTGAAGTATATATTCACTTTTTTCAAGTATTTATAAATAGGTTCCCTTCTGACCCCTTAACACAAACTAATGTCACCCGGAGATCTGTCTTTTGATGCAGCTCAATTAAAATAAATAATTGACCGTCATCAGACTGTTTAATTTTAATAACTTTTAGAGACCTAAATAAGGCCTATAATATTTTACAAAACAACAGCAATTTTCACACTTTGTAATCATCTTGTGACCGATTAGATCAGTCTCATGGCCCCCAGGTTAGAAGCCAGTTCTATAATAATGTAAACTTTACGTTTCTGCCAACCATTTCCCAAAGTTTGCCAGGTCATTTTGCAAATTTTGCACCTTTGGTAGATATTTTTAACAGTGCAGAGACACATAATGAGAGTCGGGGTGTGCCAACATCAACGTCTCTGCTGCACCCTGCCAGTGTTTCAACCAGCTACAACATCTACATTCCTGCTGTACAGTCACTGGATTCCTTACATGGCTTAAAATGAGTATGTGTTTACACAGTTATGTGTTGAAATTATAGTTTGTGCCTTAGATCTAGATTTATCCTGGGTGAAGGAGGTGAGCAGCATCTTCGACCCAATTTTTGTCCACCTCCACCTGCACATTATGCGCTGCGGCCTGAAGCAGTAGATGGCAGATGGACTTCCTAAAAGCAGCAACACCACAGTGACACAGTGAGTGTTGTTACAAGTTAAAGAACAAAAGCATAAGCATCAAAATATAATTAAATAACCAAAAGTAAAAGTATTTATTATTCAGAATAATGTGTATTATGTATTTATAATTACTGATGAATTCAGGTGTTCATCTCTTTAATGTTGCAGTTGGTAAATTCATGAAGGAAATTCTTCCTTCATGAACTTATAATGTCCAGTTTTTGTTTAAATGTATTTATCAAATTATTGATTGAACTTTATGGTCATGTTTGGAGGCTGAAGATTGTGGTGTGCTAGAATTGTATTATGTAACACCAGGGTGATCATTTTAAAAGACTGCCCCATGGAGAATCTTTTAAAATAAAGTTGAATATTCAAGGAAGGTTAGAATCAAGCTCAGCTGAATTAGATTGAAGATGCTCAAACTTAGTTTCCCTTGATTTAAACCTTCCTTGCCTAACTATGACCTACATGACTGAGAACCTTCATAGATAAAACTAGAATAATGATTGAGCTTTTTGTAATGAATTGCATTGTATGTACAGTGTCATCTGGAACAACTATGCATACTTGTTATACTTCTGGTGTCTCTATTATTTTGTCCACCCAATTTACATCAAGGATAAACAGGAAAGAAAACAGTGCCCTCTGCAGGGCGCTCAGTGAACACCTGCAGGTGTGGGTACGCTTGTTTGATCCCTGCATGGAGCACAACTATTTGATGTTTTTTTGTTATATGAGGCGTCTCCATCAGTAGTATTGCTCTCTCCCTCTCTATGCTTGCCAGGGGTGAGGGACTAAGACGCAAGGAAAAGATGCAGAGGATGGAAACATGGATGCAGTTAATAGACTTGAGATGTAGCTGATATGATGCGAGGCAAAGTAAGGAATCGAGGATGTACAAACTGAGAAATGAGAAAATCAAACAGTTTTCAGCTGTCGGGCAAAAGTAGCTATAAACAATGTTGCTTGCAATGTGGATTGGGGCTGTAAAGAAACTGGACATGTGGAAATTGGACAGGTGTGGCATAAAGAAAAAAGTGATTAAAACATGTGATGCATTTTTTCACCCCTCAAATTGTCTATTCAAGAAAAGTGTGGCACAACCAGGTGACTAAATGACTATAACTTATATTTCATTAAATTATATTTTAAAGAGTTCACGCATCATTTGCAAAACAACAGTAAGAATCATTTCTTCATTTCAACTTGGAGATGTTCAGTCTGTTCCTGCACATTAATGATGTAAAGAGGAAGAAAGTCAGGGCAGCTTATAACACTTCTGTTTTAACACAAGTGTACCAACCACAGAGACAAACAGTCGTCAAATACAGCATCCTCCCTTTTTGATTGCAAATGTTTATTGTGACTAACTGACATACAGGACGTCTCATGTATGTGATCTACCTGCTGATGTGATTTAACAGCAGCTATGAGCTTAACAGCAGCAGCGAGTGGATTTGTTGTCTTCCTTCTCTGTACAAGGTACTGTACATCTTTATTATTATTTTTATTTGTGTGGAAGTAATGACTGCATCACAATAAATACTCTAAATAACTGGTAATAAAATCCATCAGTCTGTGGATCTTCCAACATCCTTCTGCAGTCCTCCAAACTCAACTTTATCCAGCGTTGATATGCATAAGAGTAAATTTTGAGGCTGTTAGCTCTCCAATAGCATTAATACAGGAGTCAGAATCATGTCTTCATGTTACAGTAAATCACATACCGTAGGAGTTGAAAGGTGTAAACAAAACTTGAAATCACACTAATGAATATTTTTATATTAACAATTGGTCAAATAACTGTATAACGTTAAAGATGTTGCTTGTAGTAATGATGCCACAGAGACATATCACCTGAATCTGCAGTTACCCTCAGCTCTACAGAGCGTTTTCTGGTAACTGTTTTACTTCACTGTCATGGTCTCGTCAACCTTGTTTCAAACAGCAAAAGCAACAGAAAGCCTCTAAAACGGCCTGTAAACTACCTGCCTGGTTCTAAACAATATTAAAATATTGCAAGTAGCCGGTGGAGACGCTGCTGGTTACGCAGAACGTATGACTATTTTGGTTATGGGTTTTATACACACACCATTGACACTCTCTAATAACAGACCACAGAAAGGAAAGCAACTGAGCAAAGCAGACTTTTTTCATGCAACACACCGTTCTAATATTTAACACTCAGATTTTTTTATTCTGTTCAGTAAACGTTGTGTTAAATTGCACAGTTTCAATACATTGTTCCACCGAATTTCACTGTACATTTCAAACTGCCTCCTTGCCCACAGAAGCACCAACCACCAGCATCTTTTCCTGCTCTGGCACCTAAATGTTGCCATCTGTGGTACTCAACGATGTTTGCAAATGGTACTACAGGGACGATGGTTCACCTCCGAGTGGCTGCCAGAACTATCCTTACTCTCCCCCTCCTCTGCTCTTCACAAACTGTACCCAATATTCATCGCTGCCATTCTTTGGGGACGCGAGTGGTCCACAAAAGTCATTCTGACACACAGACAAGCACACTGAGGCCGACATCATAAACAAAGGGCTCCCAATCACTCGACATCAAGAAGTTCATCTGCAGATTGACCTTAATCTCAGCCTAACAGCAATTTATCATCTTCACTGCTCATAATCCAGGCTTCCAAAATACCATCACTGACTCCCTCTTCCATTTCTCCATCCAGAAATTAAATTCCGTGGCACCAGATTCAGACCCCCATCCAACACCGGTCCCTCAGTTTTTACATTTTACATTTCATTCATTTAGCTGACGCTTTTATCCAAAGTGACTTACAATTGCTATATATGTCAATGTGTTGCTCAGGGACTCAGTGAACTCAGCACTCCAGGGTCTGTGGATCTGACGGGCAAGTACATTTGAGTGTCATCAGCATAAATATGAAAAGAAATAACATGTTTATGGATAATATGCCCAAGGGGAAGCAGATACAAGGAAAACAAAATGGGTCCTAACAGCGACACACCATATTTTATTATTTTTAAATTTATTTTATTTCATTTAGCTGACACTTTTATCCAAAGCTGACTTACAATTGCTATACAGGTCGTGACGCCTCTGGAGCAACGAGGGATTAAGTGCCTTGCTCAGGGACACAATGGTGAACAGGTCATAGTGGGGATTGAACCCGGTCTCTCACACCAAAAGCATGTTTCTTAATCACTGCACCACACCACCCCTCTGAACATTTAAAGCGTCACAGCAGGTGTGTTGTACCTGATTGTCTTTCTGACCTCTGATAGAAGAAAAGGTCAGAAGGAAGACAAATATCCTTTTATTCACAGTTAGAACATATTATCCTTTAACACCATCGCTTACGTGTGTTGTACATAACTCCATCCAGTGGTGCCTTTTAGTTACTGTGCTGTACTGTGACTGCAGATACAGCATACACAGAATATAAACAGTATATGTATGTGTGTGTGTGTGTGTGTGTGTGTGTAGGTGTGTGTAAGTCACCTTACTTCTCCCTTCTATTTTAGCAAGATGCATTAGTCACTGAACTCTGCAGTAGCACTGCCTGCTCTGTGTTGCTGCAGTCAAATATGTAATTGTAGAAAGTTTAATTTCTCTTTCAGGTTTATACAGTTAAACTCTGCACACTAACAGAAGCATGTGTACCTCTAAAGGTTCACAAGTGGACATTTCTTGCATGTATAGTAATGAATAAGATGTTGAATCCCAATTCGGTCCTGAACAAAGTCATCCATGGCAGAACCCTTTGAATATTTTAAATCCTGCATGTTTGCTGTGTTTCTAACAAGTTACTACCAACAACTGTTGATCAGTGGAAATGTGTGTAACCGGCAGCAGGAATGTATAATGCTTTCCTCATGTGCTGACGTGTTAATGTTCGATCTCTTCAAGAGACAAGACAAACAAGGACTCACTCATAAAACATCACTGCTTCTACATCATGCAAAACAACAGTAAGAATAATAAAGATTACTTCATCTTGGAGAACTGAGTTTTAGAGACATTCACCTGTTGATCAAAATTATTAAAGTAAAGAGGAAGGAACTCAGGGCAGCATTTTCACGCCTTGATGTCGGTTTAACACCAACCACAGAGAGACAAACTGGTCAAAGACCACACCTCTCTTTAATATTAGAAATGTTTATTGTGACTAACTGACATACAGGACGTCTCATGTATTTGATCTACCTGCTGATTTAACAGACGTGAGGAGCAGCTATGAGTTTATCAGCAGCAACAAGTGGATTTGTTGTCTTCCTTCTCTCTGTACAAGGTACTGTACATCTACATTTGTACGTTAAATTGGTTAAAATATCTGATACAGTTTACCTCTTTCCTGAATGCAGATATAATTTCAACTTCCACTTTTATAGTAATGGATTGTGGCATCACCAGGGGACAGGTGGTAGGGGGGCGTTACATTCCGGCCTATGGGCGGACCTCAGGCTTCAAGATGGCTGCCGCCATCCCCACTACATCTCCCAGGGTGCAACAGCCTCATGACCCCAAAATGGCCGCGCTACACTACATATCCCAGAAGACCAGTCACCGTAACAAGCCGCAGGTGTGTCCAATCCCTGATTAGGGAAGGACAAAGAGAGCACAAGAAGCCACAGTTAAAAGGTGCTGGAAGAGCCTGGGGAGGAGGGCTGAAGGAGTGGAAGTTACCAGACCGGCTGTTCAAGACCACCTCGACAAGGGAAGTTTAAACTTTGTGTTGACTGCCTAGTGAGATTTGGCTAAGTCTGAACTTTGTTATTTTCCCCACTGGGACACTTTACGTTGGACTTTTTTTAGTAACAGAGAAGAGGACGTGTAACTTGTGTTTGTTTGCCTAACGGACAATAAAGCCTGTGTTTATGTTTGGAAGCCAACCGCTTTTGACTGTTTGTTCACCTTCAGAGACACTGCCACCTGGCTACCCCGCATCAGGAAACCTCTCATGGCGTCACAGGATAAAAACAAAATACTTAACAAAACGTAATAGACAACAGCATGGATAAACAGTTGAAATATTTGGCTAAAGATACTTGATAAATGGTTGTCGACGAATGGACTACAGCCCTCTAAGTTGATTCACTGATCACTGAGTCTCCCACATTATCAGTTTCCTTGTCATAACGTCTGTGTGAATTATGTGTACATTTATTCAGTATCAATAATTTGTTCACGTGATTATAAATCAATCATTTGTAATCACTGATGTTAAAAGTGCTGTATACAGTAAATACATGTTGCTGTGCCACGTGTCATAGAATATTCACCAGCATTAATATCTATCTTCTCTTCATATGTTTTAAAAGCCACTCTATATATGCAGACCAAACGTTATGAACCTTTTACATGACAGACATTTTGACTTGCCATAGCAGGAAAAGCACAGGTGAAATAAATTTAAAATAATTGAAGCTCAGTTTCATCAAGTGTCTGAGTAGTATCTGCCCAGTGGCCACAATGCACAATGTGAAAGTAGCTCACCTAAATGGAATGCAGACATTATCTTCACCAAGAAGGTTATGTTTTCAGTGCTGTTTGTTTGTTTGTCTGTTTATCTGTCAGCAGGATCATGGAAAAACTACAGTCCTGATTTTCACCCTTGGAATTGGTGGAAGAGTGTAGCATTGACCAAAAAAGATCCCATTTAATATTGGAGCGAATCTGAATCAGGGGTTGGATACACAAATTACAAACCCTGACTCTCCCGGTATCTGGGGAAACTAACTAGCCTTAACATATTCACTCTGTGCATGCTTGCAGTCACAGCCCTCCATCTATCTCTCATCTCATGCTACACACACAAGCGACCGCTCCATTGAAAGCTGAGAGATCAGCTGTGTAACTCATATCACTGTTAAGTGTTGGGAGTAATGCGTTACAAAAGTAACACAATTACAGTAAAACTTTATGCTGTGACGCAGTAGGCCTTACTTACATTAGGCCTACTAAAAAAATCTGGAATATTATACCCATTACAATCTCAGTAGCTAACACAGAGAACCATTTCAGCACCAGAAAAACAAATCCATGAGTAAAAGAGTAGCGTTATTTTCTGTTGCTTGAATCTGATCGTTGAGTTGAGGTTGTAGGCAGGGTGCAAACTACGGGGGAGCTCGGCTCCTCTTAACAAGACGGTAGCTCCCCTGATGGTCAAGCGTATAGATAGGCTTTAACAAATTACTTTCCTTATCAGAGAGGCTGCTGTCAGTTCATCCTGACCGATCCTGTCGGAGTGTCGGGAGATTCAACTACTCAATGACGTTATGCTGCTGTAGACCAGAATTATACATCTAGGCCTAACTGTTGATGAGTTATTCTTAATTTTTAGGTATGTTATTTTAGGCAGTTATCCTGGAAATGGGGGCTTGTAGCTCCCAACTATTTTTTTAATTAAAAAATAAAGCAAATGAAAAGCAAGTAGTGTAACCACAACTGTAAGCTAAAAATGAAATGTCTCTTTATGATAGTAAAGCTTCTTCTTCTTTTTTTTTTTTTTTTTTTTAGAAAAGTACTCTTTCATGATACTTCTGTTTTGTTTTGTTTTTAGTCCTTCTAAACACGCCAAATCCACACAGTTGACAATTACCACTCAAATACATTTTTCACATGTAGCCCTAATCCTCTTTTGTACAAGTGTACACACCTGTGCTTTCACTGATATGACCAGCCAAAATGTTTGCTGTCCAGGCCACCTTCCTACAACCACCTCTACACATTCAAGTCTGTCTCCTGATGAGTCTGATTGTAGTTTCTGATGTGCTCTGTGTTACAGTGATACAGGGTCAGAATGGCTGGGGAGTGACTTACACCTCTACTCAGATCTGTGCCTTAAAAGGATCAACAGTGGAAATAAACTGCACCTACACATACCCATCCAGAATAAAAGGCTGTGATACTACAGTTGAGGAAACATTCTGGTTTACTAAACTGCAGGATGAAGAACCTGTGGATCTGAGAACAGACTCAGAGTACGCAGGTCGTTTGCAGTACAGCTGTTCTAACAACATCTGCACTCTGAGAATCACAGACCTGAGAGAGAGCGACTCAGCTGAGTACAAGTTCAGGTTCATAACAAACCAACCAGGTGGAAGATTTACTGGTTCACCTGGAGTCACTTTGTCTGTCACAGGTAACATTTGTTGAACACCATGTCCGTTAGCTGTTAATCTGCTGTTAATCTCAGTGTGCCAATTATCATACGTGAAAATTGACAGTTCAATTATTATATTTTGTTTCTTTACAAATACAGGTCTCCAGGTGCAGATGAGCAGCTCACAATCATGCAAGACTTACACGTGTACATGGTCAGAGCTTAAGTGTCTCAGCAGCTGTCGTCTACCTGATCAAACCTCCTACATCTGGTACAAGAATGGGCAGAAAATTAAGGAAGCATCTTCTTATTCAGACTACTTTTATCCTGCAGACAGCTATTCATGCGCCCTTAAAGGACGTGAGGATTTTCCTTCTCCATCAGTGTGTGAGTTCACACCACAATCTTCTAATAATGTGACTAATGTTCTGTACCATGACCAGTGTTGGGCTGAAATTGTACTATTGTACTAGTTACTTACTCTTTAAAAGTAATTTAAATAAACTCCGGCTGCTACTGCCAGTGATACATCCACTCCCTCCAGTGGATGCATCACTGGCAGTAGCAGCCGGAGTTTATTTCTAAAGGCTAAGTTTCACGTTGCTGTGCTGTTCAGCTGATGCTTCAATAGATTAGATGTAGAATTGTTTTGCTGGTCGCACAAAGTTTACAACGCTCGATATTGTTCTCTGCATCTTATTCTGTGATACAATAATGGGAGCACTTACTGCTGTAGAAACAAAGCCTATCTCCCTTTTCTTCCTTTTTCCTTCAGCTTCTTGGCTAACAGCTGACCACGAACAACAATGTCCGGTGCTGCTGACCTGCCGTGTAGTCGCAAGCATTCACGTCAAGGATGATGCGTTCAGTAACGTAGCGTTACTTGGATTAGTAACTTTAATATTATAACTGTTTTGGAAAACATAACCCGTTACATTACTAGTTACTGGGAAAAGTAACAATATTACAGTAACGTGTTACTGCCCAACACTGACCATGACTTCATGTATCTTTAAACATGAGCAATCCACATACACAGCAACACAACTAGCTGTGAATTACTGCAGTAAAGACTAAAGTTTTCATAATAATAATAAAAAATATTTCATTTTCAGGTGGCCATGGTCATTCATGCAACAGAGTGACTTACAGTGACAGAAGCATCTGTGCCATTAAAGGCGCATCAGTGAACATTTCTTGTACTTACAACAATTATTACACACATTTCACATCTAAATTCTGGTTCAGTCCTGAACGTAGTCTTCAGTGGCAGAATCCCTCACAGCCTGAGGACCTTAGTAAAGACTCCCAGTATGCAGGTCGTGTTCAGGTCCTTGAAACAGAGAGAGGACGCTCCACTCTGAGAATCACTGACCTGAGAGAGGCGACTCAGCTGAGTATCACTTCAAATTCACAACACAGATATTTGAATGGAGGAGTAGTTTACCTGGTACAACTCTGACTGTCACAGGTACTGATGAACACAAACTGTAACAGCACATTTAAACTATCTGATGACAAGTGAATGTGTCAAATAGTGATCCTAATGGGAAGAGGATCATATGTGATTAATTGATTACATGATTGTCATAATCATGACAAAGTGGAGCAGTTCAAAAAAAAATATAAAAATGGATGACTCAATATCAATTATACATTTTAATAGCAGGAGCCTTATTGCAAACCTTTCAAAGATTAAGCAGTGCCTAAAACAAGTGGAAAATAAATTCACAGCAATAGCAATAACAGAAACTTGGCTCATGGAAGAACATCAAGATTTGGTTGAGATGGAGGGATATCAACTGTTTATCATAAATAGGAAACAATCAAAAGGTGGGGGGGTAGCATTATATATTGACCAAAGATATCAATGTAAAATAGTTAATAAAATGTCCTTTGTTCTAGATACAATAATGGAATGCATTACAGTACAGATTGAAAGGGAAAAATCTAAAAATATTCTAATTAGTTGCGTTTATAGGAAACCGGGCTCAAATATTGACATGTTCAAGGGAAAAATAACAGAAATATTTAGTAATAGCAATAACAAAAAAATGGTATTTATCTGTGGTGACTTCAATATTGACTTGCTCAACCCACATGAACACAACAAAACTACAGAGTTCATAAATTTGATGTACAGTATCGGTTTATATCCCTCAATCACTCGACCAACCAGAATTACAACATATAGTGCTACTTTAATTGATAACATATTTACCAACGTCATTGACTATAAAGTTGAAAGTGGACTAATAATAAATGATGTCAGTGACCATCTGCCAGTTTTTGCAAACATACATAGCTACACTAGGACCAGGAAAGACAACAAAGTATACAAAATAACCCGAAATAGTACTCAAGAAAACATCAATATTTTCAAAGAGGATTTAATGAAACAAGACTGGGGTGAAGTGTATGTAGATAACGTGAATGAAGCCTATGAGTCATTTTTGACGGTTGTAACATCACTTTATGAAAAAAATTGTCCAGTAGTAAAGAAAGAAGTAAAACCGAAATCTGAGGAAAAAACGTGGATAACTAATGGAATACTCAATGCATGTAAGAAAAAAAATGGATTATATAAAGAGTTTTACAGAAGAGGACAAAAGAAGCTGAAAACAAATATAAGTTATATAAAACAAACTAACCAGAATCATGAGAAATAATAAAAGAATTATTATAGTAAACTACTGGATGACTATAGGAGCAATACAAAGAAATACTTGGAAGGTGCTGAATGAAATTATCAAGAATAAAAAAAGGTAAAAAAAGGGGACACTAAATACTTTATGACAGAAAACAATATAGAAGTTCAGGATATGACCGTAGCTGCAAATGAATTTAATGATTTTTTTGTTGGAGTTGGTCCAGGTTTGGCTGGGGAGTTTGCAGAGACTGGCAGTATTAGTGAAGTGCTAAGCAAGAATGTGAATATTATTGAATCTATGTTTGTTAAGGAAACTGATGAAAAAGAAATTATAGAGATTGTGGAAACATTTAAGAGTAAAAAGTCAACTGACTGGAATGGTATTGATATGTTGTATGTATGGTCAAAAGTATTATTGGTTGTGTTGTTAAACCTTTAACGCATATATGTAATCAATCTCTGAAAACTGGAATCTTTCCAGATAAAATGAAAATAGCAAAAGTGATACCAATACATAAGGCTGCTGAAAAACATGTATTTTCAAACTACAGACCTGTTTCATTGCTCTCTCAATTTTCAAAAATACTAGAAAAAATATTTTTTAAAAGGCTTGATAACTTCATCACTAAACATAATATACTGTGTGATCAGCAATATGGTTTCAGGGCTAATAGGACAACTTCACATGCACTTATCCAATTTGTGGAAGAAATAACAACAGCAATAGAACAAAATAAATATGCAGTGGGGATATTCTTGGACCTTAAGAAGGCATTTGATACAGTGGACCACAATTTTTTGATTATGAAATTACAAAAATATGGAATTCGGGGGACAGCACTTTCTTGGTTAGAAAGTTACTTAAATAATCGACAGCAATATGTCGAATTGCAAAACCATATTTCAAATTTAAAGACAATTACCTGTGGGGTCCCCCAGGGGTCAGTGTTGGGACCACTGTTGTTTATTTTGTATATAAATAATGTATGGGAGGTATCAAAAACACTGACAACCATTTTATTTGCTGATGATACCAATTTGATTTGTTCTGGGGAAAATTTGGAACAACTCTTGGATACAGTGGAAAATGAATTAAAAAAGATGAAGAGTTGGTTTGATGCAAACAAATTAACACTGAACTTAAATAAAACTAAATTTATAATTTTTTGGTAATCGTAACACAACTATAAACAAAAAACTTATGATAAATGATATTGAAATAGAAAGGGTAAAAGAACTAAAATTTCTAGGAGTAATAATCGATGAAAAATTAAGTTGGAAGCCACACATACATTATATCAAGGTCAAAATATCCAAATCAATTGCTATATTGTATAAAATCAGCTACCTATTAAATCAACAAACACTATATACGCTGTATTGTTCCTTCATACTTCCATACATTTCTTACTGCTTGGAGGTATGGGGAAACACTTACAAAACCAACACTGAACCTATATTTATCCTTCAAAAGAGAGCCTTAAGAATAGTAAATAAAACCACTTATAGAGCACCAACTACTCCACTGTTTATTAAATTAAAAGCACTAAAATTCAGAGATATTGTTGAATTCAAAACTGCGCAAATTATGTATAAAATAAATCATCAACAGCTATCCACCAGTATTCAAGGGTTGTTCCAAAGGAGAGAGAGTAAACATCACCTAAGAGGAATATTTGTATTTGAAAAGAAACGTATAAGAACTAATTTAAAATATCACTGCATTTCAGCCAATGGGGTGAATGTATGGAACAGCTGCAGTGATGAAATGAAATCATGTACAACAATGAGTAAATTTAAAAGATTATTTAAATTAAAGATATTAAATGGATACGAGAAGGACTTCAGAGGTTAGTATTGTATACAGGTTCCTAGGTTTACATATTAAGTTTGGTATGAAGGTGTTATTGATTTGCTAAAGATAGATGGAAATAAATGAGAAGCATCAATTTGTATTGTTATTGGCTAAAGGTTAAAAATTAATAAATAAATAAAGAGAAAGGGGGTGGGACTTGAAAAGTTTGTTAGGAACTTCTTCCCACTCCTTTTTGAACATGGGAATTTCTAATTTGAACTACTAACAATTATTTTGGAAGATTGTGCTGAGAAGTATATGAATTTATGTAGCAGTTATTTTTATTTTTATTTTATATATGTATGCAAGTTTGTATATATATTGTTTTGTTTTCTTGTTTGTTTGTTTTCTTTTTTACATGTTCAAAATAAAACTGAAAAATAATGTTTTATTGTTTATATCTCTGTGTGTGATTCAGTTCCACATAATAAACATATTTCTGCTTTTTCTTCACAGATCTCCAGGTGCAGGTGATCAGATCAACACTCTACCAGAATTATACTGAGGCAGAGCTGCTTTGTCACAGCAGCTGTCGTCCACCTGATCGTCTGATCTGGTTCAAGAATGGACAGAAAATGGAAAGGGTGGAGACATCTTCTTATAAAGATCAGTTTTATCACGGAGACATCATCTCCTGTGCCGTAAAAGGACATGAGGATTTCGCTCTCCTTCAGTGTGTGAGTTTACTCCACTGTGTCAGGGAAAAAAACATGCATACACACTGACACATTACTATACTATTACAATTTCAGACATAACTGTTTAATAGTCTGTCAGATCCCGATGCAGACCACAGCACTATTATTTAAAGAAAAATCACTAACAACACAAAAAAGCAATATTCAGATACTGCAGTGAAATAACTGTTTTAGTTACAATTTATTTCATATTATAAGCTTTTGCTGTAAGCAAGTGCTGCTACTACCACAGAGACTGAATGAAATAATATAAAACTAACAATAAAACTAAACTCTCGTTGACACAGGATCTCAACACAAGGAGTGTGTTATTAAGAGCCTGTTTGTTTTTTGATGATGAAAGATGTAATCAATCTATTTTTTGTACTGTGGCCACAGAGAAATATCACAGTTCTCTTTTCATTAAATATACCTCATGTACAAACAGACAACAGCGAATAGTAGAATGCAAAACAAATCTCAATGCTTACAAATGTGTCAAAATCTGTGTTAGTGAGCACTTCTCCTTTGCTGAGATAATTCATCCACCTCACAGGTGTGGCATATCAAGATGCTGATCAGACAGCATGAGTAATGCACAGGTGTACCTTTAGGCTGACCACAAAAAAGGCCTTAGGCCACTGTATATGTGAGAGAAAAAGTCCTTTGTGTACATTTTAATTCAGCTCATGATGAGTTATTTTCGGCACCACACATTTCTTTTCCTCTTTCTCTCTTTCGCCATATTTACCATCTCTGTTGGCTTATCACACTACCCAGCACTGACTTAACCTCGGACAAAACATTTGGAGATTTAAAGTGCAATTTATACTTCTGCGTCAAATTGACGGCATAGCCTCTGCGTAGCCCTCTACGCACAAATATGAATGCATGGCTATATGCGTAACCTAGCCGTAGGTACACATGTAGACCCTACACAGGAGTATAAATCAAGCTTAACTCTCCCCAGATGGAAAGTCAAGTCCTTTGGCCGTTGAGCCAATCAGATTTCAGCAAAAACGAGGATCAGTCCAAGTTGGGAGAGGCCGTCCGTACCCCTTCATGTTGAAATTATTGGTTTGACCCAGTCTGATAGACACACAGACATTTGCTGCAGCTGACCGGCTGGCCAGTGCGGTCGCTGATCATAAAGTAAAACATTAGAAACTGATATAAAAACTCCTGACACCCGGCTGGTTCGGCCTGAAATGGATTGGCTGTTCAGGAACATTACCGCATGCCACAATGGCCAGTCTGCCCCTGTAGTTGTGCCAAAACAGGGTCCCTGCATTGAGTATTATAATTAGATAAACTTCACAATCTTGGCCAACTTAATAAAGTTTTCTGAAAATTGATTGTGTTCTAATTTGTTTATGGTTTTTGAGACATGCTGTGGTTTTGCTGTTTTGATAAATTTTAAATATTTTCATGGTTACAAAGCTTCAATGGGTCATTCAACAAGCCTGTCTTGCCCATTGTGATTTAGGAAAATGTGTTAACTGTATTTTCACTAAATATCATGGTCAGTACACACTTTTTCCCCCTTACTATGTTTAGAAGCTGCAGCACTGCATTTGTAGAAAGGGATCAGATAAATTATGACACATCCATTCCATCCATTGGTTGCTTGAAAACTCTTGTATTTCTCTCCACGTTCTTCTCCAGATGCTCCAAAGCTTCCCTCTGTGTCAGTGATTCCCTCTGGTGAGATAGTGGAGGGCAGTTCAGTGACTCTGACCTGCAGCAGTGATGCTAACCCAGCAGCTAATTATACCTGGTACAAGGAGAATGAAGACTCACCAAAAGTATCAGGACAGAACTTCACCATCACTGACTTCAGAGCTGAACACAGTGGGAATTATTACTGTGAAGCCCAGAACAGAAGAGGACGTCATCACTCCACCTTACATCTGATTGTTGTGGCAGGTACGTTTCTAGTTTCTACCTGTCTGATTAACAGAAGAGCATCACCTGGCAAAGTGATTTACAAGTCAAATCCTTCTAGTGAGGTCCAGCACATTTTATCTAATACCTGTCTATCTCCATTTCTAGAGAAATCAACAAAGATAATAGTCATCTTCACTTTGACTCTGGTGGTTGTGATGGCAATTACTCTTCTTCTGGTGTGTCTGTGGATGAGGTGAAACTCAAAGAATAAATCAGTTCCATCACTGATCTTTAAATATTTAATATTGAATATTTAGTTTTCATAGTATGGGAGTTAGTTTTTTATTATTTGCTTGTTTTATTGTTGATTCAATTCAGGAAGAAGAAAACTCTGAGCTCCACCGCAGAACCAAATGAACCCATACAGACTATAGAGGTGAGATACTGTTGGGCCACAGTGACAGAACTTAGTCTCCCAAAGGGTTATAATTGTCACATTCTGCCTGTCGGTCATGTTTAAGTTAGCCCTCTGTGAGTTTTGTTATATATGGTCAGTTCAGTATCTGTTATTTAGAATATATATTGTTCAAAGGTTCAGTCCGGTCTGTTGTCCTGTGCCCCGTCTGTTAATGTCATTGTGAGCTCTGCCAGATTTGTTATCCCTTTGGTTATTATCTCTCTGTGTTTATCTGATCAGTTATCTTGGTCTGTGGTTGAGTTTGTCAGTGTTCTCCTGTTACCTTGTTTGCCTTAGTCGCTCTGTGTCATTAGTCCGGTCCCTGTTTGTGGTGTTGCTAACACCTTGCGTTTAACTCCGTTTCTGTCCTGTATAGTTTAAACCTTAGTAGTTTGCTGTTTTGAGGTTCAGTTCCTGGTCTTTTTGATCTCTGTTTAGCCTTGTGTATTCCCTTGTTCAGTTATTGTCAGAGATGCTCACAAGCAGTGGTGTAGTCTGCGTGATACGCAGGTATACGCCGTACACCCACTAGGAATAGTCAAAGATTTCCGTATACCCACTTAAAATAGTGAGATGATACGTAACAACATCGTTTTGTGGCATAACTTTCACACTTCATTCATAAATTCCCCCCGTCTGTGTTGTGAAGCTCTAAATTGACGTTTGCGGCTTCCGTGGCCTGTGACCGGGATCTGACGTCAGCTACCAAACAACAACACAGCTGTGTGGCGGTCACTCGGCGCAAGTTTGAAATTAATGTGAATCACTGAAGGAGATGTGAAACGCGACCAAACGCAAACTACACTCTTTTAGTGTTTTCGTAAGTCTGCAGAAGCTGCTGCCGCTCCCCATGTGACACCATGACAGGAACGTTGAAGTTACTGAAACACAGAAAACGAGCCAGATGATGCTGATGTTATCGTAACGTTACCTGGTGAGTGAAAATAGCTTATAGGCCTGTTATCATTAACGCTATCAGTAACGGAACTGTAACAGCATTGTTGGTCTGTTGAATATAGAATGAGAACAAGAATGCGGGTTAGTGTGTGTGTGTGTGTGTGTGTGTGTGTGTGTGTGTGTGTGTGTGTGTGTGTGTGTGTGTGTGCATTTAAGCTGATAAAGTACATAACCTACGTTTGACAATGGTTTTTGGAAGTTAAGTGAGCTTGAGAGGATGTGGACCCCTTTTGGTGTCCTCAGAACTAATATTCTGTGATGAATGAGTTTTGGTGATAGAACTGCACATAGGCCTGTGTTCATTGTTATTACTGCTACTGAAAAGCCTCAGCTTTCCATTATTGTTAATAACAGTTGCAACGTGCACTGTGAAATGTGCATTGAAAATTGCCAGATAATAAAACCAGATTCATATAACATCTAAGGCTAAATGTAGCTGTGTTAGATGGTGATTAACACTAAACATGAGACATTTTCACCAAAACGTTGGTGCAGAAAATGTCTCCAGAATGCAGGAAATTAAATGTTTAATGCTCAAAATCTTCTGGGGTAGGACCCCAGACCCCCCAATCATGTACTCATCAATGAATATTTTTAAAATACTATTAAAATATCTTCTAGTCTTGATCTCATGACCTCAATATTCTGGATTGTCCCATCTCATATAAGTGTTTTGTCACAACTCTAATCTGAGCCCTAAAATGTCCCCACCACGTTTGAACTCAAAGTGACGCCCTGTCCCACCTCTAACTTTCATTGGCTGTTAAAGTCTTTGCGTTGTTGGTAACACACAGCCTATGCAGTCCTTCAGAATGCTCTCTATTACATGTACATGCATATTAGTGAGGGTAGTGGGACGCCACGCTGGGACAGCGGGCGGGAGGGGCTGGGGTCACAGTATACTCACTAGAAAAAACTAGACTACACCACTGCTC
>JALXJV020000003.1:35519876-35845895 GCA_024633595.2 Lepomis macrochirus | reverse complement strand
AAACGTTACGTCTAACAATTTCTGCAAATCACTTAAACCTGAATTTAGATGTAAAGATAAATGTAGGTAGGAGTGGTTTATTTGGACGCAAGTTGGGTATAGGCTATGTTTTAATAAGTTAATGTTAATAAACTAATGTTAAGTTGCATGATGGTACCATTTCATATATAGCATAATGTTAACATTATAATAACTAACGCCATAATAACTATTTTAGCCTTTCAAGGAAACAAACAAAATTCTGCAGTTTAATTATCAGTGCGGAGGCTTCACGATCAGAGCAAACAGCCGGAGACGTTATGGATACTCCGGTACAGTAGGTGGCGGTGTAAACACTGTCTTATAGCGGAAGGAGGAAGTGCTGCGCTGCATCGGTTCACGACGTTCACGACTGTGGTTGACACTACTTTTACACCGCAAGCTGTAATAATAATAATGCGGTGTGCACCTGTAACGCTGCTAATCATTGCGCTGTTAGCAGGAAACGGTGAGTTAAATGAGTAACGTTAACTTGTTGCCGCTAGTCAGTCTATGGTTTAACACACACGTTAAAAGCTAAGCTAACGTTAGCATTAGCATATGTTGTTAGCTAAAGAGGAATAGTTAAAGGCTTGTTGAAAAGGTTTAGAAAAGTCATTACTAACATTGGCGAAAGCATTTCTACACACGTTCTGGGTGTTTTTGAAAATCCCTGGAAATAATAATACAGGATCGTTGGGTCCTCTGTCAGATTTAACGTTACCAAACTTTACTCAGTATAGAGAGAGGTGTGAGTTTTGCTTTGACAAGACTGTTGGACGTAAACATTCATGCCGTGAATTGATAAGAGAGGGAGAGTGAGGGATCCTTGGTTTCAGGGCTTGTTGTCTGAATTGTTACTAAAATCAGTTTTAATCAAAACATTAAAACCGCTGTTGTTGTCAGTCAGTGTTTGTTCGATGTGTTTAAACTGTTAACAGCCGGCTGCAGATTAGTGAGAGAAAACATGACACACCTGCTGAATGAATGAGAGCAGACGATCTTTCTTTTCAGCCCGAGCTCGGATAGCTGAAAGATAGAAATCCCACCACGAACCTACACACGTTAACTTCAGCATCTTTGATAAAGTGCAGCTCACAGGCCCAAACACAGCAACGCCTCAGTTTGTAGATGTTTAGATTGTAAAACTCTTAACAGCTCCGTTACCTCTCGGTCATCAATGGCGAGACTTCGCGAGCGTAAAGGGGGTTCATTTGGTTAATATCACAACGTACACCGGTGTCGCATCAGCTGGGTGGAGTTGCTTCGGGAAGCAAGTCGACAATATCTGTTATATGTGAGAAACATCAATTGCATGAGTCTAGTGGGTCTCTGCCACAGTCTCTAAGGGATGGCTCCCTTTCTGTTCCTTGTCACACAAACTGTGGCTGTACACATTAAAAAAAGTTTCAAGTTTTTATACAGTCTATGGTTCCAAAGTAGACCTAAAGAGACCTTAGATCATTTCAATTATCCCAACTGGCAGATGATACAGTTCTTTTGTCTAATAGAGGAATGGATCAAAGTGATTAGATGTGAGTTTTCTATACTATCAGGCTGAAGAATGAACTGAACAAATCTGTTTATTAGGCTGCCACTTCAGGAATGTGAACCATCAGAAGTTAATGGTATCCCTGTGAAGAACCCAGTTACATACCTGGGTGTGATAAGAATGAAAAACTCTGCAATAACCTGAACTTCAGCCCTGTTATTAAACAAATAATGAAAAAGGTTCAGCATGTGGTGGATGAGGCATCTTTCACTGAATGGTAGAGTTTTACTATCTAATACTGAGGGAATATCCATATGTATGTGTCCTTATCACTGGAAATGCCAACTGAAATATACAAAAGAATTA
The DNA here is from genome assembly GCA_024633595.2 of Lepomis macrochirus. Taxonomy (NCBI): domain Eukaryota; kingdom Metazoa; phylum Chordata; class Actinopteri; order Centrarchiformes; family Centrarchidae; genus Lepomis; species Lepomis macrochirus. The sequence goes on along the minus strand of JALXJV020000003.1, from coordinate 35,844,019 downwards.
GATAAGATCTTATTTAATTTAATTTGGAGGAACAAATGTCATTATTTAGGGAAAGATACCATATGCAACATAAAAATTGAGGTCTGGAGGTTTTAAGTTTTGAAACATTAAACAATACTTTCCAAAGTTAAATGGTTAACTAAGTTGATAAAAAATACTTCAAAATCGATAAATTACTGTGAAGTTATCAAACTTTTATAAACAAGCTCTAATGGCCTGGATATGAATAGATAGTATTTTATTTGCATTGTTGCCATTATTCAATTCAAAAACACCAAAGTATGAAGTAGACATCATGAAACCAGACTTTTAATTTGGCGAGGGCGCGAGGCGAGGCTCCACAGTCTTGGGTTGCTGCCACACCGACCACCACCTGTTCCTACGTGTGTGTATCTATATTCACTGTGCTGGTTCACTGTACAAATCACACTGTGAATCAAAGTTACCAAAAGATGAACATTGGATATTTTTGAGATGTTCATAGTTCAATGTGGAGAGTTGCAGATGCTTGTTAGGGATATCAAACCCTGCCAGCTGATCAAATTATTCAGGGTATGAGGACCACCATCTCCGAGATGTGATGAGAGAGCTGAGTGAAACTAGATGGAGCAGAACTTTTACGTTCTAGGGATTGTTGCACCACTGAAATAAATAAAAAACATCAACTGTGTGTTTAAATGTTTGAAAACATGGCTGTGGCTCAGAGGTGATCGAGTTGTGTGTTTGTTTCCTCAGGAGAACTTCAGGCCGTTTGCCCAAATACGACAATTGAGGCAGAGGAAGGCGATACAGTCACTTTACCCTGTTATCTGCATCCTGAGGACAGCGTGGTGAATCGTACTTTCGACTGGTCAAGAGATGACCTTAACAAAAGGGTCTATGTGCGCCCGTCAAAATCAGGAAAATCACCATGAACAGATGGATCAAGTACAAGAACAGGACTGACTGTTAACCTTGAAGACCTGAGGAAAGGCATCATGACTCTGCAGATCTCCTCAGTGCAGCTGAATGACAGCGGACAGTACAAATGTTTTGTTGCCAACACTGTGGACCGGTTGTTTTGTTAATGTCACTGTTAGAGAGCAAGGTGAGTTCATACAGTTTCAGATACTAAAAGCGGTTTCTCAGAATTATGTCTTTAAGTTTTTAACTCAGATTTGAGTCTATTAATACTTTACTGATACTTGAATTCATCCTGAGATTTTCTTTTGCAAAGTGATGCTCAGTATAAATATATTAGGCCTAGCAGCAGAGGAGATGCAGGGCTGAATACATGTGTATGTCAGGTTAAATTAACAGCTGTAACCTGTTCATTTTAGCATCTTATCCATCATGAGCTACTAAAGCCCACAGCAGGTCCCTCTGTCTGACTGCTAGAAGATATTTTAGTCTGTTTCTGAGCACTGACAAACATTTTGTCTCCTTTTTTCCTTTAAAACTGACCAAAGACCACCAGAGCAAAAGAAGCTTGTTGCCAACACAACTAGGCGATCCAACAGATGAGCGGGCAAACCTGGTAAATAACTTTTTTCAGTTAAATCTTTGTTTGAAAACAAGAAGAATTCTGTGCAGCTTAAGTTTTAACATTCATAGTCGATAGTAACATTTTTAGACAACAGACTTCTTTTAAACTCATAGCCAAAATAAAATCTGAAAAATAATTCATAAATTCTGTTGCTTGCTGGAGCTAATTTCTGGAGCTCGATTCTAACCAGGAGGGTTCGATTGCATTGCGGCTGCACCACGGTTGCCGGAGCTGATCGCGGCCATTATAATCAGTGCTCGTGAGTCCTGAAGCGTCCCAGAAGCGGTTCTTTCCTCTGCAGGGAATAGGAAGCAGGTCTGTTTGTGCCGCTGGCTGCGTCAAACAGCACAGAGCTGACTGAACCAGGCAGGAAGTCAGACACAGAACAGCATAGAGAATCCGGTCAATTTTCAAAATAAAACACCCCGTACAACAACAATAAACACTGTTAGACACAAAAAGAAATAATTTAACTATGTAGCCTACTTATTCATACGACGATATGGACAAAAATGTTATCACGACGAAAAGTTTCATATCTTTTGATATCGATAATTATTTCTTTGGAGTTTTAAGGCTGAATTTTGCTCTTGAGTTAAAGTTGATGAAACGATTGTTGAAGAGAAGATGGTTAATTGTAGTTATGTTCAACACTTGAGACCAAACAGTGGATCACTTCACAAATCTGAGGTAGAACTTTTAAAACAATTATGATAAAATCTTTGTCAACAAATTAAAAGCTTTTTTAAAGTTGTTTTTCCTCAACAAAATAAACATCCTCATAAAAATTATGTCCTAATTAGTGAATGATTCAAGTGAATAAAATCAAACATATTGAACATTTGTTATTTTTATTGAAAAAATATACATAAAATTATTATTTTATTGTCCAGACCTCAGAATCATAGTAGAAGGTGTTACGTCCTCAGGTGGCTCAAGCCCAGAGGTGAAGTGAGTAACAAATATAAATGAAAACCGTCTCAAAAGAAACAGGAAACAGATTATGTGCAAACAAATACAATATTTATTAACAAATAAACCTCAATCAGAAAACAGAAACACAAAGTCAAGGAACTATTTAACTAAAAGAGTTGATATAGGTTTTAACTAAAAACACAGAACTAGCAACTTAAATAAAACACATGTAACTCCCTCCTCTTCTGAGCGGTATGTGAGCCCACAGCTCCACACAGCTTCACGCCTGCTGCACCCAAACACCACCTTCTGACCCACAGGTGCGGCAGCCACACAGGCTGGCCTCCCAAAACCAGGATCACATAGCCCGTTGCTGCTTCCTCCTTGTTCTCTTAACCTCCAGGTACTGATGGGGAATCAGGGGCTGCTGCTGAGGCAGGAAGGGGAAAGGGCAGTACCTGCAGACCTACAGGAGAAGCACACAAAGCAGAGCACAGGACACACGGCTCACAACAAAGCACAAAATGCAAACACTGATAACCAAATCAACAAAATCTAAACATGTCAGCAGAATCAGGCTGGAAAAACGCTCTGATTCTGAAATGCTCCCTGTGGGAAATGCAGCCTGACGTTGACTGAACGAAACGGGGTCACATAGAGCTGTGAAGAAGGTAGCAGAAGCCCAAAAGGACAAATAACAAATCAACAATGTGGGGCAGGCTCTTCCCGTGGACTGTGACGCCGGGCTATGGACGCATCAGAACCGTGGGCATGGCAGTAGCGATGCCGTAGCCGGAGTCACTGGATTCCTGGCGTTAGGACAATGACCCTTTTCTACCCGTGACTTTTGTGTTTGTAAAGTTTAAGACCAAAACAACTCAAACATGTTTATCGTCTTAAAAACTTAAGCGCAGCAGCCCTTTTATCAAATAAAGCAGAAACTGCAATAAAAATAATATATTAGAGATTTTCAGACCACAAGCGATCCTCGAGTCGATTCTGGATCAAACAAAATACAGCCAGAGTTTGATTGGCGGGGCAGATGGGAAATGAACTACTTCAGGTGCAGGCAGAAGTCTTACAGACAGAAATCTCAAAACCTGGACAAATAAAACTGAATGAGAAAATACTACATGAGCAGAACACTAACCAGGAATTAGTGAAATAAATAATAAACTAATTTTGTGCTGATTCTTAATTCTGATCTTCTTTCAGATGGTGAAAAAATGGAAACTTGAAATTATCATTCGATTGGGATTCTGGTTCGATTGGGATTCTGGGTCTGTTTGGGACTGTGGTTCTGGTGAGGCGTGGAGCGATCCGTGAAGTTCCTAAACAAACTGTCCCACAGCTTTTCACTAACATTTAAAGCCCTGCTGTGTGATCACTGTTGTGAGCAGGTTTGTTGTTGCTCATTGTGAAATCAAACATCAGGGATTTGACTCTGTTCCTGTAACATTTTTTAGATGTGTGTTTCTGCTCAAACCACCAACTTTAAAAGTCTAACAAACCTGTTTCTATGTTCTCATAGCGAACCCAATAACGAGGTTCAGAGGAAGGAGGGGCAAAAGCAGAGCTGACCAACGGCACTGAGCTGAACCCTCTGAGGACTTCATCAGCAAGCGCCGCCCTGATCCAGGCGACTCAAACAACCTGCAAGTAGTTTAGCGATGGTCCTTTGTCCGTGATTGGCTGTGTAAAATCAGCACTGATGACGTAACTTCCCAGATTTGGATCTTTCTTCTAGTTTTTAAGTCCTAAGATCTTTTTTAAAAAGACTATTTTTTAAATGTCAGTCCACCAGAAATCTTTATGGATTCGTATTATGGAATCTACGATGTGCAATCTGGATATATTTTATGAAATCTGGCTCCTTTTTATCCTTTTAATATTAATAAGATTAATATTATTATACTTAAACCATCCAGAATAATGAACTCGCCTTATGAAGTCAACACTGATTTTATTTATAAAAACCAAAGATTGTTTTTCTTAAAGCAGCATCATGTAAGATGTTATTTGGTCCCTACAGATTCAGAGTGTCATTCTGAATTCTGTACTCGTGCGTTTGTTATGATCACCTTACGTCATAAAACAGCAAGTCAGCCAGCGTTACGAACACAGGCAATCCTCAAGCAACAGCGACAACACAAGACAATATAAGCTGACTAGTCCAACAGAAAGAAGCTTGTCGTCTGTCCTGCAGCCGTTAATGTCACAAAGCTCTGCGTGTGGCAGCGAGCAGCTAATAAGTTATTACTGACTAGTCGAACAGGAAGAAGACCGGCTCTGCATCTGTCCTCCATCCTTTCAGCTCCTTCAGCTCACACTAACGAGTAAAAGCCAGCCCCATATTTACTGTCTGGTCTCTTTCTCTTACTCGCTTCCTCCGACATCTTCTTCTACCTCTATGCAGCCTCTGTAACATCCACACTGAGAGCATTAAATACTTTTTCTTCTTCCAATAGCTTGCTGAAGAGTCGCGTTGGTGCCGTGAAAACATTACCCCAATGTTGTGGAGAGCCAGAAGTGGCAATGACACTATTCACCCTGTTACATCAGTCAGTGTTGCACATAAGCGTTATACCAACATTATTTGAAAGCTGCTATTTTAAGACCCATAATGTTGCTTTAAGGACGTCTTGATGTCTGCTCGGAGCAGGTTGGCTGATCAGCAGGACTGAAAGCTCAGGGTTAAACCTGAAGTCGCTAACATCACATCCTGCTTCAGTAGTTCAGGCCTCCAGTTCAGCTTTTCAGCCCAGATTTCTCTTCTGTGAAAGCACTGAGTAGCACTTTATGTTCCCCGTCCAGCATTTATATGCAGTATAGGTGGGTTATAACATCACTGTAAGTGTTAGTGTCAGGATTTTACACGTTATAGTGTCAAACTGTGTTGTACTGTACCATCATTGTGTTTACACACCAGCGTCCTCAGGAGTTGAAGTTGTTGACATTAACACTTACCTGCATACGACTGCATTAGTGAGTAATGATTGTTTTAAGTGTTTGTATACTGCATAAAAAGGCTAAACAGAGGGACCTGAAGCAAATCTGTCTCCCTACATGCAGCTGGTTATTTAATGAATTAGACCTGATGAAATCTGCTGTGTACAGACCGCCTTAAATTATTATTGGATTATTACTTTCTTTTTCCATCACCCTGAATGTTTTGTCATTATTTGTTTTTGTCAGATGTGTGTTATCTTTTCTACTGTGCCAACACCAAAGGCCTCTTTTCCAAAGGTTTTTACACCAATTGTGCAATTTACATAAAATCTGGTTTAATCCGAACTGTCTTCTGTGCTTTTTTCCTTCATAACTCTCTAGGACAGCAGATTAAATCCACATTACAGGTTTGGAACTAAAGAAAATCGGATCGTCAGAGATGATAAATGATCTGAAGTTTGCAGGTTATGAACGTTTAGAGTAAGAGAGAAAGTGTCTCCATTAACAGGAGTCTCAGTACTGATGGCACCGTCCTGCAGCAGGTCTAGTTCATCAGCAGTGAGTCATTTAATCTGTGATTTCAAAATGTCTCTGGTTTGTCAGCTCGACCTCAAAGTGGAAGGTGAAGTCGTTGCCTTCGTCTCGCGAAGGTTCCGCCCTGCAGAATCCACTATGTGCTTTAGTTTGGTTTAAAACAAAGCAGCATCTAAACCCAGGCCCTATCCCTGTGGTAACTGTTTGCTCTTGGCTCCTGGTTTTGGGTGGTGATGGCTCAGTGGACAACGAGCATATCTGGGTTCAATTGCCCACTGTGACACATCCGCCAATGTGTCCCTGAATGTTTTGTCATTATTTGTTTTTGTCAGATGTGTGTTATCTTTTCTACTGTGCCAACACCAAAGGCCTCTTTTCCAAAGGTTTTTACACCAATTGTGCAATTTACATAAAATCTGGTTTAATCCGAACTGTCTTCTGTGCTTTTTTTCCTTCATAACTCTCTAGGACAGCAGATTAAATCCACATTACAGGTTTGGAACTAAAGAAAATCGGATCGTCAGAGATGATAAATGATCTGAAGTTTGCAGGTTATGAACGTTTAGAGTAAGAGAGAAAGTGTCTCCATTAACAGGAGTCTCAGTACTGATGGCACCGTCCTGCAGCAGGTCTAGTTCATCAGCAGTGAGTCATTTAATCTGTGATTTCAAAATGTCTCTGGTTTGTCAGCTCGACCTCAAAGTGGAAGGTGAAGTCGTTGCCTTCGTCTCGCGAAGGTTCCGCCCTGCAGAATCCACTATGTGCTTTAGTTTGGTTTAAAACAAAGCAGCATCTAAACCCAGGCCCTATCCCTGTGGTAACTGTTTGCTCTTGGCTCCTGGTTTTGGGTGGTGATGGCTCAGTGGACAGCAGCATATCTGGGTTCAATTGCCCACTGTGACACATCCGCCAATGTGTCCCTGAGCATGACACTTAATCCCTACTTGCTCCAGAGGCACATATGTAGGCTATTAGCCTATTATAGCAATTGTAAGTCACTTTGGATAAAAGCGGCAGCTAAATGAATAAATGTAACAAATGCTCCTACCGCTTTATTCTTTACGGCGCTTGTAAGGATAAATATGCTGAAAGGTAGGATAGTTTTGATATTAGACTCTCAAAGTTTAGGCTTGTGCTTTCTTTTTCTGCTTCTGATTAAGTAGGCTGTGTAGTAAAACTGTTTCTTTTTTGCCAGATTTAACTGTGTTTATTGTTGATATACAAGACCGTTGCTCTGCAGTTTCTCTGTCTGACTTTCTGCCCGGTTCATCTGCTCTGTGCTGCTTGACGCTGGGACGTTTCCTGGACGCACTACAGCGCATGCAGCTGCAGTCCTGTGAGTCAGAAAGAGTGCCTTACCACTGTGGTTAACGACGGACTCAGTTTCACGCTGCACAGTGTTTCATCTGGTTCACTCTTGTGTGTAGACTGATGTGTAAACTTATTGGTCATGATTGCAATAATTCGTGTTGTGTCACATTCAAAATGTAAACTTCTAGATTTTGTTGCAAACCGCTTTAGCATCATCGTTTAACCAAAACATTCATGCTAATAAAGACAACGTGTTGCAATAAAGCACATAGAACTGAGAGAGAGAGAGATAACTAAAACATACTAAAACTCTTCCTCTGTAATATATTTGTGGCAGCACCCATCTCCACCTGGTTACCCTCCCTCCACCTTTTCCACCAGTTGTTAGCAGCTATGGGGCATCTGTGATGAGCTGTTGTATCAGCATATACAGGTTATGTTGATTAGATCTGAATAAATTACTTTATTTTCACTCTGAGAGGAGACAAAATTGTATTGTGTATGTTTAATTACTGCTTTATGACTACATGGAGACATATTTCCTGTAAATAATCACAGTCAAGATGTATAATGGATTACATGTGGAATTTAGATTGTCGAAATGAATGAATGTCAGAATGCATTTTGTGAGAGCTCATTACAGAACAATAACTAACCTGTGAGGTTTAGGGTGAAACTAATATGAATTAGCCTACTAATGCTATCAACACACTGTTAGATAACACATCAAATCAGTGGTTTGCAGATCCTTTCGCTACTTTCTCACCCATCAGACGTTTCCTGATGAGGTTTGCGGTTACGATGACATGTGTGCAGTTATGCAGACGGGGCCTCAAGTTCACGGTCTGCTCTATGCAAATGAGCTCCTCCAGTCCAACCCACCAGGCTCACGATACTCTCGTCAAACTGCAAAACTAGGCCGCGCTGATCAAATATGAATCCAGATTCTGTTACTGCGCTGCTTATTTCTCGCCTCAAATGTTTTCAGAAACATGTTTACAGTTTAGCTCTAATATGGAAAAGTTTCTGACCCGCCGCCATGTTGAAAACCGATATTCCACAGCTAAGCACCGCCCACTGTGTCGTCACCCAGTCCCCAGAGCGCTCATTGGTCCTACAGAGTCAGCGTACCCATGTGGAGTCTATTATTGTCCCTCAGGGGACTTCTTGCTTCCCTCTGTATTACTTTGTGCAGGTCATAGACTGTCCTATATAAGAAAGGCTTCAGGGATTCCTCACTGAATTGAGTGAGACAGGCAGGCTGAACGCTCATCACATCTTACTCTGCGTTGACTGGATCATGGAAACACTTGTAAAGCTTCTGATGATTTTACTGTTTGCGGTAACTGTCACCGCGCTTAAGGCCCCGTCTAACTGGATCACAGTTAGAAAATCACTTCGGAGGTCTGAAGGAGAATGCATATGAGTTGAATCAGGTAACAGATTATGAAGACAGTTTGGTGTCTTGCAGAGAGATGGAGATGTAGAGGGGGAGGTGAAGGAGGAGGTGATCTGAGGCAGACAGACTCTGGATGCTGGATGAGTGAACATAGACCCTTTAGTGTCTGTACCAGGGCAGTGTTTGGTGTCATTCATGCAAACGTTTCTGTTGGCGCACATTTAAGTTGTTTTGCACGCGTGTTGCAGGCGTGCTGTTTGTGTGGCTTAAAATAATAAAATAAGATAAAATAATAAACTTTCAAAAGTCTGAACTTAAGTCGGATATGTCAATCCATTTATTATTTACAACAAAAAATTAAACAGTTCTTCAATTATTAACTTAACTTAAACCGGTCTCCAAGATTACACGCCGTGCCTCACGGTCAAAAACCATGCACCTCGCTGTGCGCCACACCTGAACTAATTAACAGCCATCTTAAATAGACTTGTGGCAAAACACAGCGCCACCCCATCCCAACACACAGAATGGCTCCAACAGTTTCTTTGCCTCACAATATGTTTGTTGGTTTGTTTCGCTTTGCCATTTTAACCATTAAGATGTTTGTCATCTGTAGTTCTGCCGTGATGGTTTGGTACGGCCAGTGTGTCAGAGAGGGAGAAAACTCTGTTTTTGTTTAGAACAATTTCTGTTCTATTTATGTGTGGCACTAGTGTTGTCATGACCATCATGCCAAAGAAGAATACGGAGAGAGAGAGAGAGAGAGAGAGAGAGGAAAAATACTGAGGAGGAAAGGAGCTTAGGAAGACAGAGAACAAGACAAAAAGGGGAGGATCTCCTTTGCACAAAAGTAGGAAATCAGAGTGCAGCATGAAACATTCTCATCGAGGGCTGTTTGCAGCTGCTTTTACTGAGTTGATGATGGAAAGGACAGATGTAAAGCTGCTCTGTATTTTACTGCTTGCAGAAACTGTTACAGGTAAGCGTGAGTCCTTTTTATCAGGCCACTGATTTTATATTCTTTAAAGCGCTCATATTGGCACAAATGGGCAAACATATAAAAGGAGGGTAATCTTGTAATCTAGCTAAAATATTATTCAAGTTAATTATGAAAATTATGTCTGCCGAGAAGTTTAGGAAGAAGATTTAAAAAGAAAAACAGTTGGCTAGATCTCTGTTAAAGGGGTGTGTGCTCGTACACGTGCTCGCTTGAACTCATGAGCGAGCAGAATCCGAAACACAACCGCTTTCATACAGAAATCCTGCAATAAACGCAGGAACAGCAGCATGCAGGCTGTGGCTTTTCACTCAGACATGTTCAGACTCTGCAATGTCAGCACAGCCACATGAAACGGGTAGAGAGCTGGACTGAATATTATAAGATTGTGTCACACTTTATAACAGTCAGACCGCAGTAAGTAAATTTACTGTAACTAGTGTTAGTGGATGGCTCTTCTTCCTCTGCGTTGTATATTATGTGGGTCATGTTAGTTACAGCGACTGAGAGGTGGATGTGTCCCGTCTCGCCCTGCCCTGTGTGTGTGTGTGTGTGGCCTCCTCTTACATTATCTCATACAAAAAATACAGCGTTTACTCAAGTGACAAGACGCTGAAAACACCACGAGCTACATAGGTGACATGACGCTGCCCGCATGCCGCGGTAAAACTGGCGCTAGAAAGTTAAAATGAAAACACTGATAAAACGTATTTTAACGGTCAAAGTAATACAAAACTGCTACGTGACATAACCATATTGACACTGCACAATTTGTGTTTAAAGTTATAACGTAAATGGTTCAATTTCCAAAGAAAACAATACATAAACCCAGCAGCTCTTTTCCACACAACTACCCTCAAACGCGAATGAGGGAGACGAGCACTACGGAAGCTTAGGAGGTACAAAAGGGTAGTGTGCAGCTAAATGCTAAGGACATTTCCACAGGAAAAAATAGCAAATATAAATAAAAATAACTCAATAATAAAAAAATTCACAAATATTCAACAAAATCATTAAATGATAAATAAAATCCACAGATGCAAATTTGGAAATAAGAACTATTAAAGTGGGGGGGTCTAGCCCCGCCCAAAGCTACACAATCCACGTCTCCGCCGCGTTTGTATGTCAGTATTTTGATAAACTCGCACAGACTGGACTTTAAACATTAGGCCTGATGGTACAAATCGACCATGGCGACGTTCTCACCGCCGGACAACTTTAATTTCGGTCATCGGGAGTTTTGGTCTGAGTGGAAGGATCCAGATACTGAATGGCGACCGAGGTCGACAAAGACGATGAAGTACTTGTGTGGACCTTGTTGTGTAGCCCAGACTTGGGAGGGAAGCTGGGCCTTAAAACCTTTGTCTAAACCAGAGGGGTGAAAATGTGTAAGAGTTTGTATTTGGTAAAATAATATTTCGTGCCTTAAGTTAATGTGAATCACGAGAAGGAAGAATCCACCAGGGACCAGAAACAGGGTGAAAATGTGGAGGATCTTTGGTGCCGTGAAGAATCAGACCGATCTTGTGGTCGGTGTCCTGCACACAGAAATGTCACAGGAATAGTAAATGATGTCGGATTTAACTCTGGAGAAAGCGTGCAGACCCTATGGTGCAGACAAGCTAGACAGTCGGAGAAGATCAAGATTCAGATCGGAGACGCAGCCTGGGGTGAAGCAAACATGGACGGAGCTCTGTGTGAGCAGATTAGCTTTTCGTTTTGGTTTGTTTTCGTCCGAACTTGCACTTGAGGTAGGCTAAGTTTAAATGAGTTAGGCCTTTCTGTTATTGTGATTATAAAACATATTTAAAATACCTAAACTGTTTTAAATAGGCCAATATGACTGTGGTACTAAAACACTGTTTGGTCGTGAAATGTGGCTCCGTGTGTTAATTTACCATAAATCGGTTTATAACCACACGTCTGACGAACGATTTAAAGAGTGGATTATTTGGATGTCACTAGATTATAGGCCTAATGTTAATTGTAATACGTTAATATTAATAACATTGGCCATAATTAGCCTATTAAGGAATTTTACCACACAAGAAATAAGAAAATCAGCAGTTTTAATGCGGAATATTTTACAGGCTTATTGAAAACGTTTATGAAATACAGCTAATATTAGCGGTAGCTTTGCTAAAAGTTACACTCGCCCTGAATGTTTTTTGAAAAGCTCCATTTACCTGTTAGTCTGATCATAAATTAAAGACCATGAAAGTCACGTGTTATCGATGGGTCCTCTGTCAAAGCAGCAGATTGAACTGTACTCTGAGTGAACCAGATTTTGTTTATATATTACTTTCAGTTTTGGCGACATTGTCCAACCTAAACATTCAGGCCAAAATAAAACACGTTGAACTGAAAATGAGAAAAGAGTCTTCAGTATACATTTCAGTATAACTGCTGATGTAGAAGAAGTAGGACAAACTGTTTTATGATGGTATTTCCACAGTAAATAGCTGAAGTGAAAACCAGGAGTGTTTATCTTACAGCTGTAGAAGATGATTGCTGTCATGTCCCTTTAACAGTTGTCATGTACAGTAAAGGACACAACAGCTAAACTAACCTAAAACTATCTCACCTGGTAGAGTAGATGTGCTGCAAAGACAAACGCCTCCTGTTAAAACATCTGTAAAATGTCCCTTAACTACTGAAGGGTCACTCCTTTAATATGGTGGACACTTCGTTAGTGACCGTGTGGCTCTCATTGATGGTTAGGCTCATTATAGTTAAAATACTTAGAGTGTAATCTGTTTTAAATTCCTCCCAAACACCAGATTATTTCTCAGTAGGTCACACAGTACTCTGTAATATTAAAATATCTACAGTTTCCACATTATTACTCCTTAACTTCATAACGTGTTCCTACATGTATCTATACACACTCTGCTGGTTCACGGTCACTTTACAAATACTTACACTTTGAATCCTAAAGATCAGCTTTGGACATTTTTAGAGATTTACAGTTCAGTGTGGAGAGTTGTAGCTTGCTAAGTATGAGATCCTGTCACACCACTACAGACAAATATAAACTTTGCCAGTAGATCAAATTGTTGACTTAAGGAGGACTGATATCTCCTGATCTGATGAAGCAGCTGAGTGAACGAGGTGGAGCAGAACTTTTTACTTTTAAGGAATTGTTGCACCACTGAACTAAAAAACATAAACTCTGTGTGTTTAAATGTTTGAAAACCATCAAGTTCAAGTTGTGTCAATGTTTGTTTGTTTCCCCAGGAGAGCCTCAGGCCATTTGCCTGAAATCAACAATTGAGGCGTTTGAAGGTGACACGGTCAGCCTACCATGTTATCTGGAGCCTGCGCACAGCGTGGTGGATCGTACTTTCGATTGGAAAAGAGTCGACCTCAACAAGGTGGTCTACTCGTACCGACACAAGCAGGAAAATCGCAATGACCAGATGCATCAATACAAGAACAGGACGACTGTTAACCTTGAAGACCTGAGCAGAGGAAACCTGACTCTGCAGATCTCCTCAGTGCAGCTGGCTGACAGCGGACCGTACAGATGTTTTGTCCCAAAACTGGAGACCAGTTGCGTTGTTGTTTTCATTGTTCGTGAGCAAGGTGAGTTCAGTTTCATTCAGATACTAAAAAGGTTTTCAGAATTAGGGAGATCCTAATCGAGTTTTTGGGCCAGACCCTGATATGAGTCCTAAAAACTCCACTGAGTCTGAACTTATACTTACATAATTTATCCTGAAAGAGTTTCCTGTGCAAAGAGATGCTCAGTATAAAAACACAGCAGCAGAATATTTGCAGTGCTGATTTAACCCTTTCAGATCTATGGCTCCTTCTACACAAGCTTTTTAAAACCTGAGGCGTTGTTTGAAAACAACCTCCTAAAAGCTGAGAGTTTTCTGAAAAACCAATCTGAGTGGGCACAACATGTAAAACAGCGTGTAAAACAACAAACAAAGCTGGAGGACAGCGTGAGGTGACAGCCGAACGGACACAGGCAGCGGTTATTTCTGATGCAAGTCACACTAAAGTGTTTCAGCAGCGGGCGTTTGCCCTACACGTTACTGGCGTGTGGTTAAATTAGTGATTCTGTGTGCGTTAAGAGGGATAACAGCTCTCTGTGAAGCTTGATTTAAGAAAACAAATTAGATACAATCCTATTTAATTTCATATGGAGGAATAAATGTCATTATTTAAAGAAAGATATCTTAACACAAAAAGACATGGAGGTCTGGAGGTCTTAAGTTTCGAAACTTTAAATAATACTTTCAAAATTAAATGGGAAGGAGGTAGAAGAAGACGAAATTTATTTGTACAGTTGCTATTATTATTTGGGAGATTCCACATCCACAAGAAAAAAGGACTGACTCCAAACCTCACTTTGGACACTTTCTCCAAGAACTGTATCAGTATAGCACCACAACCAAAAACTTTGAGTACAAGAAGGCAACCAAAACTGTGTGTTTGACAAATTTACACACATATTTATATTTATTTCAGAATAAGAGCAATTTGCCTGATTTTGCTGACTTGTTCAGATTTTTTAAATTTGTTCAGCTGTCCTTGACTTTGTGCTTCTATCATGATTAAGTAGGCTACCTAATTAACTGTTTATTTTTTGTCTGTTTTAACTGTGTTCATTGTTGATGTACGATCGGGAGTCTGCACAGTGATTTTGAAAATCGACCGGCTTCTCTACGCTGTTCTGCGTGCCTGACTTCCTGCCCGGTTATCTCCTCTGTGCTACCTGGCGCAGCTTCTGTCAAAAAATAGACTGGCAATGAATATTGAACTTTAGCTAAACAAAGAAAACAAATCCATGATCCCTGGCAGAAAAAATCGCAATTAGATTTTCTTCCTCCACATCGTTCAGCCCTAAGCCCAGTGCAGGTTTTCAGTGATGCACTTACTGCTGGACGGAGTTTCGCTCCTGCTTCGTTACATTTCAATTTGTCTCAGTCAACCAGAAAACTCGCCAAAGTTAAATTTAGATCACCTTTCGTTCATGAGCTAAAGCACACAGCTCTGTCTGACTGCTGGAAGGTATTTTAGTACTGACAACTCTTTTTTTCTTTTTTTTTAACAGTGACCAAAGACCAACCGAACACGACAAAGAGTGATTATTCCAGCACAACTAGACATCCACCAGATGAGCCGGTCAATTCTGGTAAGTCACTTATTTTCTGACATTCTGTTGTTTTAAGTGGTTATTTCTTTATTTTTGAGAACTTTGTAGACGTGCAGCTGAAGATTGAACATTCAAACAAGTTGATGGCAACTTTTTTACACAACAGACATGTTTCTCATAAACTCTTAGCAATAATGTTGAGATTTCTTATATTTGAGAAATAAAGCAACTTTTTGAAAACTTGTAAAATTACAGCTTAGAGGTAAATGTGAAACTCATCTGGGCCTTTAAAGCTTGTTTACCTCATCCCATCTTTTGATAGACAGCTGTGGCTAAGATGACACATATTCCAGTGAGGAACTAAGCAGCTGGTAGCAGTGATCAATATCGCTTTACACTACTTTTGCGTTACTTTCACTGTTTGTTAAAGGGCTACATGTAGTTTTTCAATGACATCACCAACTAATGCGACCCACATTAATATCCTGTGTACCACCGGTATTATTAAGTGTTGATTTAGCCTGCAACAAAGGATGTAACAGCAAAAAGCAAATGTGGAGCGATTTGTTTACCAACGTTAGTCGCTACAGTAGCTCGGACCTGCTGCTTTTTGCTTCGTAACGTTCACTTTAGGTTTATTGTGGTTTTTCTGATAGTTACACAGCTGGAAAGAGACACAGATGGTACTGATAGTTACTGAAAAGCAGCAGGCGAGCTAACGATGTAGCACGTCGGCTAAATGAGAGAGCCTGAACATGTCTGAGGGAAAAGCCACAGCATGCATGCTGGAGTTTCTGCGTTTATTTCAGGATTTCTGTATGAAAGCGGGTGTGTTTCGGATTCTGCTCGCTCATGAGTTCAAGTACGCCTACAGAGCACACGCCTGGTTCCAGTCTTAAAACTGCACCGCTAGTGGCCGCTGAAAACTACGTAATGCCCCTTTAATGGGCGCATTGTTCAAACAGTAAGATGTGCCTGCATATGTTCTCATGATGTGCAGATCGCAGTTAAATCTGCGGATCGGGTGGGTCTTTTTTCATAAATCGGATGAATCGTCTCGCCATTAATAAAGACGCTGTGCTCATTTAATCACACGGCACAGCAGCTTAACTCCATTGGTTATTAAAATATTCAGACTCAGTCGAGATGCTCTGACAGCAGCCTCTCTGATCATGAAAGTAAATCGTTAAAACAAGTACAGAATTATATTTATATGATCCATCACGATAAACATAGAGAAAATAGAAAAAATAGCATGCTCTCAGAGACCCTATATTCATAAAGCATGTTTTCAGGGGAGCTACTGTCTTCTGTAATTGGGTTACATTTGTAACGCGTTACTTCCAACACTGTATATTATAGCAGTGGTTCTACCTGGGGGTCTGGACCCTCTGGGGGGTCCCGACCTGGTCCCTGGGGGGTCACGAGAATTCTGCTACAGACACAAAAATAGAACAAAACAACAACTAGGTGGTCATAAACATAAACATTGCTTCACTCTTACGAGTCTGTCAAAAAGACTCTGAGCACCTGTTTGTTTTTGTTTTTTGTACATTTACAAGCGTGACACTGACGATATTTTCAATCCAAGGCCACCAGACTGCAGCTCTATCAGCTGTCACCCTGACAGGCCTTTGGTGTGAAAACATCTTGTACTGTCTTCTAGTAGTACCAAGTATTGAACAGTAACTTCCCTTTCCAGCATCACTGAGCTGTGTGGATTATCTGTTTCTCTGTATTATTATTTATTATTATTACCTGAGCTGCTTGTTCTCTGCTGTATTCAGGTGGAGGCAGAAGTCTTAGGGTCAGACATCTAAAATACAGGATAAATAAAACCATCAGTGTGTTTGGACACAATGAGAAAATGGTACATGAGCAGAACACTAAAAATTAATTTGTGGAATAAATCAATATATTGAAAAGATACTGCCTCATTGAGCCTTTGCTGGTTCTCAACTCATTATCTTCTGATTTCTTCTTCCAGAAGGTGGAAACAGAGACGCCGTCCGTGCTGGTATCATTTCCACTGTAGTCGTTCTTACTGGAGTTCTGATTGTGGTTCTGGTGAAACGTGAATTGATCCGTAAGTTACTAAACAACCAGTCCCACATATTTATATTAACATCTGAAGCCCTGCTGTGTGATCACTGTGAGCAGGTTTGTTGTGAAGCTACAAGAGCTTCAAAGTTTGGTTTTGTTCCTGAAATATATTTGTACTCAAACCACTAAGCAGCACACACCAACTTCCTTAAAGAGTTTAAACTTGTGTCCATGTTCTCACAGAGGAACAGATGAAGAGGCTCAGAGGAAGGAGGCAGCAAAACCAGAGGCAGCAAATGGATGTGAGCAGAAACATCTGAGGTCTTCATCAACAAACAATGACAATGAGGCCCTGATGCAGACCCTGAGCCCTGACTGATGGCCCTGATGCAGACCTGGACCCTGATGGCCCAGATGCAGACGTCTTAAACAACATAAAAAATAGTAAAGTGATGGTCCAGACTTTGTATGTTAATGATTGGCTGTGTAAAATTAACACAGATGACTTGCACTCACAAATTTGTATCTAAGCACAGTTTTAAGTTGACAGGTTTTTTTTGGTTTTTTTTAAAGTTGGTCCTCCAACATTCTCAGTTTTATTTGGAATCAGGGACTTTTATCTTTTAATATTAATCGTGTCTATAACTCTTATCCATAAATTCACGTGCAGGAGGGACGGTGCTCTACACAAGAACAAAGATTGAAAAATGCCAAAGTCACACAGAAGCTCAGGTCGTCTAACTGATAGATTACTAAACCCAGTTTGTTTCTCTGCACTCAAACGGTTCATCTCATACTTGTCTGACAGAAACGTCACTGTTCACATTAACAATTACATGTCTTCCTCTGCTCCTCTGTGGTTTCCCATAAGGGTCGATCCTTGGACCTCTTCTGTTGTCAGCACATGTTCCACCTCTGGCACAGATGCTTAAACCCTCCAGTGGTGTCTCTTTAAATTTCTAAGCTGATAACACAAAGCTTCACTTCTCAGTTAAACCTAATGACCTTAATAACCTCACCGCCTTCACGGCTGCCTGTCAAAGAGTATAGAAGCTTCAGTGTGAGTTCTTTGTGCCTTCTCTTACAAACTGGAGGTCTAAACATTTCCTCCACCTCTGTTCTGATAAAACTGAGGTCCTCGTGATCGGCCCTGATGGTTTCACTAAGAAGGTCAGGCACTTTATCGGCCCCCTCGCTGTCAACATCAGGACCACCTGCATCACTACGCTCATTCAGTCGTGTTTCTGTCAGTTAAAAATCAAACCTACATTTTGAGCCAAACACATGAAACTTCTGGTGCTTCTTTTCTGGTTTAGACTGGAACTCCTCTTTACCTGCATTACACTCTGCTGAACCTCTACAGGTTTGCCTTTTATAAAACACTGTTTGCCTTAAGTTTTGTTTATTTGCTCATGCTTTAATCGTTCCATGTATCATGCATGTTCTATGTGATGTATAGTTGTCTGGAGATAATGTCTGTGTGCATTTATACTTTGCATATTTGTATCCTATTTGTGAAGCACTTTATGTCTGTGTGTATTTAGGGGCAGTGCAATGTGTGTGTGCAACATTATATAAAAATAAATATTATTGGACTTCAGCAGCTTTTATTATTGGCTTCCCTCGAGGTGGTTTTACCTCCCTACAGGTGACAAACTGTTGCCTGAGGTCTTTTATTCCATCAGCTTCTGGCTTTTAAAGCAAAATGGGATTTGGCCTGTGACTACAGCTGTGGAGGTGACATCAAAAGAGAACAAGAAATTATTGTTTCATCAATCATCTGATCCACTTCTTCAAAATGTGCTTTATATTTTGTACTGTGTCAGCATTATGACTCACTTTCCCTTCAGTTTAAATTGTAAAGGCCTACATGTTCCAGCCTTTTTTGTCATTAAAAGTGTTGCTGTAAAAATACTTGTACAAGAATACATTTTACACAAATCTAAAAAGAGGGTAATCTTTTAAACATATGGATTTAATGTTTATCAGAGATATTAATCAACTTAATAATGTAATTTATGTCAGCTGAGAAGTTTGTACTTCAGCTTTGTTAGTATGTCTTTGTCCAAATTTTTAAAAGGTTCTTTTGTAAATCAAAACAAAAGGAAGTGTGAAAAATACCTAGAAATAAGTTAAAAAAATATTCCCCTCCCAATCACAAAACATTTACGGTTCTACAATAAAAAGGATCTTTTTATTTGTCCAGTGTTCAGTGAACTCGTAGAGGTAAAACAGTTTTATCTAGTTTAACCTGTCTCCTATAAAGTAACAGAATAATCAAATTTCTACAAAAGGCTGATCAGGCGACAGAAGGAGTGAACGTTGGCCTCTCATTGTTACAGAGATTGTGGATGTCGCTGTTGTCCTGGAGGAACACATCATTATGTACAACCTCAAAATGTTGCTGATACCTTTGCAATAGCATAAACTATCCCAAATAAGTCTACATTTGATTACACAAAAACTGTTCACGAACATCAGCAGCATTTGTTCAGCCGAAGTTCAAGGACTCAGAAACTAGATGCTTCAAGGAAAGTGTAGAGACAACTGGGCCACGTTAATGGCAGCTGTCACGGTTTCCGCTGGTCTGCTTTGAACTCTTTTATACACCAAAACTTCATCACACTCAGTCTCACAAAACATACATGTGATGCCATGTCCACATACACAGGAAATGGTTAAACTCTCAGCACAAGGCCTATTCTGACAAGACAAGGGCTGTAAAACTCACATCAAAAATTCATACGCTGTCAAAATGTTATGAACAAGTTTGTATTACGTTTTCTTCAGTTAATAGTATAAATAATCTGCATTAAAAGTTTGTGCAATTTAACTGCAGCACTTTAAGTCAGTTCAAAATGTCTGCTTATAGTCTGTTGTAGTAGCAGCACATTACAAAGACTGTGGCGCCATCTAGTGGATGAAATCTGCAGTAGCCTTTCTTTCCAGAAACTTTGTTAGCGTCGGACCTCGTCTTTTATTAGGCCGCAAAAACTCAATTAATTGTGGGATTTAACTATTTAAATATTACATTAGGTTCCTTCCCTTTAGTTCCAGACAGAGTTTTGTTTTCTGCAGGTGCAACTGTGATGGTGAAGCTAGTTCCTTTAAGTCCAGGACGAGGCTGCTTGCATATAACTCCTTTTGTTGTTACAGCTGGAGCATCCTGTATGTTTCCAAACTCGGGGTCAGTTTGGATTTTCACTTGTCTCTCGATGAAATTAGTGATGTCAATGAATGTAGCTCTCTTACTGCGGCTTTCCTGCAGTTCACATGCCACAGTTCTCCACTTATCCCTGAATTTGTAGGTAATTTCTGTATGGTGGTCAACATATTAGCAGGCATGTCTAGTTCATGCAGATATTGCACCTCTTCCATGGCATTAGAGCAACCTCTAAGGAAAATACTGTAATCTTGAAGAGCCTTTACATCTTCAGTTTTAATCAGAGGCCATGAAAGAGCCCTTTCCATGTATGTAGATGCAACCTGCTACGCATTGCCAAACTGCTCCTGTAACAAAGCTTTAGCTTTAGCCCCTCTCAGGATCAATGTGTTGGCAGCTTCTAACCAGTGGATGACCTTTAGTATACTGCTCCAGGAAATAGACGGTCACTGTAGCTCCCAGTGTTGCTTTCCAAACCGTTCTCAAAAGCCTTCATAAATGCATGATATTTCAATGGATCACCATCAAAGATTGGTGTAATTTATTTTTATTCACTTCCTTTACCTCACTTCCTTTAGGTCCTGTTCTTTTCACTGATTGGCTCCCACTTCCACCTTTCCTTCCTCCTAATTGAGGTGATTGAGTTCACCTGCTTCACACTATTTAAGAACTGCACTCCCTTTCTCTTCCACATGGGGTGGCAGTTCTGAAGTTTAATTTACTCTTTAGTTTTATCCTATATCCATGTTTATGAAAACTTAGTTTAGATGTCTGTCTTTTCTTATTTCCATGAAATGGACATGTGAGTTTAGGTTCTAATCTTATGTTTGCTTTCTTTCAGATTGAACAACTCATGTGTCTTTTCTATTATGTTGACAAATGCCTCATCTGAATCAGAGGAAATAAAACATTTTCTGAGGATATGCGACGCGTCAAATGACGATAGTAAATGTACCTTTTGAACCCTTACAATTGGTATTTCTCTCTTTGGCAAAGATGAAAGACACTGCTGCTGTATCAAAAGTGTAATTATTTCATTTTGCTTCCTCATAATGCCAAACACGTTGTTTTCATCAATATTGACATCTGAAGCATCTCCATATTGCATTGTGATACATGGATGGATGGTTGGCCTGGTTCAGAGCATCTAGATGAGGCGTGATCCGATTTAAATAATTGAGAAGGGATTTTATCTTCATGCCTTCTTCCTGTAGCCTATCCAGCTCCGAGAGAGTCCGTCTGTCCCTCTGCAAGTCAGAAAGCAGCATAATCCATAGTTTGAAACATTCTCATTCAGTAGCCTTATGTTTGGAGCTGCTTTTACACTGATTAAGTTGATGGAAAGGACTCATGTAAAGCTGCTCTGTAGGCTATTTTACTGTTTGCAGAAACGGCTACAAATAAGTGTGAGTCCTTTTATCAGGCTACTGATTTAATATTCTTTAAAGCGCTCATATTGGCACTAATGGGCAAAAATATAAAAGTAGGTTAATCTTGTAATCTGTATATTTTTATGGATTTAAAATAGCCTAAATATTATTCAAGTTATGAAAAGTAGGTCTGCCTAGAAGTTTAGGCAGAAGATTTAAAAAACCAACAGCAGGCTAAATCTGTGTTAAAATGATGTCTTTAAAAATGTTTCAAAAGGTTCCTCTGTACTGGATCCAGTTTTTGGATCTGTTGGTCCAAAAACTTGAATAGACAGCAGTTTTTCTCTCAGTCTGGTGGGCATTTAAAACATGGCAGCTTTTGTCAGACGGTAAATTCGTTGGCTAAAACTCTTCCTTGTAAGATATTTGTGGCAGCAACATCTCCACCTGCCCTCCACCTTTTCCACCACTTCCTCACAGTTTTTAGTAAGTTTAAAGAATATGTGCTGTTGTATTAGCAAATGTTGTGTTGATTAGATTGAAATATGGGATATTAATTATATTAAGGCTACTTTATTTTCATTGTGGTGAATGGACACAACATGACTGTTTTGTTTTCATGTGTGCTCATAGAAAACTGAAACTATGAGTGCTGTTAGCCAGTATGTTTCTTTTCTAGTTTAACTTGATTATTTTTGGGACAACATGGAGAAATACAGGCAAAATAACACATTCAAGAAGATGTAAAATGGGTTAGGCAGCTAGCCTGTTATGTGAAGTTTGGGTTCTCACAGGGAAACATGGAATAAAGGGAGGGACTACTTCGACGTGGGGCGTGTTCTTATATAAAGTGTTTGTAACCCGTCTTGCCCGCCCTAAGCTATTTACACCGTCTACGCCGCATTTGTAATGTCAGTATTTTGATAAAACTCGCACAGACTGGACTTTAAACATTAGGCCTGATAAATTAACACGGCTCTGGCTCAGGCGATTCTGGAGCTGGCTCAGGAGGCGGTCAATCTCTCACAGTCCACATCAGTCGTGGACAAAATGTGGCCTATTTAAATGTTGAGGGAGGGAAACATTTGCTCTAAAAAGTTGCCGGTGCAGCAAAGTGCCTCATTATTACAGACTTTTATTTTGTGCTGCTGTTACTTCTAGCTGAAGGGTGGGTACATCTAATGTATGCTACTTTTGGTTTCGCTACATTTTCCATTCATACCTTTTATAACTGAACCAGTCTGTAATCTGAATTTTGCTTCATTCACCTAAATGAGCGCATCCAGGCTGTGAGCGTGCAGTTATGCAGTAAAGCGCTGGTCGCCGCATGTCACGCAGAGCTGGGCAGATGATCCAAACATTTAGAAAATCAGGCAAATATCTCTTCAGTTTTAGGGTTTAATGTTCTAGCCTACTAATACAACTGCAACCCAGTGAGCCACACCATGGCACTGTGACCGTGTTGGAAAGCAGCTTGAGTCCCTTTCACAAGTCGGCAAGTGAAACACTTTCACTTTCCATTAACAGAGCATTTAGTCTCTGCGGAGCAAATGAAGACTACACACTGTAAGATCTATGTCAGATAATCACTGCATTGATTGAGATATAGGCTATTAAAAGTGTCCTGTTGTTGAACAGAGCAGCATCGCTTTGGACATCAGCCTGTTTGTTTTCTTTAATACACATCGGTTAGCCTACTATTTGTTTTATAGCGATGTCCAACGGTGAGTCCATAAACAGAATATCGCCGGTGAAACTAATGTTTCACTCAGCAGAGAGAGGCGTGGCCTCTCTGCCCGGCTTGTTGCCAGGCAGTGAGGCCACGCCTTCCGGAGACTGGCTTGCTTGCCAGGCACGGGGATTCTAAGCCGGAGCTGATTGGTCCGACGTTTCCTGACGCTGTTAGTGGGGGGCGTGCCAAGGTGTAAATATTGTGAAGCGCTCAGCAGCCAAGGACTCAGGACGCTCATCACCGAGACACATCAGTCTGCATTGACTTGATCATGGAAGGAACACTTGAAAAGCTCCTGAGGATTTTGCTGTTTGCAGCAGCTGTCACCGGTAAGTTTATTGTTCTCTCCTCACTGATTTAATATTCTTCATTCCTCCTGTAGGCTCCGTGTTTCAGGCTGAGGTCAGATTGATAGGCTAATCTTTAAGAGATGTTTTATTTACATGGATGAAACAGACTCTGGAAAGTTAAACAGGAGAAGGTTTTGTGAAATCACTTGTTTTACTTTCAAAGACTTAAAAACTTTCCCCACAGTGTAGATATAACAATAGGCTAATGAATTAAAATGCATGCTGGCTTTAGTTAATCAACTGCAGGCCTACTGTGAAGTTTTATTAATTCGTTTTTTATCTGTTTTAAGTATGTAACTAAGCCCTAACGTGGATTTAATGGCGTCTTAAATAAAAGGCTCTTCTCAGTAATGTCCTCTTTACCGTGGAGAGGGAGGGAGCGGGTGAGAGATGCAGGAATGTGTGTGTGAGTGTTGTGAAACTGTTGAAACCATGTTTAGCTGACATAAAATATTAATGTAGCTACCTTACTGGAATAATTTAGCGTCACTTTGAACTTGTTTGTTTAAACTTCATGTTCTTTTTTTATGCTTTTCATGAATTGCAAATATAATTGGCGGATAATATTCATCAAATTAGCTTTTATCATGTTATTACCAAGCAGCAGGGGGAAATGTTCTCACACTTTCTAGTGAATCTCGCCATATTTCACCACTATTCTCCTTTTTTCTTATTCCACTAATGTGTGTGTTCTTCAAAGTGTCTAATTATAATGTTTGTTTCTCCAGGAGAGCCTCCTGCCATGTACCCGACTCAGCTGATAAAGGCAGCAGAAGGTGATGATGTGACTCTTCAGTGTCGTCTGGATCCTCCGGTCGACCTGTCTGCTTTCACAGTGGACTGGACGAGACCTGACAACAAGGATATCGTCCACGTCTATCGACATCAACAGGACGATCCTGGTCCACAGACGGATCAGTACAGAGGCAGGACGACTCTCCTCCATGAAGACCTGATCAGAGGAGTCCTGACTCTGCAGCTCTCCTCAGTGAAGCTGTCTGACAGTGGACCATACAAAGGCTTTGTCCCAAACCTGAAGACCAGCTGTGTTGTTGACCTCATTGTTGGTGAGCATGCTGAGTTTAATCCTGTTCAGGTTAATTTAGGATTTAATTCAAAGTGTATATAACGTTGTTCCTAAATAAAACCTCTGTCATTAGAAACAGTGAGAAAAGACCAGCAGATCGAGACAAAGAGAGATGATTCCAGCACAACTGGACCTCCAGAGGAAGAAGAGACCGAGCCAGGCGGTCCTGGTAAATGTCTTTGAATATTTCTGTCTTTGTTCAACTTTATTCTCTCTGAGTGCGAGATAATCTGCTGAGTGAAAATGTGCAGCAGGTCTGAACATTCAATGGGAGCATTTCTAAACTTCACTCACAGTGGTGGAAGTGCAAATGTATGAGAGTGAAAGTTAAAGTCCTGCATTTAAAAGTATCATCAGTAAAATTATGTATCCAAAGTTGTGCAGTAAAACGTCCCCTGTGACTGACGTCTGTCTGACATTATTAGCTTGTTAATTCTGATGCATCAGTGTCAGAGCAGAGCTCGACCTTGAACCTGTCCTTCTTCTAAACTCAGCATCTTCTCTGAAATCTTTTCAGGTGGTGGAAACAGGAACGCTGGCCGTGCTGGGATCATTTCCTCTGTCTTCGTTATTCTCTGCATCCTCGTTGTTGTTGTTCTGCTTCTGAGGATGAACGGAACGATCCGTAAGTTACAAAACAACATGTAAAATCTGGAGGGACTTTAAAGGGTAACTCTGTTTTGTTTGTATTTTCAAAACTGCTAAAATATTAAGCGAGCGCATTGCATTTTTTTAAAGCCACCAGACTGAATTGATTGAAACAGTAACTTTACTTTGCAGAACACAGGAGTCGCTGCCTACCACTGCCTCTGTAGATTAGTTTGTTTGTGTTAATGTGTTCAGCAGAGTGGAGCAGTGTTGGGCTTCTGTACATGTAAGCTTCACAAGTAAAATTACCTGTCTGACAGCTGAAGTAAAAACAAAGGATTAGATCAGGTCGCTGATACCATCAATTAAAAAAGCCTTGATCACATCTGGACATCCCATTTTTCAAAGTCATTGATCACAATAGCTCCAAACCAGCTTTATGAAACAGACTGATCCTGGTTCAGTTTGGAGTTCAGTTGAATTTATGAAACACCACTAATCATAACTGTGGTCTCATTGGCTTTATGCTTTTAAGAAATCCAGAGCAGATATCGACCATGGCGGCTTAAAACCACATTTACTCCTGCTGCGATGTGAGAGGTGTATTTGTTCTTTACCTATTTTCTCAGTGCAGTTAACAGTGTCACACACTGTTTTTCTTTCTCTCAGAGAGGTGTATGAACAGACTCGGAGGAAGGAAGGAGCAAAGACCAGCAGACTGGGAAGAGGACCTGCAGGGACCTGCAGGAAACGACTTGGGAAACATCGTCTGAGACGATGCAGCGTAACATTATTGAGATTTTTTTTTTCTTGTTCATCACCTAAACAGTCAGAAAGCACACTGACCTCACCAGTTTTCCCAAAGCTGTTACTGAGCAAACAGCATTAAACCTCCTCATGGGCAGGAAAGGATCTACACATCTCAGGCAGCAACAATGACTCCATCTGGTCCAAAAACTCTTCTGAGATCTTCTGAGCCAGCCAACAATTAGAGCCCAACAAAATCCAGTCATGGATCAGCACTCACACCTTAGGCATGTGTCTTATCCATTGCGCCACCGCCACCCTGTTAGCATTTAATGTTGGGTGTACCTAATAAACTGGCAACTGTGTGTAGACGCCCTCTTGTTCAATAGCAGTGCCAAAGACAACAGAATACATTTAATTACTAACTTTATCTTCTGTTCTAATATTATAACGTTGTGCTCTCGGTCACATCAGCGGGAGCTTTCCATCACTTTAAAACATTAAAGTTAAGAAGATTTAAATCTCAGGCTGGTTCTGAGAAACTTTTTTAGTTTGTGCACTGATTTAATGACTAACAGGGAAAACTTCATTAAAATGCACGCTGCCTTTAGTTAAACCACTCGTTTATAAAGAAGATAATAGATTTCTAAATACTGCTGTTGGTTTATAAAGCACTTAATGGTTTAGGGCCACATTTCTGATCTTCTCTCAGGTCGTCTGTGATCAGGTCTGCTTTCTGTCCTCAGGGTCAAAACTAAACATGGAGAAGCAGCGTTCAGTTTTTATGCTCCATATATCAGGAACAAACAGCAGGTCTGCTGAGACTTTGAGTTCTTTTAACTCAAGACTGAAGACTTTTCTTTTTACCACTGCCTTTTATTTTATCACATGTGAAGCTGTGGATTAATAACCTGGAACTTCTGCTGTCCTGTTTCATCCTGTTTTTATTTTCTATTCAACTCTTTTAAAATGTCTTTTTATATTGCCCCGTTACCTTATTGTAATCATCTATAAAACAGGTAGCCTAAGTCATCATTCAAGCAAACAAAAAACAAAACGCTTAGGTATCCAGTAAAATTATATTCCGCCAAATCATTCTGCTGTTCCTCACTGTTGGAAGCAAGAGCGAGTTCAAGCTCAAAACGTTTTGCACCTGTTTGAACGACTTGTTTCCTCGAAACCTGGACTTCGATGTGATGTTTTGTCCTGTTTGTGGGCGTGTCAGAGGTGTTACCCAATCAGCTGCTGCATGTTTGTAAACACAGCGGTGTTAAAAAGGTGGAGAAGTCAGTGGCTTGCGTAGCTGCGTTCAAGGCCCCACCGTTTACGTTGAAACTACGTTTTGCTACGAAAAGGTTGTACAAACCGGGGAACTATAGACCAATTAGCCTATTTAACACCCAACATATGCAAAATAATGGAAAAAATGATAAATGACAGGTTAACATACTAAAGCCTATAAAAGATAAAGGATAGTCTATTTAACCAAATACCAAAGCATCTTTAGGAAAGGAAGTAATGCTGTGGATCCAGCTGTTCAGAGCATGAAATTAGGAAAGCACAAATAAACAGAGAAAGTGTAGTCGCTGTCTTCTTTGACACACAGAAGGAGAGAAGGATTGTTAATTAGACTTTTTTAAATATTAGGCTACACATCATGTTTCATTATGTACATTATTTTATTAAATTCTATATGTTTATATTTATTCCTCTCTCTCTCCTCTCTCCGCTGAGGCAGCTCAGGAGCTCCTTCAGCCACAGACTCATCCAGCCCCGAGCCTCAAACATAGACTGTATATAAAAAGGCCTCAAAGCGCTTTGGAGGCTCATTTGTGCCGTCAGCCATCAGACTCCGCAACACCACAGCACCAAACTGACGGGTTTTCCTGATTTCAGACCTTTATCTGGTTGGAGATGGTTGTAAATAATTAGTAGGCTATTGATTGTATAGTGTAGGCCTAGTGTGTTGATACTTCTATAACAGCATCTGTCACACTACGGGGATAGGCTTATCTTATCTTATCTCTCATCTTTAGCCTACCTCAGACCACATTTAACTTAAATTGTACAACTCGTTTTTAGTTTAGAAATAGGCCTAAGCAGAATACGTGACTGGACGTAGCCTACAGACGACGTGACAGCAGCAAACCTCGCCAAAGCGTTGTAGGCCTATCAAGTGTAGGCTAATGCTTCTGAAACAGAAAACCACATACATAGCCTATCGGGGAAGTCGCGGGTTTTGTGTCATTTTTGACTCTTCATAAAACAGCCCACTGCTGAAGGAGAATGTCAACAGGGCCAGGAAGAGAGAAAAAGAAAGAGGTAGTGTCATTTGTTAAATATGACTACGCGTTGTTTTTTATTTTATCTGAGTGTCTTTATTATGAAACATCAGCTGAGTCAGACTGTGACCCGAAACTAGTGTCTTTACTCTGTATTGACTTGATAATAATGGGACACTTGTTGGCCTAACGCTCCTCTGTCTCACTATTTTACTGTTTGTGATAGGCTAACTGTCACAGTATCGCCAAAGTTTATTGTCTCCTTACTGATTTAATATCCTTTAATTCTGTATGACATGTAGCCTATTTATCAAAGATGCTTTATTATAATTTATATAATTTGTTTGTGTGATGGCAACTGTCCTGCCTGCAGAAGTACAGTCATGTGTCACGTGGTGTGCAGACTTGACTGCTGTTCCTCTCTTAACTGGAGTCTGGGCAACAGCCCTGCTGGCTTTATCACAACAGATTTATAAATCTACATCTTTGGAGAAAAAAAGCTGTTTTGTAGTATATTTGTCTACAAGCAGATCTCGACTTTTCAATATCAGATATTATTATTCAATATTAGATTTTTGCACTTTATTAATCGTGTTGGAGGCACCGCAGAACACAGGACACTTAAACAGATTTTAGATCAGATTGGTGAATTTGTGTTTGTTCTGCAGAAATAAACAACACAGTTTAGGACACAGAATATTCCCCATAATGTGGCCTGAAAGTAGGTGAATCAGAACACTAGTCGACTATAGGCAGCAGGATATGACTCCTTGTAGCTACAAACAGAAATATAACATCCACGTGACTTGCTCTCCTCTTAAAACAAAGCCTATAGAGGTATAGAGCGCCACCTAGTGGTGAAACAGCGGTAGCAAAGAGAAGAGGTAAATGTACAGCAGGGGGCTGTTGTGAATCAACCATGAATGTTTGTCTGAAGTTCAGCAGCTCCAGATCATGGGTGAAAGTTTAAAACAGTCCTCATGAGGTCTCCACAGCGGAGTCTGAACGCTGCTGCTCTGTAGACTAAACTCTCCCTCCCTCTTTCTGTAGGTCTGTGGAAACCAGTGCAGGCTGTCTCAAAAACAAATCACCATAGACGACACTTTCTGTCACAATCCAGTGGGGGCTTCCAAACATGACAGCTTGTCCCAGAAGGCAGAGGTCCTTATTGATGGTTAAAACTCTCCCACTGTAAGATATTAATGGCAGCAACATCTCCACTTGGGTAACCTCCCCTCCACCTCTTCCACCGCTCCCTCACAGTTTTCAGTAGGCTAACAAAAGGGCATATGTGTTATTGATTAGATTTAAAAATGTTAGATTATTTTTTATTCTTGTGAGTAGAGACATGTTGAACTATCTTATGTTTTCATGTGTCATCCATCATAAAATCTATCTATCCATCTATCCATCTATCCATCCATCCATCCATCCATCCATCCATCCATCCATCCATCCCTTAGTCTTAATGTTGTGTTATGTTCATATTATAATTGTGTACGGTCCAAATATTGTTTGCTAATATTGACAAATTGTATTTTAATGCTTTGGTCTTGAAACTTTAAAGCCAATAAATTTGAATTCAAATGAATTAATCAGTTTTTACATATTTTGAGGGTAAGGAGGCTCTCAGGATCATCAGTGTCAATATGTGGGGACACTGTGACTTTAAAAATATATCCCGCCATGGAGATGACTCATCACGCCTCTTCCGCTGCTCTCAGCCAATGAGATGAATCAGAGGTTATCGGCGCGAAAATTGTCTGACGACAGCGAAAGGTCTATGGGACTTTCATTTCATTCATTTCAGGGGGCGTGCCAAGATGGCCGAGTGAGTAGACGCTTTCTACCGAGCTCTGCAAACGAAACTTTTGTAAACGGTAAAAGTCAATTTATTAACTCGCCTAGCACTAAATTTTATCCTCATAAAAACCACAGCACTCCGAAGACGAACTATTGAGCAATGTCAAACCTGAAAGAAAAAGAGGCCAAGAGAGCGCCGGACGGAAGCTAAATTCCGGATGCTAGCAATATTGCTATCAAGGCTATCAACACTCTAATTTACGATTGTCACGATTATACCTCCGCCTCCATGCCTCTCACCACTGCGGAAGACCTCATGGATGAATTTCCACCGCTGCCTATTGGGTTCTGGGATAGGCTTACAGTGGCTGGCGTGAACCCATGTATCCCGTCCTGTGACTTTCACCGCGGTTTCGGTGGTTAGAAGAACTTGGAAAGGACCCCAGAAACGCTGTTGCTTCCAGTGCTTTCTCCTGTGGTCCTTGATGAGTACCCAATCTCCAGGTTTCAGGTTGTGGAGAGTAGCCGTGGCCACTGAGGGTAATGCACTTTTCACCTGGGAGTGCAGAGCCGAAAGAGAAGAAGACAAATTAGCACAATATCTCAACATTTCATCATCACAACTTGATGTGTTTGGTACCGAGTGCCTCGCTGGTCCTATTCCCGTCCGTGGGGGTCTGCCAAATAGGATTTCAAATGGGCTCAGACCCCACACCCGTGTGCGCATGTGGAAAAGCACCAGTGGGAGTGCCTTTACCCATGAGAGTCCTGTCTCATCACAACATTTAGCTAATTTGGACTTGAGTGCCCCATTCTCATGTTCCACAGCCCCTGAGCTCTGGGGGTGATACGAACAGTGATGGCGAATGTCAAATCCAAGGTATTTGGAAACCTCTGAAAGAGCCTTGTTTACAAATCCTGGTCCATTGTCACTGCTGATGACTGTTGGGATTCCCCACCTGGGAATCAGCTCGGTCAGTAAGGCTTTTGCCACTGCACTGGCATCCTGCTTGGCAGATGGAAACACCTCAACCCATTTACTGAACATATCAACAACAACAAGGCAGTATGTCTTTCCTTGACATGGGGAAAGTTGAATGAAGTCCATCATAAGGTGATCAAAAGGCTTACCTGGCGGTGGATGACCAGCCGGTGGCATGTGAATAGCCCCTGCTGCATTGTTAGCGGCACAAATCATACATTTTTTGCAAAAGTCCTGTGCAAAAACAGAAAACTCCCTCGTGTACCACACAGAGTTAATTGCTGAGCACATCCCCCCTTTGCCCACGTGATCTCTCCCGTGAGCCATTTTTGCGTAACAATGGTAGAGAGCGCGTGGCAAACATGGCTTGTCATCAGGACCCATCCACACAGAGTTTTTGAACACAGCTCCTGACTTAGCCCACTGGGCTCGCTCCTGTAGAGTAGAAAGAGACTGAATGGTTTGCACATCATCATATGGAGACACCTCCTCAGGTGTATCCAACATTAGACAACATGGAACAAACTTAGAGCCTGATACTGCTGCTGTCTTAGCAGCTGCATCTGCTGCAGCATTTCCTGCAGAAACAGAATCTGTTTTGTTAGAGTGTGCAGCACATTTTATCACTGCAACCGCCGTAGGGAGCAGAACAGCGTCCAACAGGCCAGACACAAGGTGGTGGTGTGCTATTGGTTTGCCTGCTGAAGTTAGAAAATCTCTCTGACGCCACAAAGCAGCAAAATCATGAATTGTTGCAAATGCATAACGAGAGTCTGTGTAGATGTTAACTGTTTTGCCCTTACCCAGCTTACAGGCTTCAGTGAGAGCCACTAGCTCTGCAGCCTGAGCTGAAAAATGTGCAGGTAGTTTACCACTGAACAATGTTTCATGCTGAGTGACAACTGCAAATCCCACCAAACCTTCACCAGTGTCTGGAGAGCGGGACACCGATCTGTCCACGAACAGTTCAAGATCTGCATTTCCCAGAGGGATGTCTGTTAGATCTGGTCTTGGAGTGCACACCTGGTTTATGGAAACAACACAATCGTGTGGATCCCCATCTGCTGGGGTAGGGAGGAGAGTAGCAGGGTTAAGAACAGTACATCTTTTAACAGTGATGTTAGGCATGTCAAGAAGAGTAGTGTGATATCTTAACCAGCGCTGCGCAGACAAATGCGATGTCTTTTGTGTGTGTAGAATGTGTGAAACATTCATGTGCATGTGGTACCATGAGTGTGAGATCACCATATCCTACAATGTCTCGTGATGCCACCACTGCCTTTTCCGCTGCTGCTACAGCTCACAGGCACAGTGGCAGTCCAGCAGCAACAGGGTCAAGTCTGGAGGAAAAATAACCTACAGGTCGTTGTTTTCCCCCGTGTTCTTGAGTCAGAACAGAAGTCATGTACCCGTTCTTCTCATCAACAAACTGAGTAAGTGGTTGGTCAGGTTTTGGAAGTCCAAGTGTGGGGCGCAGACTGTAAAGAGCACTTTAAGTCTGTAAAAGCTCTTTCAGCCTCGTCAGTCCAAGTCAGTCGGTCATGTGCACAGAGATCTTTACCATGAATCATGGAAGAGAGGGGTGCCTCTCTTTGTGAGTAGTTTGGCAGCCATTGTCTACAGTATGACATTATTCCTGGAAAACTCATTAACTGTTTCTTTGTTTGTGGTTTTGGAACAGACTGAATACTCAAAAGGCGTTTGGGGGGAGAGGGATTTGCCCTCTGCAGTGATCACGTGCCCCAGATATTTCACTTCTGTCTGGGCGAATTGCAATTTAGACAGACTAGCCTTGTGGCCATTGTGAGCTAAATGTTTTAGCAGCACAATGGTATCAAGCTTGCATGCTTCATGGGAGGGACTGCAGACCATGATGTCATCAACGTACTGCAACAAAACCGAACCATGCGGTAGATGTAAACTTTGGAGACTATCACGTAGCGCGACTGTGAAAACCCCAGGAGATTCGCGAGTATCCCATGGGGCAGCATCGATCACGCGTAGCTTTTCCCGTTAAAGGAAAAGCAAACCAGTACTGGCTGTCCTCGTGTACTGGTACTGAAAAAAATGCATTTGCCAAATCAACAACCGAAAAATGTGTGGCATCTGGCGGAATCAATGACAAAATTGTGTGTGGATTTGCCACTTCTGGTGCTCGCGGATGCACCGCTGCATTTACTGCCTGCAGGTCTTGGACAAACCTCCATTCTGTAGGTTCACCTTCTTCCCGAATTTTCTTTACTGGGAAAATGGGTGTGCGCACTGGGGATCTCTGTTAACACAAGAGACGGTATAAAGTATATACTAGAAAACAACAAAACAACAGAAAACAAGGCCACACAAACTCCACGGCTCCCACCGCTCTGGGGAAGCCTATGGGGATGGCCCGCTGCTCACCACACCGGCCGTCCACAGACGCCGTGATCAGACCTCCCTTGAAGTTGATGGTGAGGCGCTGCCGGTCAAACTCCTGCAACCACACAGCGATACACACACACAGTAGGCTACTCCACACAGTTAACCACACAGTAGTCCACACAGGACTCTAACGCACACAGTTCTCCACACAGTTCTAATGCACACAGGTTAGTCGACGAGCTGGCTAGGGCAAAGTGAGACACAGAGCATGTCCCTTACTCTGCTTATAAAGGTCCCCTAATTGCAGATCTGCCACAGCTGCGGGGTCAGCTCAGCATCGCACCAGGTACACACCTGCAAATAGAAAAGGAGGACACACCCACAACCACACAAACCCCACACAGACCTCACGGGTCGTAACACCCCCACCCATAAAAACAAACCTATTATGGTTTGTATACCACTGGATATTCTCTTTTTTTTTCCTCTTAATACAAATAAGGTCTCCATAGTCAGCAAGGTCAGAATGTTGTCTGTTCCCCACTCACGTTGGATATACCAGGCGTAACCTCAAACCAGGAGGACCCAGTAATGTGGTCACCTTACCAGCTGTTTTGCACAGCCCCACCTTGTTTGCAGCCACACAGGTTCGTAAGGGGAAAACCACTGCCTTGTCCGCTCGCCGCAACTGCTGTCTGGATAGGGACATCAAGACAAACACATTAGTTTTGGGAGCCACACTTGACCGCTTTGGTGGGCCACACACATTGTGGTCCAGCACTCTTGCTGCCGGGCCAAAGCTCTGGGACTCCCTCCCCAAAACGTCAGACGCACATTTGACCACGGGAGGATGGCATCCTCGAGTGTTGGTCAAAACTGGATCACCAATGGCTGCACTTGTAGGAGAGGAATAAGCAGGTAAATCAGAAAGGATCGTTTTCTGTGTCATTTTACGAGGTGGCCCTCTCATAGACACTTTTACAGCTGTGTGTGGATGGTTATGCACTAAACCGCCCTGCTCGGACTCAGGGGTCGGGGTGCTGACCACTTTAGGGACAGGAAACACCCTCTCCCCAGCCATGTCATTCCCCATGATGACCTCAATGCCCTCTATCGGGAACTCCGCACATACACCCACTGTAAAGAAACCTGTTACCAGGGCGGAGTGGATGTGAATCTGGTGCAGGGGGGCTGGCACAAAGCCCATCTCGATGCCCCTAACCACTGCACTTCCATCAACCCGGTTGCCCACAGGAAGAATGCTAGACAGGATCAGAGACTGAACAGGCTGTGTCCCGCAGTATTCTCACTGGTCGCTGGTCTGCTGCTTTCCCTGTCAGAGAAACAAAACCATGAAAAATGAACAATCTTTAGTCAGCACATGTGTTTGGGAGTTTTGTGGCTGGGACTGGGAAGAGCTAACAATCAACCCCACACCCGATGGTTGCTTGTGGTTACTTGGGCCAGGTTGCTCTCTCTTCCAAGCTCTGCACTCAGCAATTAAGTGTCCGGGCTTGCGGCAGAAGAAACAGACCCTATCTGCCTTTTGACTGGGAGACCCGTTGGAACGCTCGTAAGTGGGATTGTGCACTGGCTGGGCGGTGTCTTGAGTACCCCCCTGTGGGGATAAGTCGCGCTTACTGAAAGTGGCCTTATGCAAAAGCGCAAACTCGTCTGCGAAGACTGCTGCCTGCCGCAAAGTAGCGATCTTTTGCTCACCCAGATACACCGCAGTTCGCTCTGGTAGACAGTTTTTAAAGTCTTCGAGCAGGATCAGCTCACGTACAGAGACCAGATCCTCCGCTTTGCACGCCGCGCACCATCGGTCAAAAAGAATGCCCTTTTCACGGGCAAAGTCTGTGAACGTCTGATCAGGCGTCTTCCGAAGTCCCCGGAAACGCTGTCTGTATGCTTCCGGCACCAACTCATAAGCCCTCAGAATAGCATTCTTGACAATGTCATAATTCAGCCCGTCGTCCACTGACAGTGCTGTACATGCTTCCTGGGCTTTCCCGGAAAGTTTGCACTGGAGCAGAATAGCCCAAACCTCTTTTGGCCAGCGCAGGGCTCCAGCCACACGCTCAAATGCACCGAGGTATGCTTCGACCTCAGACTCGCGAAACACCGCACCAAGGCTGATATACTTGCTAACATCATAGCCACTAGCAGATTGTGGAGGCAACACACTAGCAGAGGTGACAGGGCGGGCAGCGCCAACATTTGCCTGTAATTCCAGCTGTCTTAACCTGAATGTGGTCTCTGCTTCTAGCCTCTTTAGCTCCAGCTCCCTGCTAGTTTCTGCCTCCAGCCTCTTTAGCTCCAGCTCCCGGCGGAGTTGGAAGTCTCTCTCCCTCTCTATCTGAAGTCGCAACAAGCGAACCTTCAGCCGGCCATCCTGCTTAGAACCTGGGGATGACTCAACGGAGAAAGGTACGAAATGGGGCATAGTGACTGGCTTCTCCAGCTGTACCCCCTGTTGGCCAGCAGGCGTCCCATTGTCAACCCGCTGCCCTCCAACACTCGGCTCTGGCTCGGTGTTACTCACCGGTACAGGACACGTAATCACCCCCTTACTGATGAGTCCGTCCAGAACTGCAGCTTTAAGCTCGGCCTTTACTAATGAGGTGGACACAGGGATATTATAGTGGTTTGCAATAGCATGAAGTTCAGATTTCTTACACCGCTCCAACTGCTTCAAGTCTGGGCTAGACACAAAGGCAGTTAAATCAAACGTCGCCATAATCACAACAAGCAAAATACACACAATGCTGAAGATAATATTAATGCTTGATATTAACCCCTCCCCCCACAGAACAAACTTCCTCAGCACCTGCCTCACCAGACTTACCTATCTGTCTTCAGAAGTTGCCGGGCTCGAGGCGACTTACAGGCAACACATCAGCGGCCGAAGCCCTGAAACGCCAGCCCCCTTCGGAGAACGCCGTCTCCGCCCAGGATATGCTTCCAAAAATAACAAAGACAAAACAAAAAATTAGTGCCCGATGGAAAGGCTGCGTCAGCCTAGCTGGGCACTACCCTACGCTAAGCTGAGGAAGCAGTCAACGTGGTTAGACACTCTGGGTAACATCAATCATTAAATTATCACAACAGCAAAATGTAACTCAATCACCATACATACAACTGAACACGCGAAACAAGTCTCCTGGCTTTCCAGAATATCCCGGACGAGCCCCCACTTTGTTACGTCCCCGGCTGGTCTAGGGGTGTGGGACGAACAAAAGATAAATAAACCAGGTGGAAAACTAAAGGAGGACTCAAACGTGTACGAGTTAATATGTATTTATTAAACAAAACAAAAATAAGAGCGATTAACGAACAAAAAGCGATCTCTGTTAACACAAGAGACGGTATAAAGTATATACTAGAAAACAACAAAACAACAGAAAACAAGGCCACACAAACTCCACGGCTCCCACCGCTCTGGGGAAGCCTATGGGGATGGCCCGCTGCTCACCACACCGGCCGTCCACAGACGCCGTGATCAGACCTCCCTTGAAGTTGATGGTGAGGCGCTGCCGGTCAAACTCCTGCAACCACACAGCGATACACACACACACAGTAGGCTACTCCACACAGTTAACCACACAATAGTCCACACAGGACTCTAACGCACACAGTTCTCCACACAGTTCTAATGCACACAGGTTAGTCGACGAGCTGGCTAGGGCAAAGTGAGACCCAGAGCATGTCCCTTACTCTGCTTATAAAGGTCCCCTAATTGCAGATCTGCCACAGCTGCGGGGTCAGCTCAGCATCGCACCAGGTACACACCTGC
Source organism: Lepomis macrochirus (assembly GCA_024633595.2). Lineage (NCBI taxonomy): Eukaryota > Metazoa > Chordata > Actinopteri > Centrarchiformes > Centrarchidae > Lepomis > Lepomis macrochirus. Next base: position 35,806,981 of record JALXJV020000003.1, on the reverse strand, counting down.
AAATAGAAAAGGAGGACACACCCACAACCACACAAACCCCACACAGACCTCACGGGTCGTAACAGTATGTCAAAACAGTTTTGAATACATCACCCTCTTTACTGTACAGTGTTCTCTGATCCCCTTCCACGGGCTTGTAGTCAGTTAGCCGACTCCGAACGTGAACCCATTTCTCTAGATCCCTCCATTTCCAATCGGCAGGCTTAGCCAACGCCACATGTAGGCAAAACTCACCCTGGAACAACTGAGATTGAGCAGAAGAGAGAGACACAGAAACAACAGCAGCCCTGCTTGTCCAACAAACATGCTGTAAACACAGTGTTTCTACCTTTTGACTGTCCCTGTTCCATAATTTCTCAAATTTCTCATCCTGTCCCTCAGAACAGTGTGCTGTGCAGTGTAAGGAATCATCTGGCCTGAGTACAGTGTTGATTTACACATTTCAAAAGTCAAAACGGTCCAGTTTATCAATGTTTTTCTTAGCTTCAATGTATGCTATTGCCATCATTATTTTGTCATAGTCTGTTATAGTTTGTGACTCACCCATTGATGTGTGTGTGGCAGGCTGGTCCGTCCCCAGGGTCGCTCCGCCTCCACTCCCTCGCTTCAGTCTGATTTCACGTAAACCCTCTTTTTTTTCCTTTTCACATTCATTTCGCCAATGTCCAGTTTCCCCACAGTTCCAACAAACATCCGGATCACTGGAACTTTGCCGGTTCTTCTTTCCTACTTTTCCAGTTTGAGCTAGATTTTTTCCAGAGTACACCTCAGGCAAAGAAGGATACAAAGTGTTAGGTTGTGTTTGTGCATTAAGATTAGAAGGTAATTGCAATGCTGGTGCTTGTTGTGTGCATTGTGCCAAAAAATCCCAAAAATCCTTTTTCATGCTCTCCCTCTTTTTACCCTGAGTGCTCTTATCCTGATCGTCTTTCCTGAGACTTTTTCTTTCCCTGGCCTCTGCCTCATCCCTCCATTCCATATAAGCTTTCCAGTCTGCTTTAAATGGTTGATTTTTCTTTTGCTGTTTTTTTTGGACAAGGCTGCATGCTTCTCTGCTGCCTCCTTTCCTCTAGCTCTAAACGTATCTTCAGTTGTCGCAATTGATGTAGACCAGCGGTTTTCAATAGGTGAGGCGGGCCTCCCCTTGGGGGCGCCAAAGAGCGACAGGGGAGGCGCGAGTCAGTTTATAATACGCGACTTTGTTTTTTTTTTTTTTTTTTTAAGTCCCGTTAAAACAGCACGGGTTGCGGGTTGCGTTTTTTGGGGCTTATTAAAAAAAGGGTAGCTTGTTAGGAAAATCTGATAAGCAACTTTGTTTTCTTTACATCTATCATAGTTGCTGATACGGATTAGCCCACATAAGCAGAGAGCAGTCTGTTTTCTTCGCTTTGAATGGTTCTGTTTAAAAGTATAATGGTCACGGTTGCCGCTTTCTCAATCTCCAATACATTGATTGACACTGTCTGCTCCCAGCTATAGCCAATCAGTGCAATCATATAAGTGCTGTGATGCAATTTGTCAAAACATTCAGCCGAATTCGGCAATTTCAGCGTTATGGAGGAGATCCACAATTCCCAGATAATTAAATATTTTAATAAATAGGCCTATGTGAATTAGCTACACTGCACAAACCAAGAGTAATCCTACCCACCGGATGAAGAAGGGTTGACTCTCCCCAGAACATAAAATCTTCATTTTATTTTATTTTCCGTGTTTGAATTTATGAGGAAAAAACAATGATACGAACGTGACCGTTCTCTGGAAGCAGCACTAAAACTTTCACAGAGCCTAAACAGAAAGCACAAAGCCTTTCTTTAAAGTGAATTTGAAGAAATAATTTTTTGAAATAATTTTATCTTAATTTAAATCAATGTTTCATCAACCAATTACCAGGATTTAATAATAAGAAATAAATATATTGCAGACAATGGCTAGGCCTAATCACGACACGACGGCGGCGGCACGTGAACTGAAGCTCGTCGAACCGAAAGTCAGCGTATAAGGCCTACTCACACTCAAGTTGTTTCAAACCTGTATGAATTTCTTTCTTCTGCTGAACACAAAGGAATATATTTTGAAGAATGTCAGTAACCAAACAGTTAACTGGAACCATTGATTTCCATAGTATTTTTTAGTAAGTCAATGGGACCAGTTTACTGTTTGGTTACTGAAATCAAAATATATTCCTTTGTGTTCAGCAGAAGAAAGAAATTCATACAGGTTTGAAACAACTTGAGGGTGAGTATATGATGACAGAATTTTCATTTTGATGTGCATCCCTTTAAGCATGTTTTGTTGACTTGTGGTTAGGCATATGCTACTGATGTTCAGTGATTTTAAAGGTAGCCTCAATTAGGCCTGCATGAAGTTGGAAATTATTTGCTGTTGCAAAGAATCATTTATGAATGCACTTAAAAAAAAGGAAAATAAAAGTCTTCAAATAAAATTTTAAAAAAAGATTTGTTGTTGATCAGACAATCAGTTGTTATTGAAACTCATCATTGCCTGGAACACACAAAAGATGGCATTTACTGCAGTGGCGTGGGTTAGGGCAGGCAGACAGTGTTTTGGGGAAGGGGGGGGGGGCTCGGCTGTTCTTACCTACTCTAAGGGGAGGCTCACATTTACCCAATTTGAAAACCCCTGATGTAGACTAAAGCTCCCCGTTGCTGGGAACCCAAATTCAACCCACTTATCAAATCGTCCCATAGAGTTTTTATGTTTTTCAGTCATGCATTTCACGATTGGTGAGGGTAATGGTGAAATGGTTCCACATCCAGTCTTCACTTTACTGACACTTCCCCATCGTCTCTCACTACTAGCTACTCTGTACTTGGGTCCACAGCAATAATCAGGTCCACTGAGTTCGGTTAAGTCTGAGGCTAAGCGCTGCAACCCTTAACTTATCTGCTGGAACTCCCAAAAACCCCAGGACACCACAGAGAAAACCAGGACACGTCTGTCCGCGAGCCCCTTTGATCCAGTACCAACTACCCCACCGACTTATCAGTTAACAAGCAGATAGAGGGGCCCTGCAAACCACTCGGGCGCGAGATATGAGACACTTCCTTCACTCTGTTCAATCTCACTCTTTTTAGCTTCTCACTCAATCATCCACTAATTTCTCACCGTGTAAGTTCAGGACCGGAGCGATGACCAGGGCTCAGTTGAATGCAGCTTCTCACCCAGCGGGAGGAATCCACTATCTAATAGGCGCCTCCGCACTTCACCAGAGTCCAGATCATGCGTCCGTCCCATCTGGGTCGCCAAAATTGTCGTGGAAATTTAGATTCCTGGTGAGAGATTAGGCAAATAATGGAGTTACAACCAACCGTTGTCTTTGAAGAATTTATTTAACAAAAAAGAAGAACAGAGAAGTACTACAACAAAATCAGCTGGACCAGAGGTTCTGTCTTCTAAGACAGTCACTAACGTCTGGCCCAGAACAGAGGGATGCATAGTCATTTACACAGTCTGGGTATCTATGTTTTGGGAACAAAAAAGATCCTCTGCCTGCTCTGCCTGGTCCCAGACAAAACAGGAGAGGAACAGAAAACAACTCAACATCCTTGACTTAAAACCCTACACACATGTGGACAGACTAGCAGAATAAGATTAATAATAAGAATAATAAGGAAGGGAACACGTTGAAGCTTAAACAATGTATAAGACATAATAATAATAATAGAAAAATAGCACTATTATAAGTACTTGCATAAATGGATAGTAAATGTAAGAAGAATACAATTTTCTGCCCTTACACCTATCACTCCCAGTAAGTCACCAGCACCAAAGAAAATGATGTACACTGTCGGGTCTGAACAAACCAACGCTAACGACATCATAGCTAGCCTCTCAGCTCGTTGGATAAACACGCGGTCAGATAACATTGAAAGCATGGTCAGTGCCAATGCACTCAAAATTGAAAGACAATTGATTTTGTATGTGCAGAGATTAAGGAGGTAAAGAGTAAGATGTGTACACTCGAGAAAAAAATGGCAAAAGAAGAACAACGAGTAGACACATGTCAGCAAGGGTCTCGGATTTAGAAAGATACTCCAGGAGATGGAACCTTCGACTCTACGGAGTTGAAGAATCAGAAAAGGAAAACATACGAAAGAAGGCCATTGAGGTCTGTCAGGCCGTTCTGCCGGAAGAGAAAAACAGGTTGGCTGACACTATCGACACCGTACACCGACTCGGCACCAAGCGACAGAACGACAACAAACCCAGAGGCATCATCATCCAGTTCATCGCACGTGTCTGCAGAGACGCTGTATGGAAAGCTGCCAAGACATCACAACACCTCCGCGACAACGGATTAAGATTTGCGGAGGATCTTTCTAAGGAAGACAGAGATCTAAGGAGCAAACTTTGGCCAGTGATAAAAAAAGCTCGAGAGGAGGGCAAACCAGCCTTCTTCATTGGAGGTCGTGGATTCATCAACGGGTCAGAAGTTCCCCTACCCACCTAAGAAACAGACCCTCCTGCTGCCTGATAACACGAGGACACCTGCTGGTTTGATTTGCACTACTTTCAGAGATGTCATGTTTTTATAACGTTTTTTATTGTATTATAACTAAAATGTTACAAAGGTGCACTCATTTACAAAATCGCTGCCATTTTTATTATTTGTTCTGCCTTTTTAGGGTTATTTAATAACCGTGGCGGCAAATTAGGAATGCTATGCATGCATGCTTATTAGCCAGGCCTATGTTCTTTCCCCTTTGCCGTTATTTTCTTATTATAAAGCAGCACTCCGTCCCCTTGTTTAGTGATACACCCTTATTTAACTGGTTATTGAACACTTTCCAGTTTATTCCTCGTTTGCGTTCGTTAATAACTTTGTCTTTATCTATTGTTTCTTTAAATGCCAGGGGTCTAAGACAGATTTGTAAAAGGAAAGCCTTATTTTTATTTGCCAAACAACTTCATACGGATTTTTGTTTTTTTCAAGAAAGTCATTCCACATCTGCTGATGTCAACTTTTGGAAATCTCAATGGGGTAACGATATTTGGTTTTCTCAGGGCTCAGAGATATCTGCTGGAGTAACCACTCTTAAAAATACTTTCATTGGTGATGTTCTACATTCAGACTGTGACTCCCTAGGACACTACATATGCCTTATAATTAGAATTGACAATTTTTTTATTATAGTTATTAATCTTTACGGATATATTAACAAACTTGAGAATGATAAGTTGCTTGATTCAGTGGAAGAAAGAATTACTTTTTGGCTCATCAGATACCCAAACTCTCTTCTTTTAATTGGTGGAGACTTTAATATTGCTCTGGACAACACTATTGACAGGTGGCCTCCTGGGCGGCCCTCCTCCCTTAACTCAAACCTTAAAATGCTTATGGGAAAATTCAACATTGTAGATGTATGGAGAGAAAAATTTCCTGATGAAAGATCCTTCACTTGGAGCAACAGGTCAGGATCCAGCCAGTCTCGCATTGATTTTTGGTTGTTATCCAGCAATGTTGATAAAGAGAAAATTACAGTAAATATCCTTGCCACACCTCTCACTGACCATAGAGCAATTCATATAAGCATCCAATTTTGTGCATCCAATATGACCCATAGATCTTGCTATTGGAAATTAAACAACTCCTTATTAAAGCATGAAAAGGTTAAGATTGAAATAAAGCTAATTACTCTTTTTTACGACAAGGCTAGAAAGGAAAAATCCTACAAAACTAACTGGGAATTACTTAAGTTTGAGTCAGGAATTTTTTTAAGACAGTATGAAACCTCTATTGCAAAAGCTAAAAGAGCAGAAGAAGATGAAGTCATAAGTTAAATTTCCTCTTTTTATCAGAAACCCCCCGAGGAAGTTTCAGAGGAATATAAACTACTTCTTTTACAACTCCAAAACAAATTAGACGAACTATATTGACAAAAAGCAGAGGGAGCCTTTGTAAGGTCTAGGAAAAGGTGACTGGAGGAGGGGGAGCAAAATTCAGCCTACTTTTTTCGTCTTGAAAGATACCGATCCAAAATTAACTCCATCTATAACTTAAATATTAACGGAGTCATTACTGATGATGCTAAATTAATTTCAGATTTTTGTTCAAAATTTTATAGCAATTTATACAGCTCAAGATATAATAAAGAAGTTACGTCTCAATTTCTTAACTCTGTAGATAACATAAAAAAGATTAATATGGCAGACAAAGATTATTGTGACACCCCTCTTACAGTGGCAGAGGTTACTGATTCGATTGCCTTACTTAAAAACAATAAGTCCCCCGGCACAGACGGCTTAACTGCAGAATCTCAGAACACTTAGCCCCATTTTTACTACAGATGTTTATGGAGAGTATAGAGAATGACGCCCTTCCTCCTAGCCTCACTCAGGACCTGGTTACATTCATTCCCAAACCTAGAAAAGACGTACTTTTTATTGATAACTGGAGACCAATCTGTTTGCTAAATAATGATTACAAAATTATGGCATCAATATTTGCTAGGAGAATTAGAGAAACTCTGGACACAATTATAGATGAGACACAGTCAGGCTTTATGAGGAATAGGCATATTTCTAATAATATCAGACTAGTTTTAGATATTCTTGACTACTCTGACTTGATATCTGAAGATGGCTTCATTCTCTTCTTAGATTTCTATAAGGCTTTTGATACAATAGAACACCAATTTATTTTCCTGTCTTTAGAAAAATTTGGCTTTGGGGATTTTTTTTGCAAAGCAATTAAGACCTTATACATTAATGGCAACAGTTCTATCAAACTGAAACATGGAACTTCCCCTAGATTCAATCTGAAACGAGGCATCCGCCAGGGATGCCCGATTTCCCCTTATCTATTTTTACTCTGTACACAAATTCTCACAACTCATGTTGGTAACAGTACTATACAAGGAATTTCTATTGCCAGCAGGGATATCATCTTCAGTCAGCTTGCTGACGATACCACAATCTTTTTAAAAAATGTAAGCCAGATACCTGTTGCCATTCAAGTAATTAACCAATTTTCGGAGGCCTCTGATCTGTGCCTAATTATTAAGAAATGTTGCCCTTAAAAGATTGTAATAAACAAAGTATTTGCAACATTTCAATCAAGGAAGAAGTTACATACTTAGGCATTGTTATCTCTAAAGATCAGAAAATGAGATGTCTGTTAAATTTTTCTTCTCAAAAAAACTCAGAACAAATTGAACCAGTGGTTGCAAAGGGACCTATCTTTAAAAGGCAGAGTATTACTGACCAAGGCGGAAGGGATATCCCGACTTACATATGCAGCTCTCTCCTTACACCTGGACAGCAAAACTTGTAAAGATATTGATATAATGCTTTTTGACTTCATCTGGAAAAAACGTACCCATTATATCAAAAAAAGTGTTGTCATGAACAATTATGAATCTGGTGGCCTCAACTTTTTGGACTTCAATACTCTAAATCAGGGGTTTTCAAATTGGGTGAATGTGAGCCTCCCCTTAGAGTAGGTAAAACAGCCGAGCCTTCCCCAAAACACTGTCTGCCTTTATTTGAAGACATTTTATTTTCTTTTTTTTAAGTGCATTCATAAATGATTCTTTGCAACAGCAAATAATTTCCAACTTCATGCAGGCCTAATTGAGGCTACTTTTAAAATCACTGAACATCAGTAGCATATGCCTAACCACAAGTCAACAAAACATGCTTAAATCACACATCAAAATGAAAATTCTGTCATCATATACTCACCCTCAAGTTGTTTCAAACCTGTATGAATTTCTTTCTTCTGCTGAACACAAAGGAATATATTTTGAAGAATGTCAGTAACCAAACAGTTAACTGGAACCATTGATTTCCATAGTATTTTTTAGTAAGTCAATGGGACCAGTTTACTGTTTGGTTACTGAAATCAAAATATATTCCTTTGTGTTCAGCAGAAGAAAGAAATTCATACAGGTTTGAAACAACTTGAGTGTGAGTAGGCCTTATACGCTGACTTTCGGTTCGACGAGCTTCAGTTCACGTGCCGCCGCCGTCGTGTCGTGATTAGGCCTAGCCATTGTCTGCAATATATTTATTTCTTATTATTAAATCCTGGTAATTGGTTGATGAAACATTGATTTAAATTAAGATAAAATTATTTCAAAAAATTATTTCTTCAAATTCACTTTAAAGAAAGGCTTTGTGCTTTCTGTTTAGGCTCTGTGAAAGTTTTAGTGCTGCTTCCAGAGAACGGTCACGTTCGTATCATTGTTTTTTCCTCATAAATTCAAACACGGAAAATAAAATAAAATGAAGATTTTATGTTCTGGGGAGAGTCAACCCTTCTTCATCCGGTGGGTAGGATTACTTTTGGTTTGTGCAGTGTAGCTAATTCACATAGGCCTATTTATTAAAATATTTAATTGTCTGGGAATTGTGGATCTCCTCCATAACGCTGAAATTGCCGAATTCGGCTGAATGTTTTGACGAGTTACGCCACAGCACTTATATGATTGCACTGATTGGCTATAGCTGGGAGCAGACAGTGTCAATCAATATATTGGAGATTGAGAAAACGGCAACCGTGACCATTATACTTTTAAACAGAACCATTCAAAACGAAAGAAAACAGACTGCTCTCTGCTTATGTGGGCTAATCAGTATCAGCAACTATGATAGATGTAAAGAAAACAAAGTTGCTTGTCAGATTTTCCTAACAAGCTACCCTTTTTTTAATAAGCCCCAAAAACGCAACCCACAACCCGTGCTGTTTTAACGGGACTTAAAAAAACAAAACAAAGTCGCAGTATTATAAACTGACTCGCGCCTCCCTGTACGCTCTTTGAAGCCTCTAGGGAGGCGCTACCACCTATTGAAAACCGCTGCTCTAAATAATACCTTCAAGATTAACTGGGTCAAGCATTTCCTTAAAAACCCTATTTAAATTTGGAATTTTATTCCCCACTATATATTCTCTCGCTTTGGTGGTCTGAGCTTTATTCTAAACTGTAACTACAATGTGGACAAACTTCCTGTAAAACTGTCCACTTTTCACAAGCAGGTCCTATTAGCATGGTCCCTTATTTATAAACATAATTTTTCACCTCACAGGTACCTAATTTGGAATAATAGATATATATTATATAAAAACAAATCACTCTTTTTTGAGAGTTGGGTTCTTAATCAGATTCTGCTGGTGGACCAGCTTTTCAGTGGAGAGGGGCGACTTTTTTCCTATAAAGAATTTTTATCAACATATAACATTCCAGTTACACCTAGAGAATATGCAATTGTATTTGACGCCATCCCTTCAGGCACCATCATGCTTTTTAAATATACTGGCAGACTTCCACCTGCTTCTGTCTCCCTCCCTGATGTGGCTGAATCACCAGTTGGCAAAATCTGTTTCTCCCATCTTCCTCGAAATAATAAGAACATCCGTGCTTTATTTCAGAAAGAAATTGTTTCTATTCCAAATGTCACATTTTACTGGAACCGATTTGTAAACGACATTGACTGGAAAAAGGTTTGGATGATTCCTCACAGATACTTGATAGTAAACAAGGTGAAAGAAGTGTCGTTCAGAATAATTCACAGATATTACCCTGCTAATCATTACATGGTTAAATTTTAAAGAGACATCAATACGAGCTGCTGTTTTTGTGAAGACCACCCAGAAACTGTATTGCACCTCTTTTGGTATTGCTCGTACACCAGAACATTCTGGCAAAATCTCAGCAGATTTATCATTGACCATATCGATAAAGAGTTTACCCTATTATGGAAAAATGTTGTATTTTGCTTTTATAGAAACCAAAGTAAAGAAAAGTTGTACTTTATTATAAATTTATTAATTCTGTTAGCTAAATTCCACATTCATAAATGTAAATTCAGAGCTAAAAAACCCAATTTTGTACTTTTTTCCCATGAAGTTGTGCTTTACATTAATTTAATTTCTGGCTCCAACAACAAAAAAGCGGTTAAAACTGTCAACATATGGTCCTCCTTTTTTTTGTAATAACCTATAGGCTTCCCCTGGCAATTCTTTACTTAACCTAATTTATGTATGTATGTATGTATGTATGTATGTATGTACAGTGGGTACGGAAAGTATTCAGACCCCTTTAAATTTTTCATTCTTTGTTTCATTGCAGCCATTTTCCAAAAATCAAAAAAGTTCATTTTATTTCTCAGTAATGTACACTCAGCACCCCATCTTGACAGAAAAAAACAGAAATGTAGAAATTTTTGCAAATTTATTAAAAAAGAAAAACTGAAATATCACATGGTCATAAGTATTCAGACCCTTTGCTCAGTATTTAGTAGAAGCACCCTTTTGATCTAATACAGCCATGAGTCGTTTTGGGAAAGATGCAACAAGTTTCTCACATCTGGATTTGGGTATCCTCTGCCATTCCTCCTTGCAGATCCTCTCCAGTTCTGTCAGGTTGGATGGTAAACGTTGGTGGACAGCCATTTTCAGGTCTCTCCAGAGATGCTCAATTGGGTTTAAGTCAGGGCTCTGGCTGGGCCATTCAAGAACAGCCACGGAGTTGTTGTGAAGCCACTCCTTCGTTATTTTAGCGGTGTGCTTAGGGTCATTGTCTTGTTGGAAGGTAAACCTTCGCCCAGTCTGAGGTCCAGAGCACTCTGGAAAAGGTTTTCGTCCAGGATATCCCTGTACTTGGCCGCATTCATCTTTCCCTCGATTGCAACCAGTCGTCCTGTCCCTGCAGCTGAAAAACACCCCCACAGCATGATGCTGCCACCACCATGCTTCACTGTTGAGACTGTATTGGACAGGTGATGAGCAGTGCCTGGTTTTCTCCACACATACCGCTTAGAATTAATGCCAAAAAGTTCTATCTTGGTCTCATCAGACCAGAGGATCTTATTTATCACCATCTTGGAGTCCTTCAGGTGTTTTTTAGCAAACTCCATGCGGGCTTTCATGTGTCTTGCACTGAGGAGAGGCTTCCGTCGGGCCACTCTGCCATAAACCCCCGACTGGTGGATTGCTGCAGTGATGGTTGACTTACTACAACTTTCTCCAATCTACCGACTGCATCTCTGGAGCTCAGCCACAGTGATCTTTGGGTTCTTCTTTACCTCTCCCACCAAGGCTCTTCTCCCTCGATAGCTCAGTTTGGCCGGACGGCCAGCTCTAGGAAGGGTTCTGGTCGTCCCAAACGTCTTCCATTTAAGGATTATGGAGGCCACTGTGCTCTTAGGAACCTTAAGTGCAGCAGAAATTTTTTTGTAACCTTGGCCAGATCTGTGCCTTGCCACAATTCTGTCTCTGAGCTCTTCAGGCAGTTCCTTTGACCTCATGATTCTCATTTGCTCTGACATGCATTGTGAGCTGTAAGGTCTTATATAGACAGGTGTGTGGCTTTCCTAATCAAGTCCAATTAGTATAATCAAACACAGCTGGACTCAAATGAATGTGTAGAACCATCTCAAGGATGACCAGAAGAAATAGACAGCACCTCAGTTAAATATGAGTGTCACAGCAAAGGGTCTGAATACTTATGACCATGTGATATTTCAGTTTTTCTTTTTTAATAAATTTGCAAAAATTTCTACATTTCTATTTTTTTTCTGTCAAGATGGGGTGCTGAGTGTACATTACTGAGAAATAAAATGAACTTTTTTGATTTTTGGAAAATGGCTGCAATGAAACAAAGAGTGAAAAATTTAAAGGGGTCTGAATACTTTCCGTATGTATGTATGTATGTATGTATGTATGTATGTATCTTCTGTGTTGTAACTTTTTTTGGCAATAAAGATAAAAAAAAAAATTAATTTCATTTCCCAAATTTCTGCCTCTTCGATCCTCGAGCATGTAACCTGGAAATCGATCTCAACGCGCCATATTGAAGGACATCTAAATTCTTAAAATGCACACCAAGGAGGCTTGCTGGTATGGAGGACCAGCTCTATCATATTTAAAAATAAATACAGAAATAAATGGTCTGCAGGCTGCAGCTGGATGTACTTGGAAAAAATGTTCAAAGGACCACAGAAAAACGTTTCAGATCTCAAACTTACAGCGTTCTAATTCTTCCAGTCTATTAGCAGCTTCCCTTAAGAGGTCGGACACTGAACGTCTGCCTGCTGAGTTTGACATTACTAAACAATGCTTTATGGCGGGGAAAAGCCATGTAGATTCGACCGATGCAGTAAAATGCTAACCAACCAATGGGCAGAAGTTGACCCCTTAAGACACAGCCCCTCCTCATTTGCATAATGAGGCACAAATGCATACAGAAATGTAAAAATGACAGGCAGAAATAAATAGCATTGAAGAAATAAATAGGGTAAAAAAATACAAAGGAAGAATAAAACAGACAAAAATATTATAACATGCACATAAATAAATACTTAAAAAAATAAGCAATTAATAAATAAAGTTGAAGATTATAACGGACAATAAATAAATAAGGTAATTATTACAAAGGTGAATAAATAAAGAAGCTAATTAAAAGAGATATTTACATTTATGTCTCCATGTATAATTTGTCTCCGCCGATGCATTGGTAAAACGGCCGTTGGTAAAATGCATGTTACAGACTGTAGGCTATACAAGACGGTGGCAGGTGAAAGTGCATATGGAGGACCAGCTCTATCATATTTAAAAATAAATACAGAAATAAATAAATGCTCAATAAATAAATAAGCATACAATTAATTGCCCCAAAAAATACAATAAACAAATAAATGTAGGTAGAAATTAAATTATACAGTGAGACATAAATGTATATATCTCTTTTAATTAGCTTCTTTATTTATTCACCTTTGTAATAATTACCTTATTTATTTTTTGTCCGTTATAATCTTCAACTTTATTTATGTGCATGTTATAATATTTTTGTCTGTTTTATTCTTCCTTTGTATTTTTTTACCCTATTTATTTCTTCAATGCTATTTATTTCTGCCTGTCGTTTTTACATTTCTGCCTGTCGTTTTTACATTTCTGTATGCATTTGTGCCTCATTATGCAAATGAGGAGGGGCTGTGTCTTAAGGGGTCAACTTCTGCCCATTGGTTGGTTAGCATTTTACATCGGTCGAATCTACATGGCTTACATGCCACTAGGGGCGCTAAAGACGGTGGTCGCTGCCACACTGGTCGGTGTGGTCGCTGCCACTAGGGGCGCTAAAGACGGTGGTCGCTGCCACACTGGTCGGTATGGTCGCTGCCACTAGGGGCACTAAAGACGGTGGTCGCTGCCACACTGACCATTGGTTGCAGTTCGTTATATCTACTGTAATACATCTTTATCATAAGTCTTTGTTAAATATACTATGTTATTGATTATGCCTACTCTTATTGTTGCACTATATATTGGGGTTTGTGTGGTTATAGGCTATCTACAGTAACAAATATATCTAGATCGTAATACTTTGTTAAATATAGCCTACTAATTTTTGATTAACTATTCTTATTGTTAAAATCAGTCTAGCTTGGATTCAACCAACAAGTGGTCACCACAATTTCCTTAACAGGTGACAACGCTGGCCTCCTTCTTGAAGGCAAGAACCAAAGATAGAGAGATATATTACTATAGGTTAACCACACAAACTGCAATATACAGTGCAACAATAAGAATATAGGCATAATCGATAATGTTGTAGGCTATGTTTATCAAAGTATTGTGATTTAGAGCCTACTGTAGATTGGCTACAACCACACAAACTGCAATATACTGTAGGCCTACAGTGCATCAATAATACATAATATAGTGTATTTTACAAAGTATTGTGATACAGAAAGATGTACACACTTTCATTCATCGGTGATAACACAGGCCTTGTTATAGGCAAGGACTAAAGATAGACAGATGTAGGTTATTACTATAGGTATAACCACACAAACTGCAATATAGTGCAACAATAAGAGTAGATAATATATAATCGATAATATATTAACAAAGACTTATGATAAAGATGTATTACAGTAGATATAACCAACTGCATCCAGTGGTCAGTGTGGCAGCGACCACTATCTTCAGCGCCCCTAGTGGCAGCGACCACACCGACCACACCGACCAGTATGGCAGCGACCACCGTCTTTAGCGCCCCTAGTGGCAGCGACCACACCGACCTGTGTGGCAGCGACCACCGTCTTTAGCGCCCCTAGTGGCAGCACTGACGAGTGGTCTGTGTGGCAGCAACCCAAGACTGTGGAGCCTCGCCTCATGCCCTCTCTCGCCAAATTAAAAGATGAATTCTGGTGCCTTCTTCATACTTTGGTGTTTTTGAATTGAATAATGGTAACCATGCGAAAAAAATACTATCTATTCATTTCCAGGCCATTAAAGCTTGTTTATAAACGTTTGATAACTTCACAGTAATTTATCGATTTTGTAGTCTTTTTTATCAACTTAGTTAGCCATTTAACTTTCGAAAGTATTGTTTAAGGTTTAAAACTTAAAATCTCCAGACCTCAATTTTTTAGGTTGCATAGGGTATCTTTCCCTAAATAATGACATTTGTTCCTCCAAATGAAATTAAATAAGATCTTATCTAATTCTTGGTATATTTAAGTAGGCATTTACAGTGATAAGGATACATAGATATGGATATTCCCTCAGTATTAGATATTTGATACTCTACCATTCAGTGAAAGATGCCTCATCCACCACATGTTGAATTATTGCAGAATTATTGCAGAGTTTTTCATTCTTATCACACCCAGGTATGTAACTGGGTTCTTCACAGGGATACCATTAACTTCTGATAGTTCACATTCCTTAAGTGGTAGCCTAATAAAAAGATTTGTTCAAGTTCATTCTTAAGCCCGATACAGTAGAAAATTCCTCCACACATCTAATTGCTGTGATCCATTACTCTCTATTAGACAAAAAAATGTATGATCTACCAGTGTATCATCTGCCAGTTGAGATAATTTAAATGATCTAAGGTCTCTTTAGGTCTACTTTGGAACCATAGACTGTATAAAAACTTGAAACTTTTTTAAATGTGTACAGCCACAGTTTGTGTGACAAGGAACAGAAAGAAGCCATCCCTTGGAAACTGTGCCAGAGACCAGTGGTCGGTGTGGCAGCATGGTAGCGACCAGTGGTCTGTGTGGCAGCGACCATCTTTAGCGCCCCTAGTGGCAGCGAGCACACCGACCAGTGTGGCAGCGACCACCGTCTTTAGCGCCCCTAGTGGCATGTAAGCCATGTAGATTTGACCGATGCAGTAAAATGCTAACCAACCAATGGGCAGAAGTTGACCCCTTAAGACACAGCCCCTCCTCATTTGCATAATGAGGCACAAATGCATACAGAAATGTAAAAACGACAGGCAGAAATAAATAGCATTGAAGAAATAAATAGGGTAAAAAAATACAAAGGAAGAATAAAACAGACAAAAATATTATAACATGCACATAAATAAAGTTGAAGATTATAACGGACAAAAAATAAATAAGGTAATTATTACAAAGGTAAATAAATAAAGAAGCTAATTAAAAGAGATATATACATTTATGTCTCACTGTATAATTTAATTTCTACCTACATTTATTTGTTTATTGTATTTTTTGGGGCAATTAATTGTATGCTTATTTATTTATCGAGCATTTATTTATTTCTGTATTTATTTTTAAATATGATGGAGCTGGTCCTCCATAAGTGCCATGCGTTTTTGTGAAGGACATGATAAATTGGTTAGTTCACAACGATGTTTATCGATTTGATGCTCTGAATGAGGCCTGACAGTTTTCTCGAGGCATGAGAGTCGCTTCTGCGAAGCTTGGAGAATGACGATGACTTATGGAATTTACTACAGTCATACGTCACCACCCTGTTTTAACAACTAAGCAACTTTTGCAACTTTGAGCACAAAATTAAGCCATTTGTCAAAAAATATTTGGCGAACTATGTGAGTAATGAACATTGTGAGGAAGTGACTCACAATGTATATTATGATATGAAATATCATAGAAATGTCAAAATACACTGGAGGGGGCCTTTAACTTCCCATTTGGGTCACAGAATCTGATAGGTCACACATTTTGGTGTCACACCGGTGTTCCTGGGGCGAGTTCAGCGACAACAGAACGTTTTTCACTGTTTTCATACGTTATTTCATCACTAAATCCACTTCTGAGGAGTTTTGAGACGAGAAACTGTGTAGATGTCGAATATCGGCAGTTTTACTATAAATGATGGCGAATCGAAAGTGTGCTCCAACGTTTTCGGAGTTGTGACGCTCCGCAACCGTCAGCGGGGGGGAGCTAAAGAACCAGCCCGCGGGAGAAGCTTACGAGCCGGCCTGCCAGATCAGCGTACAGAGCCCTCAGACACGCAGACCACTGCAGCCAGCACGGCAGAGTGAAGACCCACAGCTGGGAGATAGTTTTAACGTTCGTACCGCTGTTATTCTGTCATTACATCTTTTTTATGTATAGCATGAGTAGCAAATATAGGTTAAGTTAAAACCTACAATTAACCCGATTCTCAGCTTTTTGTTCTGGGGGATAAAACCTGGCCGTTATAATAATTAGAGACATTTAGAGAAATGCAGGCAACCTCAGCGCTCAGGGTGTTGCAGCAAGAACGCATCGTCTCAAACCGTCAGCAGCGTTTTATGTGCTCGTGACAAGTTCATTCTTCCAAAAAGGACTAGCAAGAATGTTCTCCCCAAGAAAAAAGTCCATTCCTGGTTTTGAAAAACATAAGTGCTTTGCAGGTGTGAACCTTTTGGATTTTTTTTTTCTTGTTTGAAACCAAGAAGACAGGAAACCACAGCAGGGCAGGGATTTTTGGTTGAATTTAAAGCAAAAGCAAAGCACTGCTGTTTTTTTAAGGTTGCTAGTCAATCACTGAATCAGCTTTCCTGTCAGTCTAATCAAAGATTATAGCGCCAGCGATCTGTAATCTTTAGTTTGCTGTCATATTATCAGAAACTTGATCACAACTCTCAGGTCTGTGTCTTTTGTTGCTAAAAAAATCTGCCAAACGCAGAGCGCTGCTCTGACACTGTGAGTGTGTGAGGTGTAAAGACACGCAGAAGAAACTGATCCGTGTGAGACTCTCAGAAAGAGGAAACACCGCTGGTAGTTGGCTGCCAGTAGTGATTGGCGAGATGAAGCTTCATAAAGCATTGAAGCTTTCCATCCAGTTGGTTCGCTCATGGGCCGAAGCCTGACGGTGCTTCATTTGCTCTACTGCGCCATCAAGTGGACAATAAATGTAAAACAGGCAAAGTGATTCTAACGGCACCACGGCTTTGGTGTGTGAAGCTTTGAACTGAATAATGAATGATGTTTGTGATGCCAACACATGACTAACTTATTAATAAAGTGTCTTTATGATACAATGACGGTCAAAAGGAAAGTGGAAACAAGGCAGAGGGTTATGATGACTTGGTTTGAGACTTTATAGGCTATAATAAGTTTGAGACAACATTTTATTCATCTTTAAAAATAACTTAGGCGGTTTCTTTTTTAAATTTTCACCTGCTGTAAAAACTTTTTTGAGTACATCAGTACTCACGCAGTAGGTATCCCAGTTTAAAATGAAGTAATAATATACGTTTGAGCTGTAAGTGTCTAAATACTTTTGTCTAATTTAAACGTCACCCGGGAGTATTTTGATTTCCTGTGTGAACACACAGTTACAAAATGCAAACACTTGTGTGAAGTACTTCGTGTTGTGTCATATTCAAAATGTAAACTTCTAGATTTTGTTGCAAACCGCTTTAGCATCATCGTTTAACCAAAACATTCCTGCTAATAAAGACAACGTGTTGAAATGAAGCACATAGAACTGAGAGAGAGAGAGATAACTAAAATATATAAAAACTCTTCCTCTGCAATATATTTGTGGCAGCACCCATCTCCACCTGGTTACCCTCCCCTCCACCTTTTCCACCAGTTGTTACTATGGGGCATCTGTGATGAGCTGTTGTATCAGCATATTATGTTGATTAGATTTGAATAAATTACTTTATTTTCACTCTGGTGAGGGGAGACCAAATTGTATTGTGTATTTTTAACTACAAGTTTATAACTACATGGAGACATATTTCCTGTAAATAATCACATTCAAGCTGTATAATGGATTACATGTGGAATTTAGATTCTCGAAATGAATAAATGTCAGAATGCATTTTGTGAGAGCTCATTACAGAGAAATAACTAACCTGTGAGGTTTAGGGAAACTAATATGAATTACCCTACTAGTGGTTTCAACTTCAACACTCTGTCATGACATCAAATCAGTGGTTTTCAGATCCTTCCGCTTTCACATCAGACGTTGTAGTTAATGTGGTTTTATCTTTAAGTTATGTGGATTGTCACAGTCTATTGTGCCTCAGGGGATTTTCCTCTGTATGACTGTGTGCAGGCCACTGTCCTATATAAGAAAGGTGCAGGCATTTCGCCCTGAATTGAGTGAGACAGGCAGGCTGAACGTTTACCACATCTTACCCTGCATTGGCTGGATCATGGAAACACTTGTAAAGCTTCTGAGGATTTTACTGTTTGCGGTAACTGTCACCGGTGAGTTTCATGTTCTCTCCTTACTGATTTAATATTCTTTATGCCTCCTATAGGCTCCATGATTCGGGCTGATGTCAGATTTATAAGCTTGTATGATGATGAGATCAGTGTGCGAACTAAACCATGGCTTTCGGGGAGCTCGCTTTTTTCAAGCATGTTTGTCTTATGTAATAATAATAATAATAATAATAATAATAATAATAATAATTAGTGGCCATTTAGCTACAGTACACGCTTACGACCTTTCTTTTCTCCGTGAGGAGAAGCTTTTGAAAAGTTGCATGGCGCTGCAGAGAGCCCCCCAGCTGCAGTAGTGCATGGATCCTGCGTAATATTCATCCAGCCAGACGGAACAATCACGAACAGTTAACAGGGCGGCGGTTGTAGCAACACAACCCATAGACCTATGGCACACGACTCTGGAGCAACTAGGGGTTAAGTGTCTTGGATGTGTCACAGTGAGAAATTGAACCCAGGTCTCTCACACCCAAGGCCTGTCATGTCTTATCCACTGTTCCATCACCACCCCCACCGGACGGTCGGTGATCGTCCCCTCTGGCTGGATGAAGTCTGACGCTCCTGAATTTACGCATGGATCCATGATGATAGAGAAATATAAAAATTAATGGCAATAGAGCATGCTGTCAGTATTTTAGAGACCCCCCCCCCCAAATATCACAAATCAAGCTTTCAGGGAGCTGATGTCTTATTTAGGGGAGCTAAGCTCCCCCGTAGTTCGCACCCTGAGATGTATAGTGGCTTCTTTGACGAGAAGCCGTTTACAAATAGGCCTTTTACATGGATGAAACCGACTCTGAAATGTTAAACCTGAGAAAGTTTTGTGATCCCAAAAGACTTAAAAACTTATCCCCCAGTGTAGAGTAGTAGGCCAAGGCATATAACAATACCTACATGTAGACAGTAACAGGGGAAGGCTAATGAATTAAAATCTATGCTGGTTTTAAACAACGTCTGTAGGCTACTGTTAGGGCCTGAGAGAGAGAGAGAGAGAGAGAGAGAGAGAGAGGCGACAGAGAGACAGAGAGAGAGAGAGAGAGAGAGGGTTAAGGGTGTGGTAAAACTCTGTTTTTCCTTCCTGAAAGCCATGGTTTAGTTCAATGTGGTTACCACATCTCGAGATGTCGTAACCACGATTTTCTGATCTAAACCTTCAAATGTCTCCACCACTGTTCAACACAAAGTGACGCCCTTGTTCACCTGTAACTGTCACTGGCTGTTAAAGTCTTTGCAGTGTTGATAACACACAGCCTGAGCAGTCCTTCAGGATGCTCTCTATGTACATGCATACTGTCGTAGTGAGTGTGGTGATGCTTATGGGACGTCGCTCTGGGACAGGTGGGAGGGAAAATCACAGTATACTCACTAGAAAAAACTAGACTACGCCACTGCTTTGATGGCATCCCCACTTCATTTAAACTATGAGGGCAAGTGGATTTGAGGCTTTTGCAGAAACCAGGCTGTTCTTCAGAGGCTCTCTATTTATAATGTTTGTTTCTCCAGGAGAGCCTCCTGCCATGTACCCGACTCAGCTGATAAAGGCAGCAGAAGGTGATGATGTGACTCTTCAGTGTCGTCTGGATCCTCCGGTCGACCTGTCTGCTTTCACAGTGGACTGGACGAGACCTGACAACAAGGATATCGTCCACGTCTATCGACATCAACACGACGATCCTGATCCACAGACGGATCAGTACAGAGGCAGGACGACTCTCCTCCATGAAGACCTGATCAGAGGAGTCCTGACTCTGAAGCTCTCCTCAGTGAAGCTGTCTGACAGTGGACCATACAAAGGCTTTGTCCCAAACCTGAAGACCAGCTGTGTTGTTGACCTCATTGTTGGTGAGCATGCTGAGTTTAATCCTGTTCAGGTTCATTTAGGATTTAATTCAAAGTGTATATAACGTTGTTCCTAAATAAAACCTCTGTCATTAGAAACAGTGAGAAAAGACCAGCAGAACGAGACAAAGAGAGATGATTCCAGCACAACTGGACCTCCAGAGGAAGAAGAGACCGAGCCAGGCGGTCCTGGTAAATGTCTTTGAATGTTTCTGTCTTTGTTCAACTTTATTCTCTCTGAGTGCGAGATAATCTGCTGAGTGAAAATGTGCAGCAGGTCTGAACATTCAATGGGAGCATTTCTAAACTTCACTCACAGTGGTGGAAGTGCAAATGTATGAGAGTGAAAGTTAAAGTCCTGCATTTAAAAATCAGCAAAATTATGTGTCCAAAGTTGTGCAGTAAAACGTCCCCTGTGACTGACGTCTGTCTGACATTATTAGCTTGTTAATTCTGATGCATCAGTGTCAGAGCAGAGCTCGACCTTGAACCTGTCCTTCTTCTAAACTCAGCTTCTTCTCTGAAATCTTTTCAGGTGGTGGAAACAGGAACGCTGGCCGTGCTGCGATCATTTCCTCTGTCTTTGTTATTCTCTGCCTCGTTGTTGTTGTTCTGCTTCTGAGGATGAATGGAACGAAAAAGCTGAACATCCAATCAGCAGAGGACCGGGAGGGTCTCGCAGGAAACGGCGTGGGAAACATGGTCTGAGAGGACGATGGCTGCCGTTCATCACCTCACCGATCAGAAAGCACACTGACCTCACCAGTTTACCAAAGTTTTTACTGAGCAAACAACCATTAAACCTCCTCATGGGGCCCGTTGAGAACTCTGTGGGTCCCAGACTCGGACTACAAGAAACCTGGATGTGACACCGGACGACCATCTGTGCTTCTCTGCCAACATCAGGAGGATACGTCTGTTCCTCACCCAGGACTCAGCTCAGGTTCTGGTCCAGGCTCTCGTGATCTGACGCCTTAAACTACTGCAGCTCTCCTTTTTAGCTTTGGTCCTGTTCTCTGAAACAAACTTCCAGGGAAACACTGAGACCTGAGATTAGTTTGACCGGTTTGTGTCATTTTGGTTGAATGAAGTGTTTGAATGTGTTTTTATCCTTTATTTTATTTTTACAATCTTTTTTCTCTTCATGTTGAACTTTACATTTTATTGTATCCTCTGTACTGTAAAGCACTTGGTCTGCTTCTCTTATCACTGTCCACTACCTCTGATATTAAAATTTGTACTCCAACATTAGCCCACTGTTGTTTTAATCAAATGGTTTCTTCATCTAAATAACAAACATTTTCAGTTTGTTTGAGGACATCGAATCATTCAGATGGTTTTGTTTGAGATTTCTTCCTCCACCTTGATACGAATTGAGGTGAATTGAATTTCTTGTGTGTCACAGCCTCTTGTGGGTCTTCGGGATCAGAAAAACAAGGTTTTCCTTTTCCTTAGTCCTGCCAGAGAAAACTAATGAAACGCTCCTCAGTATATAACGAAGCCTCAGAGGTCTCTTGTCTTTCTGTGAGTCAGATTTCCCTCTCAGATTTCTTTGCTGTCTCTCTTGTTTATCAATGAAAGTGATCGAGTTCTTAAACTGAACAGAGTGAACATAGACCCCTTAGTGTCTGTACCAGGGCAGTGTTTCCTTGCCTCACAATCAACTTCTGTCAGCAGGCTAACTTAAACCCCTTACCCACTTTTTAACCATATTTTGAAGAGGCGTTTCTTTGTTGTCATCTGTGGTGCGACGCTGGATCGCAGTTAGAAAATCACTTCGGAGGTCTGAAGGAGAATCAGGTAACAGATTATGAAGACAGTTTGGTGTCTTGCAGAGAGAGATGGAGGTGGAGAGGAGGTGAAGGAGGAGGTGATCTGAGGCAGACAGACTCTGGACGCTCACCTGAGAGCCAGTGATCACAAACCAGCTGCTTTTAGACTGATGGACTGATGAAAGTGACACAAGGCTCCGGATTATTTTAGCCTACTGTATTACTGACTTTTTTGTTCGCTAAATTTTTTTATTTGGCCACTGATTTAATATTCTTTAAGGCGCTCATATATGTTTCTGACTTTTTACGAGGTTTATTTACCTGCAAATATTTGAAATTTTGCACGAAGTAAAGTGAAGTTTGAAAAATATAAAAGGAGGGTAATCTTTAAGCCATGTCATTTTATGTATTTAATAAGCCTTTTTACCCAGAGTATTAATTATGAAAGTTATGTTTGCTGAGAAGTTGGGATAAAAATAAAAACTTTAAATCTTTTGTTAGTATGATGTCTTTGTGTTTCAAAAGGTTCCTCTGTAAATCAAACTAAAAAAGATGCAGCATGAAAACACATATGTCTTGATTGGTTGATAATAAAAAAACATCGATTCAAAGTAAAATATCATCTGTCCAAAAGGAATTTGTCAAACACACAGTACGTTTTGATTGGCTTCTTGTTCTCAAAGTTTTTAATTGTGGTGCTATGTTGATACAGTTCTTGGGGAAAGTGTCCAAAGTGTGGTTTGGAGTCGGTCTTTTTTCTTGTGGATGTGGAATTTCCCCAATAATAATAACAACTGTACAAAAAATACGTCTTTTTCCTTCTCGTTTCTTTCAAAACATATAAAAATGTCCTTTTCCTGAAGTTGAAATGTTTGTCCAGTTTTCCTTTTCATATAAAGTTCAACATCCCACCAAAACATTCTACAGCACACTGATAAAATAAACGACAGATTGTTCTTCATGGAATTGACAGAAAGTGTAAGAATACTCGATATTCAATCTAAATCTCTCAAACGTCTTTTTAACCGGATATATACGATATAATATCTTAAAGGAAACCTCTTTTACTTTGTTGTTAAGACAGAATTTGTCTACAATAAACCACATTTTCTGCCAATTAATTTCTCCTTAAAGTGAATGTGTGATTGTTGACATCTATCTTTTTTACTCCAAGTATATATATTGTCTATGTCTCCAGATATGAATATCCATCCTCCCACATATGTTTCCTAATTCAGTCATAACTTTATCTTTAGGAGGCCATCTATCCATGTTTGCATCCATCACTGTATTAAAGTCTCCTCCCCATAAAACTTTAGCTGAGGGGAACTGTAATAACAGCTGTTTTATTATCTATTGTTGAAAATATAATTGTGTTGTCTTGCTTGTTATTGGAGGCATACATATTTATAATAATAAATTGAGATTGGTCTGTATCTACACTGAGAATTATCCATTTACCATTAACATCCGTTAAGTGGCTGATAACATGACCATTAAACTTTCCCTGTAGTATAGCGACCCCTGCTGACCTGCCAAAGGAAAACTACACATTTTCCCTGATCTGTTTCTAAAGCACGAGTTTCTTGGATAAAATAAAATTCAGTCTTGCCAGAGCTGTACCGGTGGTTTCCTCGCGGAGGGATTCGGTTCACATGAAGCGCGCAGTGTGACGAAATGGTGTGACTCCGCCGAGCCAAGTTATTTAGTAACCTAACCAGTCCACGAAGTTCAGCTCAAACTGTAAAACCAGGCAGAGCTGATCAGATATGAATCCAGATTCTGTTATCGTGCTGCTTATTTCTCACCTCAAATGTTTTCAGAAACATGTTTTAGTGTACTGTTTGGCTTTAATATGAGAAAGTTTCTGACCAAGACCTGGCCGCCATGTTGACAACGGACAACCCACAGCTGCACCGCCCACTGTGTCGTCATCCACCAGCCTGAGCGCTCATTGGTCTTCACTGTATTCTCCGTGCCACGATGTCCCGCCCATAGGTCCCGCCCTACCATCCAGCCCGTGTTGGAGGCTACTAGTTCACCCTGGGACGGATCTACTGCACAATTTAACTTTACTTTGCAGCAACCTCGTAATGGAATGGATAATAAAGATCCTGATTATTTTACTGTGTGCGGTAACTGTTACGGGTAAGTCCATTGTTCTCTCCTGACTGATTCAATATTAGCCTATCTATTGAAGCCTATAGGCTCAATATTTCGAGTTGATGTCAAATTGATAATCTTGTATGAGTATGAGATGTAGGCCTGTTTATTTGCTTATTTGCCAAGAAGTCATTCTGAAATATTGCATGGATGAAAAAGTCAAACATGAGCAAGTTTTACACAGTTTCAATCTAAAGAGTTTGTCCAAGAAAGAGATCTTTGCCTCTTACCTGAGTCAAGTTATTTTATGTTTATTTTATGTGACTACACATTAAATCTAAGCATCGTTTTCAAACACTTGACGCACTACAGGTTATGTAGTATTGTATAATTATATTATTCTCTATACAATTTCAGTTTGACATGTAAAGTTATTGGAGTAACCAGACTGCGGGGCGAAAAAGTGGGCGGGAGCATTCAGTGCGGTTCCTTTCAGATCTCTCCCTCTCTGCAGTCCCCTATGGAGGACCAGCTCATATCATATTTAAAAATAAATACAGAAATAAATAAATGCTCAATAAATAAATAAGCATACAATTAATTGCCCCAAAAAATACAATTAACAAATAAATGTAGGTAGAAATTAAATGATACAGTGAGACATAAATGTATATATCTCTTTTAATTAGCTTCTTTATTTATTCACCTTTGTAATAATTACCTTATTTATTTATTGTCCGTTATAATCTTCAACTTTATTTATTAATTACTTATTTTTTTTAAGTATTTATTTATGTGCATGTTATAATATTTTTGTCTGTTTTATTCTTCCTTTGTATTTTTTTACCCTATTTATTTCTTCAATGCTATTTATTTCTGCCTGTCGTTTTTACATTTCTGTATGCATTTGTGCCTCATTATGCAAATGAGGAGGGGCTGTGTCTTAAGAGGTCAACTGAAGTTCCACAAGTGCCAACCGTAGTGCCGACGGGTGTTACACAGCTGCAGTAATATTACCGAGGAGGCACAGCAACATAGCGCGACATCGGCCTTAGGCCGACGCAGCTAGCAGATGGGTTAACCGGTCGACATGCATATAATCAGTAGCTTTAGGCACACACCCTGTGATGGTCAGGGTAAGAGGAATATACATCGAGGGGCTGTCAGCAATAGTTAGCTAGCTAGCTCCGTTAGCTCCCCAGGCCCGGTCACACAGACCACTGCAGCCGACACAGCAGACGTGTCTAGCACATAGACTGTAAATAAAAAGGTCCAGCAACAGCTGAACGATGCTGTTAATGTTCGTACCGCTGTTATTCTATCAATGAATTCTCAGTAAAGTTTTAACCTAAACGAGATCCATCTGGCTCCTGATGTAACTTTACAGAATATTCTTGTAAATCTCACGGTCTGCAGGCTGCAGCTGGATATACTTGGAAAAATGTTCATAGGACCAGAGAAAAATGTTTCAGATCTCAAACTTACAGCGTTCTAATTCTTCCAGTCTATTAGCAGCTTCCCTTAAGAGGTCGGACACTGAACGTCTGCCTGCTGAGTTTGACATTACTAAACAATGCTTTATGGTGGGGAAAATCCATGTAGATTCGACCGATGCAGTAAAATGCTAACCAACCAATGGGCAGAAGTTGACCCTTAAGACACAGCCCCTCCTCATTTGCATAATGAGGCACAAATGCATACAGAAATGTAAAAACGACAGGCAGAAATAAATAGCATTGAAGAAATAAATAGGGTAAAAAAATACAAAGGAAGAATAAAACAGACAAAAATATTATAACATGCACATAAATAAATACTTAAAAAAAATAAGTAATTAATAAATAAAGTTGAAGATTATAACGGACAATAAATAAATAAGGTAATTATTACAAAGGTGAATAAATAAAGAAGCTAATTAAAAGAGATATATACATTTATGTCTCACTGTATAATTTCATTTCTACCTACATTTATTTGTTAATTGTATTTTTTGGGGCAATTAATTGTATGCTTATTTATTTATTGAGCATTTATTTATTTCTGTATTTATTTTTAAATATGATAGAGCTGGTCCTCCATAGTCCCCAGCAGCAGCCACTGCACAATTTAACTTTACTTTGCAGCAACCTCGTAATGGAAAGGATCATAAAGATCCTGATTATTTTACTGTGTGCGGTAACTGTGACGGCTAAGTTCATTGTTCTCTCCTGACTGATTCAATATTAGCCTATCTATTGAAGCCTATAGGCTCAATATTTCGAGTTGATGTCAAATTGATAATCTTGTATGAGTATGAGATGTAGGCCTGTTTATTTGCTTATTTGCCAAGAAGTCATTCTGAAATATTGCATGGATGAAAAAGTCAAACATGAGCAAGTTTTACACAGTTTCAATCTAAAGAGTTTGTCCAAGAAAGAGATCTTTGCCTCTTACCTGAGTCAAGTTATTTTATGTTTATTTTATGTGACTACACATTAAATCTAAGCATCGTTTTCAAACACTTGACGCACTACAGGTTATGTAGTAATGTATAATTATATTATTCTCTATACAATTTCAGTTTGATATGTAAAGTTATTGGAGTAACCAGATTGCGGGGCTGGGCGAAAAAATGGGTGGGAGCATTCAGTGCTGTGCCTTTCAGATCTCTTCCTCTCTGCAGCCGTTCGTCAGTCCTCGGCAGTACAACCAACGTTATCCTGTAGGCTACATTAGAAAATAACAAGGGGAAAAGAACACGCGTTTTGTGGAGATAACAATAGTATTGTCACAGAAATGGCAAATGATGTCGGATTTAACTCTGGAGGAAGGGTGAAGGCAAACAAGAGAACAGTTCAGATATTGGAGCCCAGCCAAGTGAGCTGACTCACAATGTAGGTGTAGCGACTATACTTGATACAAAAAACAAAGTAGTCGCTAAGAGGCTGAGGTAGGGCCTAGTGGTGCTGTTTGTCTGACTCGCTGCACGAATAATTCCCGGATCCCAAAATATAATTATTGCTTTTATTGACAAACATACAACTTAACATAATGTGAAAACGTATATTCAAAATAATCCAAATAACTATAAAGGATACCGCGGTCAACAAAAAATACAGCGTCCCATTCACTCACCCTCTTTTCCCCTCTGGCGCTGAACAGGTGTGTTAATTTAACTATACAAAAATCACCACCCACATCCACGTGACTTACCAAAAAAGTGCAACAACAAATAAACTTATATAAAATTAATTCCAAATGTGCGATAAATCAGTTCATGACTCCTACACGCCAGCCCCTAATTATTAGGTTAATACATAATAATTACATTACACTAGTTAAATAGGGGGCATGACACAATCAAAAGCTCAAATGTACATCTTTGTTTTCTTTCTTCCTCCTATGTTTTGTGAACAAGTCATAGGTCAGTCAGGCCAGAGGTTACCAGCACATAGCCTAAGTCAAAGTGATCTTTACCATCACTCATTCAGTCGGTCAAAGTCAGGGTCCAAGTAGTGTCAAACTGTGCTTCAGAAACTTCTTATCCAGCGTCAGCCTCCTGTAGCAGACAGATCTTGGTAATTGGTCGGTCCAAGCAACTGGTCTTTGTTTTGATGCTGAACCTGACGCTACAAATCCTTTTCTGTCTGGAAAAGTTTGTAGAACTCTTCCCATGACCCATGAGTTACGAGGTGCTGTGTTGTCCACTATAAGCACTATATCTCCAGGGACAAGGTTACGCTTTACTCCTGACCATCTCTGACGCTCCTGTAGTTGAGGTAAATATTCTTTCACCCATCTTTTCCAAAACAAGTTGGACATATACTGGATCTGCTTCCATCGCCTCGCGAGCATAGAGATCTGCCTCTTGAAAACTCCTGGTGGCAAAGATGGTAGAGTCTTCAGTAGTAACAAGTGATTTGGGGTTAATGCTTCCAGGTCATTAGGATCTGTGGATGCTTTGGTGATCGGACGTCCATTAATGATGGCTTCCACCTCACACAGAACTGTGTGAAGGCCTTCTTCGTCCAAGTTTTGCACATTCAAAATGGAATTGAGGACTTTCCGCGACTGATCTAATTAACCTCTCCCAAGTTCCTCCATGATGTGAGCCACCGGGGGTTGAAGGTCCATCTTATTCCTTTCTGCAGAAGCACATTGTTAATCTGTGACTGATTCCACTGTTTGATGGTTGTTCTCAATTCACGCTCTGCTCCCACGAGTTCGTTACGCTATTATCAGAGCGCAGCTCCTGAACTTGGCTCACGCCTCGCTATAAAGCGCCTGAGTGCATTTATAAAAGAATCAGTGTCCAGAGAAGAAGCCACTTCAATGTGGATTGCTCAGTATGGCCATACAGGAAAAAATGACTCCATACCTCTTCACAACACTCCTCCTGCTCCTCACCTCGAAAGGACCGAAACAGTCTACTCCAACATGAGTGAATGGAGGCTCATCTGGAGTAACCCTTTCAAAAGGTAAGTCAGCCATCTGCTGGGACACTGGCTGAGCATTCAACCACCGACAGATAACACACTTTGACAAAACTTTCCAATTGCTGTACTAGCACCAGTGATCCAGTATTTCTCACGTAATTTGGATAACATGTGGTTACGTACCACCATGTCCCACCTCTTCATGGATGTGCCTTAGAAGTATGGATGAGATTTGTAAATCCTTGGCCAGTATTATGGGATGTTTAGCTTCTGTAGGCATAGATGACCTGCTGAGTCGACTCACCAACTCTCATAACACCATCTTCCATTAGTGGGCAGAGTGTATAGATGTGACTATGGCCCTTCACACTTTTTTTCCTTTTGCAGCCTGGAGAACTCCTCTGGAAACCTCTTCCTTTGGCTAAACTTAATGATCTCCAGTTCTGCCTTCTGAAGCTCCTCCACTGACAGACAACGTGAAACAGTCCTCCTCTTGAAAGTTTCCATATCCTTCTCCAATGAATGTTGTTGTTGTTTCACATCTAAGTCAGACTCTGCAAGAGCAATGCTTCGTAGTCTCCTCTTCTGACTAAGAGACAAGAGC
The DNA here is from genome assembly GCA_024633595.2 of Lepomis macrochirus. Taxonomy (NCBI): domain Eukaryota; kingdom Metazoa; phylum Chordata; class Actinopteri; order Centrarchiformes; family Centrarchidae; genus Lepomis; species Lepomis macrochirus. Next base: position 35,777,774 of record JALXJV020000003.1, on the reverse strand, counting down.
CATGTTTTAAATCTCAGGATCCAAGCCACAGACTTTCTTAGATGGGTCCAAGAGTCAAAGTAATGGATCATGCGGGTCACTGCATCAACCTCCTCTACAGGCTGTATAGCATTTGCCGCAACAGCTTTCTTGACCTCAGGGTCATCTGATGGAAGTTGATTAATATCATCAGGATTGACTGGCCACTCACTCTCAGGAAGAAGGAGAAAATGCGGTCCTGACACCCATAATGCATTTTTGAGAAATGCCTCTGCTTTCACACCCCTGGAGGCAACATCAGCTGGATTAGCTGCAGTCTCCACATACCTCCATTGACAGGGTTGTGAAGCTTTGTGAATTTCTGAGACCCTGTTAGCAACAAAGACTCTGAATCTGGATGTCTCATTCCTGATGTATTTGAGCACAGAAGCACTATCTGTCCAAAACACAGAATCCTGAAGATGCATGTGCAGCTCCTTCCTCCACAAGACATCAATGCGACTTGACATGGTGGCAGCAATGAGTTCCATTCGAGGAATGGTAACAGCCTTCAAAGGAGCCACTCTGGCCTTTCCCATTACAAAGCGCTGTGTACTTGTGAGTCTGTGCTTTGTGACACCAGGTAAGTTACCACTCCATAGCCAACTTCACTTGCATCACAGAAATGATGCAACTGTGCTGTGGTTACTTCTCCAAAATCCAGTGGTTTCAGACATCTCATGATGTTACATTTCTCCAAATGACAAAGTTCATCCAGCCAACTTGTCCACTCCTGAGCACTCGACTCAGGTATGATGTCATCCCAGCCCAGAGCTCTCCTACACAGATCTCTTAAGATCTTCTTCGCAGACAAGACTACGGGCTCAAGATCCCAAGAGGATCATAGATGGAACTAACTGCTGAGAGAATTCCTCTCCTGGTGAGTGGTCGATCTTTAATCTCAATCTTGAATTTAAAAGTGTCGGATTGAATGCACCACTCTAGACCAAGTATCTCTCCACAGACAGCAAATCTTGATCCATATCCAATCCTTTCATATCCTTGGCTCGGTGGTACTCAGGTATTTCAGCCAGAACACCGCACCTGTTGCTGATCCACTTAGTGAGATGGAATCCACCTTTAGCACAGATGGAGACGAGGTCATGATAAAGTGATACTGCTTCCTCCTCTGATGCCACTGGACACAAGACAGTCATCAACATAGAAGCAATGCAATACTTTATCTACTACTTCCTCGCTGAACTGCCCTCTGTTGTCCTCTGCACATTTCCTGAGAGCAAAATTGGCATAACTGGGAGAAGACGTTGCACCAAAGATGTGCACCTTCATCCTGAAGTCGACAAGGTCTTGTTTTAAATCCCCATCAGGCCACCAGAGGAACCTCAACAAATCAGCATCTTCAATTGGGATTCTTACCTGGTGAAACATTGATTCAACATCTGCCATGATTACCACTGGTTCTTTCCTGAATCTGGTCACCACACCAATCAGTGAACTTGTAAGATCTGGTCCTTGCAGGAGCTGAGAATTAAGTGATGTTCCTCTGAAACTCGCCCACAGTCAAAAACAACTCTGATCTTTCTTTTTGTTGGATGGTAGACACCATGATGTGGGATATACCAGACCTTGCCATCACTACGCTCCACATCCTCTTCAGGCACTCTTTCAGCATAACCTTTGGTGACAAGGTCATTCATGAAGGCCAGTATAGTCAGCATGAAATGAGGGATCCTTCTGAAGCCTTCTTTTCAGATGTAAGGCACGCTGCTCAATGATTTTCTTATTGTTGGGCATGATAGCCGCTTTTCCTCAGTGGTAAGTTGATTTGATAATGGCCATTCACTTGTTTTGCTGAATTTGTGACCAGTTCCATAAACCTATGATCTTCTCTTGACATGCCAGTTTGTTCATCCATGCTGCATTCAGGGAAGTCCGCCTTAAACTGCTGCTGCCAAAGCTCATCCAAGTTTACCACTGACACTCTGTTCACTTGCAACTCTTGCTGCTCCCTTCTATTGAGTCTCCACTGTCTCCTTTTAGTGGCCCGCTCACGGTCCAACCCAACATTGTCCTGATTGCATAGGGTCCATTGTTTATGCTGCTAATGACTTGTAGTGGTTCCAAAGCCTTAGAAACATTCGTCCCTATCAACAGCTCAATCCCTGCATCGATCTCGGGCAAATGGACTTGCTTCAAATGAGGCCATCTCTGTAGATCACTCTGTCTTGGAATGTTTCCCTTATGAACAGGCATGCACACCTGTGTATAAGCCTTGGGTAATTCACAGAAGTGTTCCTTATTCAAGCCAGCTACCTCCAGTCCTGACACCATATGGCTGCTCACAACCTTTTCTTGACCCATTGTTCTTAAGAGAATATGTACCTTCTTTCCTGTAAGGTCAAGTTTGTGCATCAAGGTTTCTGTACAGAATACTGCTGTACTTCCTGGGTCCAAGAATGCATAGGTGGTAACAATCTTGCTGCCTTTCTTGGACTTAACTTGCACTGGAACTATGGGAAGTTTACATTCACGATCACCAGCCCCACTAACACCACTCGACACCAGAGTGCTGTCTACTGACACCTCTGATTTCCTCCCAACTTGTTCAAAGTCCCTTCCTTTTGGAGGAATGTGGAGTGTGGTTGGATGTTTAAGACCACATTTTTCACAGGTAATCCGTTTTCTACAAACTTTGCTGATGTGTCCAATACACAAACAGCCGAAACAGACACCATGTTCTCTCAAGAAGCCTATCTTCTCTTTGTGAGGTCTTTTACTCAACTGGAGACACGCATCCAATGCGTGTCCTGCTCCACAGCAAATACATATCTTCTTTGCAGTTTGAATATGTTCTTTCCTTTAGATCCAGAGTTTTGTTTCCGCAGGTGCGCAGTGGTGGCAAAGCTAGTTCCTTTAATTCCAGGACGAGGCTGTAGGTTGTGCTTGCATATAACTCCTTTTGTTGTTACAGCTGGAGAATCCTGTATGTTTCCAAACACGGGGTCAGTTAGGATTTTTACTTGTTTCTCGATGAAATTAGTGATGTCAATGAATGTAGCTCTTTACTGCGGCTTTCCTGCAGTTCACATGCCACAGTTCTCCACTTATCCCTGAATTTGTAAGGTAATTTCTGTATGATGGTCAACATATTAGCAGGCATGTCTAGTTCATGCAGATATTGCACCTCTTCCATGGCATTACAGCAACCTCTAAGGAAAAACTGTAATCTTGAAGAGCCTTTACATCTTCAGTTTTAATCAGAGGCCATGAAAGAGCTCTTTCCATGTATGCAGATGCAACCTCGCTGCGCATTGCCAAACTGCTCCTGTAACAAAGCTTTAGCTTTTATATGGCCCTCTCGGATCAATGTGTTGGCAGCTTCTAACCAGTGCACATGGATGACCTTTAGTATACTGCTCCAGGAAATAGAGACGGTCGCTGTAGCTTCCAGTGTTCCTTTCCACACCGTTCTCAAAAGCCTTTATAAATGCATGATATTTCAATGGATCACCATCAAAGATTGGTATTTCTCTTTGGCAAAGATGAAAGACATTGCTGCTGTATCAATAGTGTAGTTATTTCATTTTGCTTCCTCATAATGCCAAACACATTGTTTTCATCATCAATATTGACATTTGTAGCATCTCCATATTGCATTTGTATGTTTTCTTGAGCATTGTGATACATGGATGGTTGCCCTGCTTTAGAGCATCTAGATGAGGCGTGATCCGATTTAATTAATTGAGATGGGATTTTTCTTCATGCCTTCTTCCTGTATCCAGGTGTTCACATTGAATTTCCTTTTGTGACATTTGTGGAACAAATGGATGGGCATTAGCTTAAGTGTTTGAAGTTCTCTTTTCAAATAAGAGTTCATTCCATCTGAATGCCTTGTTTCAGAGTTTTTCCCACTTAGAATGCTCCGGATTTGAACACATTTAGCTTAGCCATGTGCGCTGCAATTTCCTCATCCAGTTGAAGCTGTTCTTTCCTCTTACGTAGTCGCTCCTCCTCTTCTTCCAGTTCATGTTTGTCCTTTAATAATTTTTGTCTTATCTTCAGAGCAGCCAAGTCAGCTTCTGCTCTAAGACGTGCTGATGAAACACTAGAAGTACCAGACTTTCTTCCTGTTGCAGAGTTTTCTAATTTGGATACTCTGCTTCCAATATTTGACACACTGTCTCTTGGGTTGACATCATCTTGCATGTCATCTGTCCTAATTATGGATGCAGCCTGTATTAATACTTGAGGTTCATCAGCAGTTGGAAAAACAAACACTTCTTCTTTCATTTCAACAGGATCAGATTGAACATGACTGTCATTGGGGAGCACTTCCTCTGGTTCATTCAACCAACATTCTACTTCCCTTTAAATACATTGCTGTACTCCATAATGCTGTAAAACCATTCATTTTGTTTCCCTTTTCATCCTCTGGGAGTAACGGAAGCAACATATTGTGTGACATGGTAGCAGCTTCACAAAGTTGAATTAAATTCCCAAAGAGGGATTGCACAGCCAAAGCATCTTCCCTGGTTTTCATTAAGGATTTCATTTGTGGTATGAGCCCTTTAATTTTATTCACCATCCCTTTGCGCTCCCGTTGGAGCTTCTCAATCTTATTCTCCAAGGCCTTTGGCGTGAGTTTAATTTCTCTTGACTCACGCTCCACGTTAGAATCAACACCAACATTTATTTGACTCATTTTTCTTTGCTTCCTTTTCAATACATTGTTTTGAGCTTAAAACACATTCCCACAGCAAAGGAAAATCATCCAGCAAACATCACATGAGCGCAGTGACAAAGCAGAGATTGTTTTGCCAGTTGACAGAGAGATGACACAGCGGGAATCCATACAATCAGTTTCATGCTTTCCCTCGGCGTAACTCTTAACCAGTAGGCTTATCAATCGTCCCCAATGGACATACAGTAGTAAGCCTAAATGTACGAGCCACATCCCTTCCATTGACAGCACACACACCGGTAAGCGTACCTGGTCTCCGTGGCGTTTACTGCGGCTCCTGCGCATTGATCGCCGTCCTTTCCTTCCTGAGATCGCCTGATTCCATCCCGTTCCTTAGATCCATGACCTACTGCTCCACCCGGTGATGTTAATGCCGCTTTTTTGTTGACAAAAATGTAGCGACTATACTTGATACAAAAAACAAAGTAGTCGCTAAGAGGCTGAGGTAGGGCCTAGTGGTGCTGTTTGTCTGACTCGCTGCACGAATAATTCCCGGATCCCAAAATATAATTATTGCTTTTATTGACAAACATACAACTTAACATAATGTGAAAACGTATATTCAAAATAATCCAAATAACTATAAAGGATACCGCGGTCAACAAAAAATACAGCGTCCCATTCACTCACCCTCTTTTCCCCCTCTGGCGTTGAACAGGTGTGTTAATTTAACTATACATAAATCACCACCCACATCCACGTGACTTACCAAAAAAGTGCAACAACAAATAAACTTATATAAAATTAATTCCAAATGTGCGATAAATCAGTTCATGACTCCTACAGTAGGAAATGGACTTTGCTGAGTGTTCCAGTCTTCGTGTTTGCATTTGAGGTAGGTCTAAGTAACGTTAATTTATAAAACTTAAAACAATCATTTATCTGTTATTGTGATTAACTTACACTAGATAATATCTACTATATTCTTTTTGTTAAAATCAGTCTAGCTTGAATTCAACCAACAAGTGGTCACCACTCTTTCCTTAACAGGTGACAACACTGGCCTCCTTCTTGTAGGCAAGAGCCAAAGATAGAGAGATTTATTACTGTAGGTTAACCACACAAACTGCAATATACAGTGCAACAATAAGAATATAGGCATAATCGATAATATTGTAGGCTATGTTTATCAACGTATTGTGATTTAGATAGATGTAGCCTACTGTTTTGGCTACAACCACACACACTGCAATATACTGTAGGCCTACAGTGCATCAATAATATATAATATAGTATGTTTTTTTCAAAGTATTGTGATACAGAAAGATGTACACGCTTTCATTCACCGGTGATAACACAGGCCTTGTTATAGGCAAGGACTAAAGATAAACAGCTGTAGGTTATTACTGTAGGTATAAACACACAAACTGCTATATATAGTGCAACAATAAGAGTAGAGTAGACAATAAGAGTAGATAATATATAATCTAGACTTATGATAGAGATGTGTTACAGTAGATATAAGCAACTGCATCCAGTGGAAAGTATTGTTTAAGGTTTCAAAACTTAAAACCTCCAGAACTTTTTAGGTTGCACAGGGTATCTTTTGTTCCTCCAAATGAAATTAAATAAGATCTTATCTAATTCTTTGTATATTTCAGTTGGCATTTCCAGTGATAAGGATACATAGATATGGATATTCCCTCAGTATTAGATAGTAAAACTCTACCATTCAGTGAAAGATGCCTCATCCACCACATGTTCAACCTTTTTCATTTGTTTAATAACAAGGCTGAAGTTCAGGTTATTGCAGAGTTTTTCATTCTTATCACACCCATGTGTGTAACTGGGATCTTCACAGGGATACCTGTGATTGTAACAGCTGTAGAAGATGCTTAATGTGATGTACAGTAAAATACACACTACTTTCACACTGCTGAAAAACTTTGAGTCAGTTCACGATATCAGCACTGAATATATCAGAATAGGTACCCTGTATATACGCTGTGCTGGTACACTGTCACTGAACAAATACAATCCAAAAAGATTAATGCTTGATATTTTGGAGATGTTCAGTGTGGAGAGATGCAGATGGTTGTTGGGATATCAAACCTCCTGAAATGTGATTATAGAGCACAGTTAAACAAGGTGGAGCAGCACTTTCACATTTCAGGAATTGTGCATCACTAAATGAAACAAACTCTGTTTTTAAATATTTGAAAAGATGGATTTCTCTCAGAGGTGATCAAGTTGTGTAAATGTGATGTTTGTTTCTCCAGCAGAGCCTCGTGCCGTTTGCCCGAATCCGACAATCCAGGCGGTGGAAGGTGATACAGTCACTCTGCCGTGTTATCTGGATCCCCCGCACAGCGTGGTGGATTATGCTGCCGACTGGAAAAGAGTGGACCTCTACAAGGTGGTCTACTCGTACCGACACAGGCAGGAAAATCGCAATGACCAGATGGATCAATACAGAGGCAGGACGACTTTCAACTTCGACAACCTGAGCAGAGGAAACCTGACTCTGCAGATCTCCTCAGTGCAGAAATCTGACAGTGGACCGTACGAATGCTTTGTCTCGAGACTGTGGACCAGTTGTGGTGTTAATGTCTCTGTTGGTGAGCATGCCGGTTCTTACAGCTTTAAGAGTTGGGGATAATCAAGTTTTTGGCTCAGACCCTGATTTGAGTCCTTTAATTCTCCTCTGAGTCTGATCTGAGTGATTTTCTTGTGCAAAGAACATGCAGTGCTAAATTTAAGATTGAAATAACAGCTGTAACCTGTTAATTTAGCACCTTTATCCTCACGAGCTGCTAAAGCACACAGCAGGTCCCTTTGTTCGAGTACTTGAAGATAATTTAGTCTGTTTTCTTTTTTTAATCAGTGAGCAAAGACCAGCAGAACACGACAAAGAGAGATGACTACAGCACGAGCAGACCTCCACTGGATGAGCCGGACGACACTGGTAAATTACTTGATGCTGAAATTAGGTTGTTTTTTTTAGTTTGTAGAATTGAACAGCCAGTGTTTCCCACATGAACTTGACTTGGACGGCCGTCCAGGTAGATTTGGCAAACATTATTGCATGAGCAGTCGATCGACTAGCAGCTATGTACAGCGTGCAAACTTTGACAACCCAGCTGTACTCTAACGTTAACATAGCGATCCTTATTAGCTCGGCTCCTTACATGCGGACGGGTCCATGTGTTTGTGAGAGAGAGCAAGAGGAGGGGCTGAGCGAATCTATGGCTGCTTGCAGCTACAACAGAATACGATTCTACCAATTTATTGTGCACTCGTATATAATTTGTTTTTAAAAAACTAAAATCAAATGTGGCAGTCAGCATTGATATCTTGTTTGGCTCCCACAAATAAATAAACGTATGGGGAAACCCAGGTTTGGGGCATCTCTAATTATAATAATCAGCTCAGTAATAACATTGAACCTGTTTGTGGCTGATCGTCATTCTTGACATTGGGAACAGCAGTGTGGCAGAAAAATCTTACTGAACTCCACTGATTTTTACACATCAAACTCTGTTTACAAATGTTAGGGAGCCTTTAATGTCTCAGGCTACATCCACACTACTACAGTTTCATTTTAAAACGCACACATTTTGATAAATATAAAGATAAATGTCATCATGTGACGTACCTTGAGGGTGAAAACTACGAGTCTGAAGATGAAATCTGGCTTTGTGGAGTTGGAAGGAATTTAACTCACTAAATCTCAGTAGCTGCTGCTCATCTCTGCTGAAATAATTTAATTTAGCACCTTATCCACCACGAGCCACTAAAACACACAGCCGGGTCCCTTTTGTCTGCCTGCTAGAAGATATTTAATCTGTTTTCAGAGTCCTGACAACATTTTTGTCTCTATTTTATTTTTATAACAACCAAAGACAGAACAGGACAAAGAGGCATCATTCCAGCACAACCAAACGGTTAAACACACAGGAACAGTGTGAACTGTTTTACCTTAAACAGGCGTCTTTGTCCAAAACACACACAGCCTTCATAAAATCTGCAACTCGCTGGAGCGACCTGCTAATTCTGAAATCTTAAGCGAATCAGGAGGGTTCCTTCTTAGCATAAAGAACATTTCACACTCACTACTGTTGTGTTTGTAGAGTTTAAGGCACAAAAACAGTTCCACATGTTCACGGTCTCAAAAGCTCTCAGCCATTCCTGTTTGTCAGTTTACAACAGCAGTCTGGGGCCTCTGTCTATCAAAGAAAGCAGAAACAAATTATATTTATGGTGTTGTAGTTTTCAGATGACGAACAATCCTCACCAGAGTCCATTTGAAAGTGGTTTTACTGCAGCAGAGTTCAACTGAATCCAACAAACCAAACTAAAAGGGAAAATGCACCCAGAGTTTGCCTGACAGTAACAGGTTCAAAACTTTCCTCTAGTAGTATCTCATCGTGCTGATAGTTTGTCCACATTTTAACATTTCTGCCTCAGGACCTCAGAAGTGAATGGATTCTCAGTCGGAGCCAATAAAACATTCAGCAGCAACTTGCTCTTCCACCTGTGCACCACCAGGGGGCGTACAGAGAATCACAGTGGTTGATTTTAGGGGCAGAGATCTCAAAACCAGCACAAATAAAACCATCAGTGTTGTTGAACTTTGGGTAAATGTGAAAACACTGAGCAGTACACCAAACAAGAATTAGTGGAATAAATAAACAGTGGAATTAAAAACCATCATTTTGTTGGACAGATTCTGCCTCACATCTCAACTCATTATCTTCTGACATCTTCTTCTTCCAGTTGGTGGAAACAGAGACGCTGCCCGTGCTGGTATCATTTCCACTGTCGTCGTTCTTTCTGGAGTTCTGATCGTGGTTCTGATCGTGGTTCTGATCGTGGTTCTGATGAAACGTAACGTAAGTTACAGAACAAACTCTCCCTCACTGACTTTTAGTATCATTTAAAGCCCTGCTGTGTGAGCAGGTTTGTTGTTAGGAACTACAGGAGCTGAGATCACAGAATAGGAAATATCTTTTAGAGATAAATTTGTACTCAGCCCACTAAGAAGTACACAGATTTCCTTAATAGTGTTATAAACGTTTTTAATAAAGTTTAAATAAACTTGTTTCCATGTTCTCAGAGAAAAGAATGACGAGGCTCAGAGGACGGAGGGAGCAAAAGTCAGAGGCGGCAAACGGCTGTGAGCTGAAACATCTGAGGACTTCATCGACAAACGGTGACCCCGAAACAGACAAATTTCTTTAAAGGATATATTTGTTTAACTGTTTTCTCTGTAAATGGTGTCATTGATATGCCGATAACAGCTTCACGCACAGACGCCATAATGAACATACCTACTTTAAGTTTTAAGTACATTACATGATAAATTGCTTAGCTAGCTCACAACGATGTTGATCGCTTTGATGCTCTGACTTAACGTGACGGCGTGACAGTTTTTTAAAGCATGACAGTGCGCCTCAACATTGTAAGGAAGTGAAAAATATGAAATATCATGGAAATGTCAAAATACACTGGAGCTTACCACCTTCCTGACTGCCTATCAAAGAGTGTAGAAGGCAAGTTTATTTGTATATCTGTGTATGTTAAAGTGTTTTAAATAAAATACAAAAGCCACATAGAGAAATATAAAGTTATCAAACGTTAATAGTCAATAGAAAATAAAACAGGACAGTTACAGTGTAAGTTGTTAATCTACAGCATTATAGGCCTATCTACATTTGATTTAATTAAAGGCTGTGATAAAAGTCTTCAGTCTTGAGTTTAAAAGAACTGAGTTTCAGCAGAGCTGCAGTTTTCTGGGAGTTTGTTCCAGACATATGGAGGATAAAAAACTGAACGCTGCTTCTCCAGGTTTAGTTTTGACTCTGGGGACAGAAAGCAGACCGGATGTATTCAGAGAGGTTGGCAGTATCTTGAAATCAAACTGGATGTCCAGTGGTTCTTAGCCTGGGGGTCGCAACCTGGTCCCAGGAGGTAGCGAGAATGCTGCTATAGTCACAAAAATAGAAAAAATAACTAGACGGGCTGTAGGCCTAGTTGTGAATGGAATCACTTTGGGTGGACACTGTAAATATTTTGCACTGTTTAATCCAGCAGGTGGCGCTGATGATGGCAACCGCTATAAAACGACAAAGAAGACTGAGGCCCCGATCAGACAGAAAGCGCTTTGCGGGTTTGAAACATAGAAAACAGGAGGCGCACAGCAGTGGGTTTTGGTTGAATTTAGAAAAGAGCAAAGCACTGCGGTTTTTTAAGGTTGCTAGGCAACCATTGAATCAGCTTTCCTGTCAGTCTAATCAAAGATTATAGCGCCAGCGATCTGTACCTAATCTTTGGTTTGCTGTCATATTATCAGAAACTTGATCACAAATCTCAGGTCTGAGTCTTTTGTTGCTAAAAAAAATCTGCCAAACGCAGAGCGCTGCTCTGACACTGTTTTGAGTGTGTGAGGTGTAAAAACACACAGAAGAAACCGTGTGAGACTCTCAGAAAGGGGAAACACGCTGGTCATTGGCTGCCACCAGGAGCTTTGTCTTAATGATGGTCGGTTTAAAGAGTCAGGGGACAGACTGTTGCAGTCTCCGTGAACTGCCGCCAGCATAACTGCCCGTCTCTCCATTAGATTGGACACTGGGGGGGGGAAAAACTGGAATGGCATCGGGCACGTGTTGAATTTTTTTGGGCTCAGAGCGCTCACTCAAAAAGGCAAGGCGCGTTAATGCCGGGGGGGGGGGGGGATTTCTTACGAGTAGGCCTAATTTCTAAAACCAAATCCACATTTGGAGCCAAACAAAAGAAACTTCTGGTGCTCTTCCTAATCTGTTCTGGTTTTTATTGTAACTCATCTTTAGCTGCATTACACTCTGCTGAAACTCTACAGGTCAGCCTTTTATAAAACCTTCCTTTTGTTTATTGTATTTGTGACGCACACAAAATATGGTCACATTTTATTTTTGGTTTAATTTAACAAATATCTTTAGTTTTGAAAATTAATTTGATAGTTAGTCACCAGGGTCCTCCAATGCTTCAGTATTACGAAAATGTACTCCACTAAGACAGTAGGGGGCAGCAGAGCGCCTTCCCACTGCCGGTTGGTGACTGTTTTGATGACGCAGCTGTCGTAATCTTGCCATTCTGCTAAGACCGGCAAGACCAACGGCAGCAAGTTTCCACTGTGTTTCATTTCTCCTGTTTTACAGGTCAGTGAGTTACAAAAAAATGATAATTAGGCATAGTAAATCATTATTTCTTTTGTTTGAGTTGTTTTTAATATTCACTGTGTTATTTGATTATAAGATAAATATCTTATAAAAATATCTCTCTTATGTGGCCGGCCGTTAAGAATGGCAGTAGAATGGTAAAACAAACCAAAAGTTTAGATAGTAATCCCGCTCCTGAGTCAATGTAAATGTCCACCATTAATGTTTACAGCTCCTAGACATTTTCTTACTTTTATATTCAAAGTGTTTTATTTGTATTTCGTTTATAAAAATATGTTTTTTGTTGGTTAAAGGTCATCCATATTTATTAAATGTCTAGCTTGCCCGGAACGTTGAAAACCGTTATAAATATAAATAAGATGAAAGTCTTTGTCTGTTAAGAATAGAACTGTTGTAGTAAACGGTTTATTTAGCCTGTTAATATAAGGTCAGTACTATGTTAAAGGTTTACATTCCCTGTTAATATAGGAAAGGTTTATTTTCCTAATGCGATGTGATTCACCTTCTATGGGTTGAACAAGGTGTGATGAATAGCTGCATTATTTATTGTATTTGTGTATGAAATTGTTTTTTTTGGTTAAGATACAGGTTGTCAACATATTGTAATTCAACTTAGTTGGAAAAAAAATAAGTGATGTTAAGAAAATGGATCGACTTGAGTAACTGCATTTATTTGAATAAATTCTGCTAAGACCGGCAAGACCAACGGCAGCAAGTTTCCACTGTGTTTCATTTCTCCTGTTTTACAGGTATTATCTGTTTACACGCCCTGCGCCTGGGGTCTGTAACATATTCGTGCTTTAATCTTTCTGTGTATCATGTATAATGTATGTGTGTATATATGGTTGCTGATGTACTGTATTTGCATTTGTGTATCCTGTCTGTAAAGCACTTTGTTACGGTCTCCTAAATGGCATTATATAAATTAAGAATAAAATAATTATTGGATTCCCAGCAGCTTCTATATAGCGAGTTTAATTTGTTTCTCTCAAAGCGGCGGTTTTACAGGTGACACAAATGGTTGCATGAGGTCTTTTATTCCATCAGCCATTGGCTTTTAAAGCAACATGGGATTTGGCCTGTGACTACAGCTGCTGCAGCAAGCAGAACAAAATAGACTGTCCTCACCAGAAAACAAAAACATTGTCGATTGATCAATAATCTGATCCACTGTTGTTCTATATCATCAGTAGGAATCACTTTCAGTTTTAAATAAAATATTCAATGTACATAAAGTCTGGTTTTAACTTAACTATTTCCCTCCTTGGTGTTCATATCTCTGTTACAGGAGATTAAATCCACTTGACAGGTTTGTAAGAAAACCTCAAGGATTATAAAACTGACTGGTCAAAGAAATAGGTGGTAGTAGTAAAGATTAGGCTATTTTGTTGTAGAAATAATCTCATCTGAATACTTTGCATCTGTAAAAAGTGTCAGATTAAAACCATCGACAGCATTTAAAACTTAAATTTCATACTTGAATAGCGGCCGTAAAAAGTTCTCCATCACAAACTTACACAAAACAAAGAGGTTAAAGTACATCAGTACTCACGCTGCAGGTATCCCAGTTTAACATGAAGTAATAATATACGTTGGAGCTGTAAGTGTCTAAATACTTTTGTCTAATTTAAACGTCACCCGAGAGTATTTTGATTTCCTGTGTGAACACACAGTTACAAAATGCAAACACTTGTGTGAAGTTCTTTAATCTGAAAATATTCAGTACTTGGAAGAAGTATTAACCACCTTGGAACATGTTTTATTGTTTTACAACATTGAAATATAAAATACATGTTGTATTCACAGCCTTTAACAGGACAGACCTAAATCATCACAGGTGCAGACGGTCGGTTTCAGAAGTGACGTCATTAAATGGAGATCAGCTGTGTGCAACCACGTGGTTTCAGCTGATCGTAGTATAAACACACCTGAACCTGGATGGTCGTTTTCATGTAACAGCGTTGAAAAGTGACATTAAATCTATGATTCATTAAAATATATAAAAACTTGTAAAGGTGGTGAAAATGTTGTTAATCCAAGTCAGATTATTTCAGATGATAGTTTTCCTCTGACAGTAATATGAGTCATATTTGCAAACTGTCAGAGCGTCTGATTGTCCCTCACCTTATGATATAAAGACATCTGCAGGTGGACATGAAATATAAGCTGAGAGACAAAATCTGACAGTAAAACAGTGTTTAGGTTGTCAAGTTTCACTAATTGTGTTATTGTTGAAAACTACCAGATATTGTGATGTTTTTTGCAGCACAGTTGTGTTTAAAACCCGATAACCGTCTTTGTTCAACAGAGATGATAAATGATCTGAGGTCTGCAGGTTATGAAAGTTTAGAGTAAGAGAGAAAGTGTCTCCACAGGAGTCAACAGGAGTCTCAGTACTGATGGCACCGTCCTGCAGCAGGTCCAGTTCATCAGCAGTGAGTCTTTCAATCTGTGATTTCAAAATGTCTCTGGTTTGTCGGCTCGACCTCAAAGTGGAAAGTGAAGTCGTTGCCTTTGTCTCGTGAAGGTTCAGCCCTGCAGAATCCACTATGTGCTTCAGTTTGGTTTAAAACAAAGCAGCATCTAAACCCAGGCCCTATCACTGTGGTAACTGTTTGCTCTTGGCTCCTGGTTTTGGGTGGTGATGGCTCAGTGGACAACGTAGCATGTAGCTGCAGTACCGGAGGTTGCAGTTTCAGGACCGCAATCCAAGGACCCGAACAACAGCAAGGACCCTTGTTTGATACTTTCAATTCAATTCAATTTTAGTTATATAGCGCCAAATCACAACAACAGTTATCTCACAGCGCTTTTCATAAAGAGCAGGTCTAGACCGTACTCTGAAGTTATTTACAGAAGCCCAACAATTCCCACCAAGAGCAGCACTAGGCGACACAGGCAAGGAAAAACTTCCTTTAAGAGGCAGAAACCTCGAGCAGAACCATGGCTCAGGTACACAAGTACATGTACGGGCACATTTACGTTCAAACCCCTTTCTTATTCTCTTGATATCCTCTACTCAACTACCATTTGAGTGAGTCCATGAGCAAGGCAGTAATGACCGATGGCAATCGACTAGCACTTGAACACAATAATAACCCTGCCAAGATAATAAATTCAATTCAATTTTGCTTTATTGGCATGACTGTAGAACAATACTGCCAAAGCATCATACATATAACATAACAATCATCCCAATACGTATAACATAAATCACCCCCATACATTTCATTAAAGAATTCGAGCATAAACTAATCAAAGTATCTGTGTTTGTGTTAAAAAAAAGAAATATATATATATTAAAAAATAAAATAAATAAATAAAACAGTGTGTGTGTTATAAATACTAAAAATAGAATAAACAAAACAGTAAGTGTGCGTGTGTTAAAAAACTGAAACAAAAAACTAAAAACATAAATAAATAAATAAAATGGTAAGCGTGTGTGTGTTAAAAATAAAAATATCTAAAAAAGAATTAAATTAGAATAAATAAATGAAACAGTAGAATATGTGTGTGTATATAGTTATATTAATAGATTAAAAAAAAATCAAGTATAAAATGTAAAACAAAAGGATTAATAAAATACCAAACAATTAAAGTAATAATAATTTTTAAATTTGTACAATTATTTATCAGTCTGAGGTTCCACTGGTTGTCCTCACTTCATGGCATGTGGAGACATATTTTGCAGCAATTATTTGACATTTGGGCATTTCTCCCAGTAAATGGGGGAGTTTCTGTGTGTCTGATAGGGATTCGAATTCGGGGTATATTTGGGAAATGTTTGCAAAGTGTTTTTCTCTTAGTGGTTCATATTTGGGGCATGAGGTTAGAAAGTGCAGCTCTGTCTCTACCTGTCCTGTGTCACACTGGGAGCAGAGTCTGTCCTCCTGTGGTAGCCAGCTCTGTCTGTGGCGACCCTTTTCTATGGCCAGGCTGTGTTCACTCAGCCTGTATATTGTCAACATTTTTCTTAGTTTAGGATATTTTATTGTACTCAGGTAATTTGCCAGAGTGAATTTTTTTTTAGGGTCAGATAACATTGTGATTTACTTTGTGTTTTGGTTGTTTCTTTCCAGTATTCAATATATTTTTCTTTCTGCTTGTTGATAATTTGGTTTGGTCTGTTAGAGTTGGTGTTGCTGTCTTGAGGCTGTTGGAGACTTGTTACTACAGAGAGCCTCAGGACCAGCTGGCTGAGGGGACTCTTCTCTGGTTTCAGCTCCTGGTATGTTAGGGCTTTGTGATGGTATGTCTGGGGGTTAGCTGATTTTAAGTGGTTGTAAAATTTAAGTGATCTTTTATTTTTAGTATTGGCCGAGCTCTGCTCTGCACAGGTTATTAGGTGTTTTTCTCTGCACCTGCAGGATGCTCTTACAGAACTTAGTATGGAAAGATTCTATGATTGTTTTGTCCCATTTGTCAAATTTATCATTAAGTTTTGGCCCCCAGATTTCGCTACAATATAGAATTATTGGTTCTAGTACAAATTGGAAAATTTTAAGCCAGATTTCAATTGGAATATATATTTTAATGTTTCTTTTTATTGCATAGAAAGCTCTCCTTGCTTTGTCTCTCAGATCTTTCACAGCCATGTTGAAGTTCCCTGTGTATGTAATGTTGAGGCCAAGGTAAGTATAGTTTTTTGTATGTTGTAATTTAGTGGTGTCTAAATAGAAATTGTGTGAAACCAGATTTCTGTGTTGTTTCTGAAAGATCATTATCTTAGTCTTTTCTGTGTTTACTGTCAGGGCCCAGGTCTGACAGAATCTCTGCAGGAGGTTAAGGTGCTGCTGCAAACCTTCTTTAGTAGGTGAGAGCAACACTAAGTCATCTGCATACAGCAGACCTCTGATCTCTGTGTCGTTCAGGAGGAGGCCAGGTGCCGTGGAACTCTCTAATTGGTTTGCTAATTCATTGATATATGAATTGAAGAGAATTGGACTTAGATTGCATCCCTGCCTCACTCCCCGGCCCTGGGAGAAGAATGCTGTTAGTTTGTTTCCAATCTTTATGGCACATTCACTTTTTGTATACATTTTTTTAATCAACTAATATGTTTTTCCTCTAATGCCACTTTCAAGTAGCCTAAAGAAAAGGCCCTCGTGCCAGATGGAATCAAAGGCTTTTTAGAAGTCAACAAAACAGGCATATACTTTTCTTTTCTTAATGTTTAGTTCTTGATCAATTAGAGTCTGGAGGATAAATATATGGTCTGTTGTGCGGCAATTAATGCCAAACAATTCTGCATTAATGCAGAATATTGTGGTTATCAACAAAGTTGTTAAGTCGTTTATTAATGGTGTTGCAGAATATTTTTCCCAGGTTACTGGATACACATATTCCCTATTTGGGTCATATTTATCTCCGGATTTATGAATTGGGGTTATTAAACCTTTGTTCCAGATGTCTGGAAAAGTTCCAGTTGTTAGAATAGTATTGAATAGTTTTAGTATAGCCCATCTGATTTTATGGTCTGAATATTTGATCATTTCATTCAGGATTCCATCGATACCACAAGCCTTTTTTCCCCTTCAGGGACTGGATGACTTCTGTTAATTCTTGTTCTGTTACAGGGTAATCTAGAGGGTTTGGGTTGTTTTTTATCACCGCCTCCAGATTTTTCCATTTTGTGAATATCTTGTGCTGATCATCATTTTTTGTAATATTACTGTATAGTTCACTAAAGTGATTAATCCAAGTATTTCCATCTTGGATCGCCAAATCATCCTGCTGGGTTTTGTTTAGGTTGTTCCATTTCTCCCAAAACTGGTTGGACTCTAAGGATTCCTCAATTTCACAGAGCTGGTTCTTGCTGTGTTGTTCTTTCTTAGTTTTTAGGGTGTACTTGTCTTGTTTCAGAGTGGCCTCATATTGACAGCGTATGTTGTGGTTATCTGGGTCCCTACGCTTTTCATTTGATAATTTCCTTAAAGTTTTCTTTAAATTTTTGCAGTCAGTGTCAAACCATTTGTTATTGTTCATTTGTTGAGGTTTTGGTTTTGAGGCTTTCAAATTAGACAATGAAGCCAGATGATGAAATATTGAATTGATTTTGTCCACAGCCGAATTTACACCAGAATTATTCTGGGGAAATGTTTCTGTTAGAAATGAATGAGTTAAATCGTGGATGTTTTGATTTTCCAGTGCCTTTTGGTACGCCCCCATGCTGTCTGGGGTCCATCTGTATGAGTATGTACTGTTAAACAGGTCACAGGCACTAAGGGCTCCAGACTTAGACTGAGCCCTTTCAGGTAGATAGTGATTTTGCTGTGGTCTGAGAGGGGTGTGAGGGGGCTGACTGTGAAAGCTCTGAGAGACATTGGATCTAGATCTGTAATGAAATAATCTACCGCATTACTGCCAAGAGCTGAGCTGTAAGTGTAGCTGACCCAGAGAGTCCCTCAGTAGCCCGCCGCTGACTATGTATAGACCCAGTGTACGACAGAGCTGTAAAAGTTGCATATCGCTTGTATTAGTAAGCTTGTCAAAGCTCTTTCTAGCAGGACATTCAGGGAGGGGGAAGCAGGTGCCTCCAGGTAAGTGTTTGTCTCCCTGGTGTTCATAGTGTCAGCTCTTTCCCCTGTTCGAGTGTTCAAGTCCCCACATAGTAATACATTTCCTATGGTTTTATAATGATTAACTTCCTCCTCAAGAACGGAGAAAATATCTGGGTTGTAGTAGGGGGATTCTGAAGGAGGTATATAGATGGCACACATGTAGACATGTTGCTCGGCACAGATCATCTGTTTGTTAATTTTCAACCATATATAAGATTCTTCTTTTTTAATAACTGTGATAGACTGGCTCAGTTCTGATTTGCCTCCTGAATCTCTGCCTTGGGTTGTTGTGGGATTTTTTGTTGATGGTATGATAATCTCAGTGTAGCCGTGAGGACGACCAGTGGAAACATCTTCTCTGCACCATGTCTCCTGTAAAACTATGTCAGAGTCCTTTAGCTCTCTGTTAAAATCTGGATTTCTGCTCTTTAAACCAAAAGCTGATGATCTCAGACCTTGAATGTTCCAACATGTTATTGTAAACGATTTCATCTCCAAGAGTAATCTGTTCAAAAATTAGACAAACACCTTAAAAAACAAATAATAAACTAGGTATTAAAAATAAGTGGAGTAGAATAAATACCCTTTTTGGACCTGACAACGCCACCTCCTGAGAAAGGCAGGAGGAACCCGTTAGAACTCTTAATAGGTATAAAAGGTTATGTGTCGTGAACTCTGACCTACCCCGAACAGGAACAATTACAAAGAGGCATGTGTTGTAGAAAAAACTGTAAATTCTATTACCAGTATATTGTTAAAATCCCTTAAAATACCAGCAGCATAAATGATGGTAAATTTGTTCGAGAAAAAAAAACAAAACAAAAAAAAACAAAACAGTGTTACTCTCCTAGGGTAGGAAGGTCAGATCGGCTCGAACACACCACCCCGATCAGCAATTGTGGTAGAAAGAAGAGAGGAAACAGCAAAACCAACACCCAAAAGCACATGCACTATACACTCAAAATCTAAACTATTCATTACAAACTACCATGCAATGCTGAAGTTGAGTATACACACCACTACAAAATGTCACCCAGTGCAGTCTCACCACGGAACCGAAGGCAGTGTGCCGATACAGACCAGGCCTTGTACAAAAACTAGCTGTGGATATACAGAAAGAGGAGAGCAACCTGTATTTAATCAAACATCCAAACATATGACACTCACCCAATACAGGATGACAATTTCAATCACAGTGGGGCACTAGACCGAGCAACAGACCTCTTAAAATTGACTTAACATTTAACAAAACAAAAGATAAAATAGAAAACAGTGGCTGGCCTGGTCTGCCTTTAAACAAACACAAGATGTTAGTTGCAAGTTCCAAAATTACAGTGCCTTGCACATAATTAACAGAAGAGTGAAATATAAGCCTACTTCGCAAGGTTACCAAGTCCTGTAGCACAGTAAGGCAGCAGGAGGGAGGGGGGATTCCAGTGCTAAAGGAAAAAACACATTATAAATACCAGGCCTACAACTCATTAAAGGTATACAGAAACATGTATATCGTTTACCGGTATCTCCGAATCCCTACATCCACAGCCGCTGATTTATGGCCACGTCAGCTGTACACTGAAACATACAAATAATCTTTACTAAACAGAACAAACCAAAGGTTAAGAAAATGCTACTAGTGTAGCAACCACCAGTGATACAAACAAATGGTCACATGAGTTCAAACAACTAGCATCAGCTGAAACCATTCAATGCTACACCATACAGCTTGCAATACTGACAGGCATTACCATCAATCTTCTCCAGTTCCCTCCATGAAGGATAGGACACTCCTGTCTGTCTGTCACCCTGCAAGGTGTGCTCAGTGGAAAGCAAAGACCTTCCCACTGAGACTAGCAGACCTTTTATTGCTTCCTAATCAGCTGCAGGTCACATGACAAGGTCATATGACCATGCATGTGCATCAGTCACCTACCTTACCACACTAGTAACAAATGGAAAGAAAAAAAAGTGTAAAAAGTGTAAAAAGATGAAAATAGTGTTGTAGGTAAATGAATAAAATATTAAACTTTAAGTGACATTTTAGAGTGTATGTGTGGAATACTGTTAAGAATTGTCCTTATATTATTATCTGTTTTAAATGATTTCAAACATGCTAAATTATGAATTATTGTGGTGTCTCTAAGAGGTCTCTGCTCTTCCACCATGTAGCTATATGAGGCGAGAGCAGAGCAGGTTTAGCATGTGTAATATGTCTTTGAGTTCACCAGAGGGGGGCGGGCTGTGGATCGCCCTCACCGCTGCAGCATAGTTCAGTCCAATAGGCTGCTGCTCCTGTGGTCTTGGTTCTGCCATTGGGATGAGGGGGGGTATAGGGCCTCCAGGCTGGGGGCTCTCTGGCTGGGCACCCGTGGCCAGTGTTGTGTTGGCTGTGGGTTGTGATGTTGGTGATGCGGTGGGTTTGGTGGCCTGGTCATCCTCTCTGATGGCCGAGGATAGGTGTATAGTGGAGGTCTGGGTGGTCTGGATGGTCTTGAAGGTCTAGGAGGTCCTGGAGGTCTGCGTGGGGTCTGCCTTGTGTGGTTACCCCTTGGAGTGGTAGTAGGGTTCCTTCCAAGAGCAGCCTCCTTTAGGGTCCTAGCAAGGGTGGGGACTGCATTTCTGTGTAGGTGTACGTTATCATGCAGGCAGTCCAGGTCCAGGGTCGGGTGGTGGTCCAAGAACACGTTGGGTTTGAGGGCACAGTCCCTGGAGAGGCTAATATTCACTCTGTGAATGGTGTGGAGGTGGAAGTCTCTCCTGTGCAGCAGAGTCGATATGACTATCTTGCTGGAAGGGAAATTGGTGGAGGCTTGCTCAATGACTCTCCTCAGAGAGTCTGCCAGTCTGTCCTGCTGGGACCTTAAGTCGTTGGTGCCTGTATGGATGATGATGTGGCTAGGTGAGCCTAGCTCAGGCACTGTTAACAGCTCCAGGGCTCTCCTGGTGTTGGGGCACCAGATCTTCTCCGTTCTGTGCCTTGGGAATAAGGTCTTTTCATCCAGGAACTTTCCATTAGAGTCCATGAGGAGGATAATGTCTGCCCTTCTGCCTGTGTGTGTTTGTTCAGGCTCAGCTGTCTGATCTTGACGTGGAGCTGTGGTGGTTTCAGGTCTGGAGCTCCTAGCTGGAGGCTGGCTAGAGGCCGGACCTTGGGCAGGTGCAGGGGTGTGACTGGCGTCTTGGCTTGGCGTGATTTGTATGGGAGGCAGCTGGCTGGTTCAGGGGGATTAGAGTCTGCCTCAGGCTACATGAGAGGGGGGGAGTCCTCGAGGAAAGGGCTGTGTTGTCCTTCAGCAGGTGTAGTGGGAGTTTGGCTGGATGTGGTCTGGGTCTGAGAGGTGGGCACAGGCGGTTGTGTGGAGTTCAGTCTGGCTTGTAGACTGAGCCTGTCCCTGTTCTGTAGCTCTTCTCTCAGAGTAGCCAACTCAGTTCTGCAGTTGTCCTTCCTAAGTTCCTTCACCTCCTCACTGAAGTGATCCAGCTGTCTTCTCTGACGAGTTAGTTCTTGTTGAAACTCTCTCAGCTGTGAGTTGACACTGTCCAGTTCCTTCTTGGCCTGGGAGTCACTGGCAGTAGGAGAAGTAGGCTGCTGTTGGTCCAGCTGCTCTCTGATCTGTACCAGTTCTATTTCCATCTGGGAGAAGTGTTCCCTCAAGATGTCCAGGGCCTCAGGGTGCTGCAGCAGGAGAGGATCAGTGTCTGCAGGCTGTCTGTCAGGAGCAAGGACAGAACAAGACGGTTTGATTCCCAGGGTTGGAGCGATGCTTGCGAGGACCTCCTTCTCCTTCTCAGCTCTCAGTCTCATAGCAGGAAAGTCGAGTTCAAACTGTCTCAGGTCGCCTTGTATCATGGCAGTTCTGTTTTGAACAGGTTTACTGTTATTCTGTTGGTGTCTGAGTCATTTTCTTCCAGGACACTTATTTTCCATCCATTACAAACGCCTGCTCTCTTTATTGCTGGGTAATGAGAGCTGAACACATTCAGCCAGGCACATGGTTCATCAGTCCAGAAGATTAAATTGCAGGACCTTCCATCTTTGTAGTGGTCCAGGAACAGGATTTCTGGTCTTTCTCTGAGTGTTGTTTGTTTATATTTTCCCTTGCGGTTTTGCTTTTGATAGCTGGGGTAGTCAATGGTTTCAGAGTGTGTAGACATCATGAAACAGTTGTTTATCTTCAAGCGTCTGTGTTTAAAACAGCACTATTTCTGTTTATGCCGTTGCTAGGTAACCACCCTTCAGTGCTAGCTTGTTAGCTATTAGCTTGACTGTTTCAGTTTGGGACTTGTTTTATAGTAATAATTGCAAAACTTACTGATTTCAGTGTCCAGTAGTTTGCTGTTACTTGTTGTAGTCCCTCTTTCTTCTTTGTTTTTTTTATCCTCTCCTTGTTTGGTTCTCTTCAGCTCGATGCTGTTTCTGAGCTCCTGTCCTCTGTGCTCCTTCTTCAAACTGTATCTCTTTTCCTTTTTTCTCTTTCTTTCTCCTTCTTTTTCCTCTATTTCTCTCCTCTGGAGTATTCTGGTCACTTCTTTGCATTTTTCTCTCATAAAAGTCGGTGTTTATCCAATTTTTGAACCGAAAACAAGCGTTTTGTTCAGCAGCAAGTCTTAAACATGACTCTCTCAACAACAGCTGACTTCTACCTTGCCAGTATGGATCTTCCACTTTTTCTGTTCTAGCTAGAGGCCCCCCTATCATAACACAACACAGCAACAACACAGTGATTAGCTACTGCTACACACTCAAGATCAGAGAGTAAGTAGTTCTGCTTATTTATTCCATTTTTAGTATATTTTTATTTCACAAACACACAGTTTTATTTATTTTATTTTTAATACTTTTTAAACAAACACACGCACACTTACTGTTTTGTTTATACTATTTTTAGTATTTTAAACACACACACTGTTTTATTTTTTAATTTTATTTTTTAATATATATATATTTCTTTTTTTAACACAAACACAGATACTTTGATTACTTTACGCTCTAATTCTTTAACAAAATGTATGGGGGTGATTGTTATGTTATATGTATGATGCTTTGGCAATATTGTTCTACAGTCATGCCAATAAAGCAAATTGAATTGAATTGAATTGAGTAACAGAGAGAGGGGGAGAGATAAACAAGAGAGAGATAAAGAGAGAAACAGTGTAGCTGGACAGGATGGAGAGAGGAGAGAAGGGAAGGAAGGAGACAAAGAGGTAAGGGCGAAGGGAACACAGCGGGATGTTTTCACTGTAAAGCTACTTAACTAAAGGATTTGCTCAACAGCTAGGGGACAGACACACATGCAGTTTTTATTTAGCCCACTCAATGAGTGTATGGGGAGTGGAGATCGTTTAATGCAGCCCAGCCCTGTGACACTGCCCAGTCATCACTGTCTCCCTCTCACACACACAAACTCACAGGCTATCATTCCTCCACTCATGAGGTACACACACATTCAATACACGCATCTGCCTCTACCGGTTGGGGTTGAAGGAGAGAGAGAGAGAGAGAGAGAGAGAGAGACAGAGAGAGGGGGGCAGCCTACACAGTAAACACATCCATACTGACACATTTGTGACTAAGACCTGGAAAGAACTTGAGGGAGTGAGTCAACACAGACTCAATGTTCGCTGCACAGTGTTACATCTGGTTGACTCTTTTGTGTAGTCCTATTTATAGGCTATTTGATTTTTTTTTATTGGTGCAGCTTCTAAATGCTAAACTTATTGGCCATGATTGCAATAATTCGTGTTAGGTCATATTAAAAATGTAAACTTTTAGATTTTGTTGCAAACCGCTTTAGCATCATCGTTTAACCAAAACATTCATGCTAATAAAGAGAACGTGTTGAAATAAAACACATAGAACTGAGAGAGATAACTAAAATATACTAAAAACTCTTCCTCTGCAATATATTTGTGGCAGCACCCATCTCCACCTGGTTACCCTCCCCTCCACCTTTTCCACTAGTTGTTAGTAGCTATGGGGCATCTGTGATGAGCTGTTGTATCAGCATATACAGGTTATGTTGATTAGATTTGAATAAATTACTTTATTTTCACTCTGAGGGGAGACAATATTGTATTGTGTATGTTTAACTACAACTTTATGACTACATGGAGACATATTTCCTGTAAATAATCACATTCAAGCTGTATAATGGATTACATGAGGAATTTAGATTCTCGAAATGAATAAATCTCAGAATGCATTTTGTGAGAGCTCATTACAGAACACTAACTAACCTGAGAGGTTTAGGGTGACACTAATATGAATGAGCCTATGCTTTCAACACCCTGTTAGATGACACATCAAATCAGTTGTTTACAGATCCTTTCGCTGCTTTCCCACACCATCAGACGTTGTTGAGGCTGATGTGGTTAGGGGTTACGATGTCATTATGTGTGCACTGTGCAGATTCGCAGACTTAAGTTCACTGTGAGCACTATGCAAATGAGCTCTTCCAGTCCAACCCACCAGGCTCACGATACTCTCGTCAAACTGCAAAACTAGGCCGCGCTGATCAAATATGAATCCAGATTCTGTTACTGCGCTGCTTATTTCTTGCCTCAAATGTTTTCAGAAACATGTTTACAGTTTAGCTCTAATATGAAAAAGTTTCTGACCCGCCGCCATGTTGAAAACAGACATTCCATAGATGACACATCAAATCAGTTGTTTACAGATCCTTTCGCTGCTTTCCCACACCATCAGCCGCCGCCATGTTGAAAACAGACATTCCACAGCTAAGGACCGCCCACTGTGTCGTCACCCAGTCCCCGGGGCGCTCATTGGTCCTACACCGTACAGCGTACCCCTGTGGATTGTCACAGATTTTACTGTTTACGGTAACCATCACCAGTGAGTTTCATGTTCTCTTACTGATTTAATATTCTTTATGCCTCCTATAGGCTCCAAGATTCGGGCTGATGTCAGATTTATAATCTTGTATGATGATGAGATCAGTGTGCGAACTAAACCATGGCTTTCGGGGAGCTCACTTTTTTTCAAGCATGTTGGCCTCAGGCATGTTTGTCTTATAATAATAATAGTATGTGGCCATTTAGCTACAATTACGCTTACGACCTTTCTTTTCTCCGTGAGGAGAAGCTTTTGAAAAGTTGCATGGCGCTGCAGAGAGCCCCCCAGCTGCAGTAGTGCATGGATCCTGCGTAATATTCATCCAGCCAGACGAAACAATCACGAACCGTTCACAGCGCGTCGGTTGTACTAGAAACACAACCCATATGGCACACGCCTCTGGAGCAACTAGGGGTTAAGTGTCTTGGATGTGTCACAGCGAGAAATTGAACCCAGTTCTCCAGTGGTGTAGTCTAATTTTTTCTAGTGAGTATACTGTGACCCCCCTCCACCACCACTACCAATAGCATGCATGTACATAATAGAGAGCATTCTGAAGGACTGCTTAGGCTGTGTGTTATCAACAACGCAAAGACTGTAACAGCCAATGACAGTTACAGGTGGGAAAGGTGTCACTTTGAGTTTTTGAGACATTTTAGGGCTCAGATTAGCGTTAGTGACAAAACATTTAGCATATGAGATGTGACAATCCAGAATATTGAGGTCACGAGATCAAGACTAGAAGATATTTTAATAGTATTTTTAAAAATATTCATTGATGAGTACATGATTGGGGGGTCTGGGGGTCCTCCCCCAGAAGATTTTGAGCATTAAACATTTAATTTCCTGCATTCTGGACACATTTTCTGCACCAATGTTTTGGTGTAAATGTCTAATATTTAGTGATAATCACCATCTAACTCAGCTACATTTTATACATGTTATATGAATCTGAGTTTATCATCTGGCAATTTTCAATGCACTATTATTAACAATAATGGAAAGCTGAGGCTTTTCAGTAGCAGTAATAACAATGAACACAGGCCTGTGTGCAGTTCTATCACCAAAACTCATTCATTACAGAATATTAGGACTGAGGACACCAAAAGGGGTCCACATCCTCTCACTTATCTTCCAAAACGTAGGCTATGTACTTTATCAGCTTAAATGCATGAGCCAGCATCCAGGAACTGCTACTGTACACACACACACACATTAATCAGCATTCACTGAACCATTAACGTTAGTTAACTATTTCTAGATTCAAACCAATAGACCAACAATGCTGTTACAGTTCTGTTACTGATTACAGCGTTAATGATAACACAGGCCTATAAGCTATTTTCACTCACCAGGTAACGTTACGATAACATCAGCATCATCTGGCTCGTTTTCTGTGTTTCAGTAACTTTAACGTTCCTGTCATGGTGTCACTCGGAGCGGCAGCAGCTTCTGCAGGCTTACGAAAACACTAAAAGAGTGTAGTTTGCGTTTGGTCGCGTTTGACATCTCCTTCAGTGACTCACATTAGTTAATTTCAAACTTGCGCCGAGTGACCGCCACACAGCAGTTTGGTACCTGACGTCAGATCCCGGTCACAGGCCACGGAAGCCGCAAACAGTCAGTTGAGCTTCACAAGACAAACTGGGTGAATTTATGAATGAACGTGTGGAAGTTCTGCCATAAAACGATGTTGTTACGTATCATCTCGCTATTTTAAGTGGGTATACGCAAATCTTTGACTATTCCTAGTGGGTATACGGCGTATACCTGCGTATCACGTAGACTACACCACTGCAGTTCTCTCACACCTAAGGCCTGTCTTATCCACTGCTCCATCACCACCCCCACCGGACGGTCGGTGATCGTCCCCTCTGGCTGGATGAAGTCTGACGCTCCTGAATTTACGCATGGATCCATGATGATAGAGAAATATAGAAATTAATGGCAATAGAGCATGCTGTCAGTATTTTGGAGACCCCAAATATCACAAATCATGCTTTCAGGGGAGCTGATGTCTTAAAACTTATCCGCCAGTGTAGAGTAGGCCAAGACATATAATAATACAGATAGTGACAAGGGAAGGCTAATGAATTAAAATGCATGCTGACTTTAAAGAACGTCTGTATGCTACTGTTAGGGCCTGCTGTATTTTTTGAGAGAGAGAGAGAGAGAGAGAGAGAGAGAGAGAGAGAGAGAGAGAGAGAGAGAGAGAGAGAGAGAGAGAGTTTGAGATTTCAAACTTCTTTATTTTCTCTTAATGGAGCTTTCAACAAGAGAACTACATTTCCAAAAACACAGGAAAAAGACCAATTAAATTAACATACTTTAACTCAAAAGAGTCCCAAAACACAAAATGTTCTCCACAACAGAACATAAAACATTCTTTAAACACCAAATATTAATGAACTCTTCTACATTATTTGTAGAACTGTAAAATTCAAAATCAACTTTCAATCTAGCTTTCACCATTCTGACAAAAACTGTGTTTACATCAAAATCTAAAGACTCTTCAATCTTATTCCTTCTACTGAGGTAAATAGCCATTTTTGCTTGACCAAATATAAAATTAAACAGCTGACATTTAACTCTCCATTTCTGACTGTAACTAAAACCAAGAATAAATAAACTCTTAGAAAAATTCTCTCCAAACAACATAAACATTTGTTGTAACATCTGAAAAAAAGAGCACAGTCTATTACAATCCAAAAAAACAATGATAAACTGTTTCCCTCTGCAAACAAAAAGGACATTCCTCTCTTACATTAGGATTGATAACAGAAATAAAAGCATTGACAGCCACAATACCATGTAGGATTCTCCACTGTAGGTCCCCTACCCTTTTTGTCAACGGTGGTTTGTATATAGCTCTCCACACCGGTCTGACCTCATTGTCAAGCCCTAAATGAGCTCTCCAAGGAGTGTCAGTCCGCCCATTTAGTTTATCTTTATTTACAATTTTTACAAACATTTTATACATCATTTTTCCATCCAAGTCATCAAATACATTTGTAAGAGTCTCTCTGGACTCTAACAGTTGACCAGTACAGTTTTTAAAATCAGGAAAAAGAGTCAATGCAGGAAAAGAATCATCACCAGTTGTTTGATAGTGTCCATAACAGTAGTCCTTTATCAAAGATAATTCAGTCTTTGTAAGTTCGCACTTCCAAGTATTGATTATTTGATTTATGAACCTGAAAGATCTAACTCCCACATGAGAAGCTAGACCTGTAGTGTCAATCAAGTTAGGTCCGCACAGATCAACCACGTGTCCCAGTGTAACAACTCCCGCTGAAACGAACAGCTGCATCACAAAAGGTCCTGCTGTGTGTTCTATGTTGAAACGAAAGTGCCATGCACAACTGGCTCCTTCAACAGCCATGACAAGGATTCACAGTTTGCCACTTTCTTTTCTGGAACATCCCCACACAGTGAACAGTCCTTGATAAAACTTTGGGAGGTTGCACAGTTTTTTATTACACAGGTTCATTAAAAACAGAGGCTCAGCGAGACCCAAATTCCCACTCGATTCAATATAGTTCTGGCTAAGGGTCTCCAGACAAGGTCTGTGGGCCCAACGAGGAGTCTCTGAATAAACTGCAGTCGGAAAGCAGCACCCTACTAGCTGAGATGAATAAATCCCTGCCCTCCTTCCTCCTTTGACAAGAAAAGTACACTCTGTGGGACCCAGTGCAGGCGGTCCCAGAAAAAATCCACCAACACTGCCTGTATCTTGGCCAACAATTGTGCAGGAGGATCCACACACGATAAACGATGCCACAGCATAGAGGACACTAGGTTGTTAATCACTAGTGTCACGACCCTAAAAGACATGTGTGGCAGGATCCATTTCCATTTTTTTAAACGTCCTTCAACTTTTTTCTAAAACATTGTCCCAATTCTTGCACAAAAAGTGTCATTTCCAAGATATACACCTAGATATTTAAACCCACCTTTGTTCCAAATTAATCCGCAGGTAAAACAAGTTTTCTGCTTAATTCACCAGTGACTGTTATAGCCTCACTTTTCCCCAGTTAATCTTTAGCCGAGGACAGTTCACCAAAAACATTAATATTCTCTACAAGAGTGTCAATGTCATCTTGTTTTTAACAAAAACAACAACATCATCGGCATAAGCAGATAACTTAAAAACTGTTTCACATCCAGGAAGTGTTATACCAGAAAGAGAATTTCTTAATTTATGCAGAAGGGGCTCTATGGCCAAGGAGTACAGCATACCAGATAAAGAACATCCTTGTCTGACCCCCCTATAAACCTTAAAAGGTGCACTCAAACCACCGCTGATCTTTAAAATACTCTCAATGTCACTGTACAAGACTCTAATCATGTTTATAAGGCCAGAGCTGAAACCAAACGCATTCAACGCTTGCCACAAATACTTATGTTCAACTCTGTCAAATGCCTTCTCCTGATCGATTGAAATCAAACAAATTTCACAACCCAATGAGTTGGAGAGGTCCAAAACATCACGAATTAGAAAAATGTTGTCAGATATAAATCTATTTGGAATGCAGTAAGTTTGATCAACATGAATAATATTTTCCATAACTTTTTTCAGTCTCATAGCCAACACCTTTGACAAAAGTTTGTAGTCAGTACAAAGTAGAGATACCGCCGCCAGTTCTTTATCTCTTGTAAATCCCCTTTTTTGGGGAGAAGAGTGAGGACTGCTCTTCTGCAGCTCAATGGTAAACATCCTTTATTCAAACTGTCTCTCAGAACAAGCAACAAGTCCTTGCCAATCACAGGCCAAAAAACTTTATAAAAATCCACAGGAAGACCATCGATGCCTGGAGCTTTACCGCTTCTAGACTCTGCAACGCAGATTGTAGTTCCTCAGCAGAGATTGGAGCATCCAGCTCTGGGTTAGCCTCCTCAGAAACCTTGGGTAAACCCTCATAGAAAGACTGTGCCAGCTCTGGTCTCTCCTGAAAATCACTCTTGAAAAGTTTCTCATAGAAAGCAACTGCAAATTTACTGGATATCCGCCGACTCTTGCAACAGCTGTCCGGTACTGGACCGCAGAGAGTGCATAAGTCTCCTTTGTCCATTTTTTCGTTCAAGGCCGAAAAAGAAATGAGAAGGTGCGTCCATTTTGGCAATATTTTGGTGACGTGAACGAATCAGAGCACCTTGGGCAGAGAAACCCAACAGATTTGATAGAGCTGACTTTTTTCTTTTGAGAACTTTAAAATGTTCTCCTTCTTTTGTTGAGTCTGCCAAATCTTGCAGCTTTACTATTTCACTCTCCAAAACTTTCATCGATCTAGTCTTGTCCCTTGTGACATTTAGAGTATACTGAAGGCAAAGTTGTTTAATATTGACCTTCCCTATATCCCACCACTGTTGTAAAGAAGTGTATTTAGATTTTTCTCTTGTATAACCACTCCAAAAATACTTGAAAGTATCTCTAAAAACATTATCAGAAAGCAAAGATACATTAAAATGCCAATAGGCACTTTTGCATTTCACATCTTTAACAAATATAGCTGCTTCTACAAGGCAATGATCTGAGATACCAACTGGGTGTATTGAACAACCTTTAAGTACATTGCTCTGATGTTCAAAACAGTAAAACCTATCAAGCCTAGCCAAAGACAAACAATTATCTTTAACATGAGTCCAAGTGTACTGCCGCTGGTTAGTATGAAAAAACCTCCAAACATCACATAAATCATTCGTCTGAATTAAATTAACCAGACAATTTTTACTGGCTCCATGTGGCTCTGGGTGGTTTCTATCTAGAGCTGCATTCTCAGTGCAGTTAAAATCCCCACCTAGGAACAAGTATCCATCATCACTACAGTTACTTATAACAGCATTTAAAGTGTTTAAAAATACACCCTTTCTGTACCAACAGTTGGAGCATATACATTAATAAAAGTCATTTTTACATTTTCAAAAACAGCTTGTATTTTTAACAAACGACCTTCAATGACTTCTTCAGTAACACAAGAAATGGGTAGAAAATCCTTCGCGAAACAGAATTCCAACTCCAGCACTGTTGCTACTCTTATGACTGAGAAAACTTCCCCATCCCACTCTTTCTTCCATTCAGTTTCATTTTCAACAGTGCTATGTGTTTCTTGTAAAAAAATAATATTTAATTTCTTAACTTTAAACAAATTAAAAGGGAAAACCTCTTTGCATCCTCTCTAGCAACCGTTGATGTTTAAAGAACCCAGCTTTATGTCACACATAGCAAAAGTTAATTTGCATTTTGACAAACCAGAGAGGGTAGCACAAAAAAAGAAAAAAGAAAAAAGAAAAATCCTTAATCATCATTGGCTATCTTTGCTCTAACTTTTATCATCAGTTTTTTCAGACTAAAAAATTTCCTGATCTGTAAAGTCAGTTGGCCAGAACACTCTGTGTTCTTCATGAATAGTTTAACTGAGTCAAGGAAGAGCTGTAAATCTGGGAAAACTCCTCAACTTTGACTGATCTCAAACCTTTGGTTCTTTGTAAAAGGACTGGATTTTGGTGAAAGGATAAGCACTCTCTAAATCCATTTGTGCATTACCACTAACATCACTTTCAGACTCTTGTGTACTCATCAACATATCATCTGACTGAGAACAGCTCATAAGATTCATCTTTGAAACTTTTGTAATTTGTTCAGAGTTCGAGTTTTTCCCCCCCGGATTTTTCCTCTTGGTTGACATTTTTGACATTTCAGCATCCATTAAAACATCTTCCTCATTAATCAGCACTGACTCAGCTACTCTAGTCGCGGTTTGATCGACATTTAACTCATCTCGTGCTTTTTGTTCACTCTCTACATTTTCTGACTGCTCATTGTCTTGATCACTATCATCTCGGTTTTCTTCCTGCACTGTTCTCTGCGGTTCGTCAGGTAAAGAAGCTCCACTTTCGACCCGAACGGGCGGCGGATCTGCTGTGTTAACAGCCCGGGTCTCTCCTACTCTCTCTGGGCACGAACGAATTACATGCCCTACAGTCCCACACCCAAAACATTTCATCGTCTCTGATGTTACATGCACAGTGTAATCGAAGTCCTCAACCTTAAACTTAAACACTAAATTCAGTTCTTCATCGCTCTTTTTGAGAATCATATGTACATGTCTCCTAAAAGATACAACGTGTTTAAGGTGAGGAGATTTACAGCTGATAGGGATCATCTTTATCGGGGATACAAGTTTTCCGTGTCTCCCTAGTTCTTTTTTCCAAAAGTTCATTCTTCAAAAATAGGGGTACATTCGAGATAATGACTTTTTTGGCAGGATTTACAAGAGACAAAACTGATGTGTGTGTATCTTGAATCACTACGCCACTCTCCAGTAACTGATTCACTTTATCCACGCTGTCTAAAAAAGATCACTACGGCACTATTCATCCTAGACGCCGATTTAACACTATCATATCCGACAATCTCACCCACCGCTAAAACACACTCTTCAACAGAACACCCATTAGGCGGAGAAAGTTTAATAGCATGTCGGCGCGTAAGATTTTGCAAACTAGTGTGTTCCCCTGTAGCAGCCATGCTGACAGCCACACCGGATGCCGCCGCCGCCTCCACCAAGAACAAACACCAAAGATCCTCAACTAACACTGTTTCCCTAAACAACTCCTCAAAACATCAACAGAGGAAACAAAAAAGCAGAAAAAACTCACATTCGGCACGCTCTCAGCAGCACTCACCGCACTCACTCCCACCACACGCTCAGAGAGAGAGAGAGAGAGAGAGAGAGAGAGAGAGAGAGAGAGAGAGAGAGAGAGAGAGAGAGAGAGAGAGAGAGAGAGAGAGAGAGAGAGAGAGAGAGAGAGAGAGAGAGAGAGAGAGAGAGAGAGAGAGAGAGAGAGAGAGATTGATTTCTGGATGACTCAGTCAGAAATCCATCTGTGCTGGATTCCAGATGGAAGAAAAATGAGGTGGAGAACCACAGTGCTTAGGTTAACTGTGGGCAGCAGACATATCCGACAAAAGTCCAGTAATTAAATCCAATAGCCTACTTCTTCAGTTAGTTCTGAACAGGCTATTGGGCAAAATGTGAAATAATATTTTTGCAGACATAAAATATTACAGTATTTTAGTGTCACTTTGGACTCGTGTGTTTTAACGTCCTGTTTTTATGCAGCATTTCTTCATGAGTCGCAAATGTGATTGAAGCGTCATTAAATAAGCTTTTTATGTGTTTATTTCTGATAGCAGCAGGTGGGAATGTTCTCATACTTATGTCTTTCTAGTGAACATCAGCATATTTCTCCACTATTCTCTTTTCTGATCCCACTAATGTTCCGATCACTATCATTTAACTTTAACTGCAAAACTGAAAAGACTGACTGAATCTTTGGAATAAGCTTTTAAGCAGTGATGTAGTCTAGGTGATACACAGGTATACACTGTAAACCCACTTAAAAATCAAAACATCAAAAACAAAATGGTTTTAAACTATGAGGGCAAGTGGATTTGAGGCTTTTGCAGAAACCAGGCTGATCTTCAGAGGCTCTCTAATTATAATGTTTGTTTCTCCAGGAGATCCTCCTGCCTGTAGCGGCCCCTCGGATTTAATGATCAAGACGCAGAGAGTTTCAAACGGGTGTCGGTTTATTTTCTTCCTCTCAACAAGCACCATGCCATTGGCATCATGAACACCGTGAAAACTACAGAAGAAGAACAGTAGAAATACAAAAAAATGTTTCTATGCAGCTTCACCAATAATTCACACATTAATCATGTTTACACCCAATACAAATCAGTTTAACTAATAACCTATATGAAATATGTTTTAAGCCTTTTTGACAAATAATATCACATGCTTTGTTTAAATGAAATACAATATTAATTGTTCACAGAAAGAATACATTGCTTTTATATTGATGACATGTGCAATAAACAAATGAAGAAATAATATTCCTTTTCCCTCATACCTCACTCCGCTCTCCAAGGGCGCTAATCAACAAGTTTCGGCCATCAGCTAGCATGCTCTCTAGCTCGACACACCCTCACGGTTCGGAGCTCTTAGAAATAACACGGACAATATCACAAAATGAACTCTTTCTTTATAAGATGCAAATGACTGAACATGATAAATAACTTATGTGTTTACAAGTTTTTACCGTTCTTCCGATGATGCGTGAGCATCACATTGTGAAGAGAGCAGCAGGAACTTTTGTGTCACAACTAAGGAAAACATCAGAAGAAGAAACGTCGCCCTTCAAAATAAAAGCGGAACAGATCTAGCGACACTATAGAATTACAACGTCTTCTTACAATATAAATATAACACTGTGTAGGAGAATATTAATGCAATTTATCAGACATTTACACTGCCATGTACCCGACTCAGCTGATAAAGGCAGCAGAAGGTGATGATGTGACTCTTCAGTGTCGTCTGGATCCGGTCGACCTGTCTGCTTTCACAGTGGACTGGACGAGACCTGACAACAAGGATATCGTCCACGTCTATCGACATCAACAGGACGATCCTGGTCCACAGACGGATCAGTACAGAGGCAGGACGACTCTCCTCCATGAAGACCTGATCAGAGGAGTCCTGACTCTGCAGCTCTCCTCAGTGAAGCTGTCTGACAGTGGACCATACAAAGGCTTTGTCCCAAAGCTGAAGACCAGCTGTGTTGTTGACCTCATTGTTGGTGAGCATGCTGAGTTTAATCCTGTTCAGGTTAATTTAGGATTTAATTCAAAGTGTATATAACGTTGTTCCTAAATAAGACCTCTGTCATTAGAAACAGTGAGAAAAGACCAGCAGAACGAGACAAAGAGAGATGATTCCAGCACAACTGGACCTGCAGAGGAAGAAGAGACCGAGCCAGGCGGTCCTGGTAAATGTCTTTGAATATTTCTGTCTTCAACTTTATTCTCTCTGAGTGCGAGATAATCTGCTGAGTGAAAATGTGCAGCAGGTCTGACAGTCCCTCCACATGAAGATCATAACTGGATTTCACTCAATAAACAGCCATGGGATCAGTTGTTCTTTTGATCTTTTATTGATCATTCTTTCTTGGGCAGTAAACAGGTGAAAAACCTCAAAAGAGAGATGACAAATCTAAATTATCTGAGTTAACAGCCAAATTAAATAAATGTATTCACATTTAACTCAGATAAACACATTACTGCCATTATAAGTTAGGTTTCCAATTTTTAACAAATGTTATCCAAATAAATACACCCCATTAGCATTTATCAGAATTATCACAATCAGTATTTTTAGCTGTATTAGTAAAGAATTATCATAAAGTATCATTGTAGCCACACAACTAGATATGTTCCACCAAAACAAATTAGTTTGTATTTTAATTTTCAAAATTGTATATTTTCTTATCTTTTAACCAAGAATATTTATATTTATTTAATATTTAGGTTTAATATCTAGGTTAATTAAGATTTCTACAATGTTTAAATTACTTTTAACCATTTCAAACACATTCTTTGTCAAACAATGAAGTTTGGCTTTCTAACTTCTCCTTTATACCCCACATGTTTTGATACACTCAAACAACATTTGAAGTTACAAATACCACTGCAAAAAGTCCTATCAAAGTCAACAAGAATTTAGAGTCCGTGTTTTTCTCAGAGCATTATTAGCACACTGCTTAAGTCAATCTAGCCAAAACCATGGCCAATATGGCGCTTACCGGCTGTCCTTCACAGTTTTGTGGAGGGCTTGGTCTTGCACAATCACTTTGATAACAAAGATGAAGTTCCCTTGGTCTTGTGGTGCTATAAATGCTCCTTCCACTGCGGTCTCCACTAAAGACAACCACAGAGCCAGGTTCTGCCACACTCTAATTGCCTGAAAGATTTGTTCCACCTGGTTCACCACTGATTGAAGGGGAGGAGGAGCTCCCAGGCAGTTAGTCAGCACAATGGGAGCATTTCTAAACTTCACTCACAGTGGTGGAAGTGCAAATGTATGACAGTGAAAGTTAAAGTCCTGCATTTAAGTACAAAAGTATCATCAGTGAAATTATGCATCCAAAGTTGTGCAGTAAAACGTCCCCTGTGACTGACGTCTGTCTGACATTATTAGCTTGTTAATTCTGATGCATCAGTGTCAGAGCAGAGCTCGACCTTGAACCTGTCCTTCTTCTAAACTCAGCTTCTTCTCTGAAATCTTTTCAGGTGGTGGAAACAGGAACGCTGGGATCATTTCCTCTGTCTTCGTTATTCTCTGCCTCGTTGTTGTTGTTCTGCTTCTGAGGATGAACGGAACGAAAAAGCTGAACATCCAAGCAGCAGACGGGGACGAGGACCGGGAGGGGCTCGCAGGAAACGGCGTGGGAAACATGGTCTGAGAGGACGATGGCTGCCGTTCATCACCTCAACGATCAGAAAGCACACTGACCTCACCAGTTTACCAAAGTTTTTGCTGAGCAAACAACCATTAAACCTCCTCATGGGGCCCGTTGAGAACTCTGTGGGTCCCAGACTCAGACTACAAGGAACCTGGATGTGACACCGGACGACCATCTGTGCTTCTCTGCCAACATCAGGAGGATACGTCTTTTCCTCACCCAGGACTCAGCTCAGGTTCTGGTCCAGGCTCTCGTGATCTGACGCCTTAAACTACTGCAACTCTCCTTTTTAGCTTTGGTCCTGTTCTCTGAAACAAACTTCCAGGGAAACACTGAGACCTGAGATTAGTTTGACCGGTTTGTGTCATTTTGGTCGAATGAAGTGTTTGAATGTGTTTTTATCCTTTATTTTAGTTTTACAATCTTTTTTCTCTTCATGTTGAACTTTATATTTTATTGTATCCTCTGTACTGTAAAGCACTTGGTCTGCTTCTCTTATCACTGTCCACTACCTCTGATATTAAATTGTTATTTTTACTCCAACATTAGCCTACTGTTGTTTAAATCAAATGGTTTCTTCATCTGAATAATAAACATTTTCTCAGTTTGCTCGAGGACATCGAATCATTAACAGGATCTTTTCAATCTTTTCAATAACTTAGTTACATATTTATTAAATTACATTACACAAAACAAAACATTCCTGTTAGACCAGTAGGCTACTGTTATGGCTTTTTGTGTATGAAAAGTGCTGTTTCTAAATTTAATTGGGACGGATTTTAAAACCAGGACACAGAGATGGGCCGGACATTTTCTCAGGAGTTGGGATCATTAAGATTTTATTGACACACTTGTATTGGTAATCCTTATTGGTTCAGTTCTTTATTGATGCTCTTATCAGTCCTATTTATTACTAAATAAATAAATGTATTTTTAAAATTTTTTGTTGTTTCTAGAGCAGCAACAGGATTTACAGCAACAAAGTCACTAATATCTCACTGGAAACAAATTTAACATGTCAGTAAAATAAATATTAGCTACATATTCCTGACATCAACATACTGTGTGAAGTTTAGAAATGAACAGCTTAGTCCCTCCTGTCCTCCTCCTCCTGCTGCTGCTGCTGGTAGAGGGGAGGGCTGGTTTGTCTCAGCCACCAGCTGAGTTTATAATGTGCCATATTTTAATGTACAGGCAAACTAAGCTGAACAGTTACTAAAGACAGACAGCTTTCACTTCAGCTCGTTTTTAACAATAAGCTAGCTGAACCAGCGCTGTGCCTGTGTAAAACCTAAAGACAGCTGCAGTGGGAAAATAGTGGCTTTGTACTGGCAAAGGTTTTATTGAACCACATACGTACGAGAGGAGAAGTCTCGGTAATGTCCACTGATCAGCTGGCTGACTTCGTTCCGTGTGCGCGCGTGTGAGTGGAGCGGAGGCCTCTTCAGACACACAGGGGAGCGGAGAGGCTGCAGGTCCGACAGTAGGCCTAAGTGTTGAGCGGTGATCGGTACAGCGCATGTGAAACTCAACAGAGATGAGAAGGAATGGTTCAGCCTACAGCAGCTCACTCTTTAGCTACTTTCATACACTATACATGTAGTGTAGGCTACTTTTGTTGTCATATGTTAGATCATGTGCTGGGCCACATTGCTTCGGGGCTTCGGGGCGGCCCGCGGAGCAGGACTGCCGTTCGTTCAGAGGGGGGGCCGGGGGTCCACTCGTCATAGCATCCGTGGCGTTTACTGCGGCTCCTGCGCGTTGACCGCCGTCCTTTTCTTCCTGAGATCGCCCGGTTCCATCCCGCTCCTTAGATCCATGACTTAGGGCCTACTGCTCCATCCGGTGATGTTAATGCAGTTTTTTTAGCCTAGTGGTGCTGTTTGTCTGACTCGCTGCACAAACAATTCGCGGATCTCAAAATATAGCCTAATCTATTGTTTTTATTGACAAAAATATGCAACTTAATATAATGTGAAAACGTATATTCAAAATAATCACAATGATACAAATAATACAGAATACCGCGGTCAACAAAAAATACAGCGTCCCATTCACTCACCCCCTTTCTGCCACTGGCGTTGAACAGGTGTGTAAATTAACTACACAGAAATCACAACCCACATCCACGTGAATTACCAAAAACGTGCAACAACAAATAAACCTAAATACAATTAATTCCAAACGTACAGTGGTTTATCATAACCGCATTGGAGAGAGAGAGAGAGAGAGAGAGAGAGAGAGAGAGAGACTCTCTCAGCCTGCCTCAGAGACACACAGATATCTTTATTCTTAACACACACACACACACACTTACTGTTTTATTTATTTATTTTGTTTTAACTTTTTAATATATAGGCCTATACTTTTTTTAACACACACGCTTACTGTTTTATTTATTTATTTTGTTTTAACTTTTTAATATATAGGCCTATACTTTTTTTTAACACACACGCTTACTGTTTTATTTATTTATTTTGTTTTAACTTTTTAATATATATACTTTTTTTAACACACACGCTTACTGTTTTATTTATTTATTTATTTATTTATTTATGTTTTAGTTTCGTTTTTTAACACACACACACTTACTGTTCCTGCGTGATTTATTTCATTTTAGTATATTTTTATTTCTTATAGTCATCACACAATTTTATTTATTTTATTTTTAATATTTTTAACAAACACACACACATTTACTGTTTTGTTTATTCTATTTTTAGTATTTTTTTTTAACACACACACTGTTTTATTTTATTTATTTTATTTTTAATATATATATATTTCTTTTAATCGCAACATAGATGCTTTGATTACTTTTATGCTTTAATTATTTAATGAAATGTATGGGTGATTTTGTTATGTGATAGTATGATGCTTTGGCATATTGTTCTACAGTCATGCCAATAAAGTAAATTGAATTGAGACACACACTCTCTCAGCCTGCCTCAGAGACTCTCAATTCAATTCAATTCAATTTTGCTTTATTGGCATGACTGTAGAACAATATTGCCAAAGCATCATACACATAACAATCAGCCCCATGCATTTTGTTAAAACAATTAGAGCGTAAAGTAATCAAAGTATCTGTGTTTGTGTTAAAAAAAAAAAATAAAATAAAATAAAAAAAAAAATATATATATATATATATATATATATATATATATATATATATATATATATATATATTGAAAAATAAAATAAATAAATAAAACAGTGTGTGTGTTAAAAATACTAAAAATAGAATAAACAAAACAGTAGGTGTGAGTGTGTTTGTTTAAAAAGTATTAAAAATAAAATAAATAAAACTGCGTGTGTGTGAAATAAAAATATACTAAAAATGAAATAAATAAGCAGAACAGTAAGCGAGTGTGGGTGTGTGTTAAAAATAAAAATATATAAAAAAGAATTAAATTAAAATAAATAAATGAAACCGTAGAGTGTGTGTGTGTGTGTGTGTGTGTGTGTGTGTGTGTGTGTGTGTGTGTGTGTGTGTGTGTG
The DNA here is from genome assembly GCA_024633595.2 of Lepomis macrochirus. NCBI lineage: Eukaryota > Metazoa > Chordata > Actinopteri > Centrarchiformes > Centrarchidae > Lepomis > Lepomis macrochirus. Next base: position 35,737,682 of record JALXJV020000003.1, on the reverse strand, counting down.
TGTGTGTATATATATATAGTTATATTAATAGATTTAAAAAAATCAAGTATAAAATGTAAAACAAAAGAATTATTAAAATACCAAACAATCAAAATACTAATAATTTTAAATCTGTACAATTATTTATCAGTCTGAGGTTCCACACACTCTCTCACACTCTCTCAGCCTGCCTCAGAGACTCACACACTCTCTCAGCCTGCCTCAGGGGAGACAAAATTATATTGTGTATGTTTAACTACTACTTTATGACTACATGGAGACATATTTCCTGTAAATAATCACATTCAAGATGTATAATGGATTACATGTGGAATTTAGATTCTCGAAATGAATGAATAAACTAGGAGAGGCGGGACGAATGAAACACAGCGATTTTCTCAGAGCCCATACAAGTCTGAAATGCCAAACTACCTCAGCACATACAGTCCACAGTAATTAACAGAACAGGGAAAATCAGGTTGATCCGTTACACTTTCACGGAGTTATATGAAAGAAGCTGTTTTTAACTACGTAAAGTAAATTCACTCAGCGATCTTTTTTTTGAATGACGAGTTGTGTTAGATAGCTAAGTCATATTTATAGGCTACTGTTTTTTTAAGAAAAAGGACACAATGAGTTTGCAATTACGTATTAAGAAAGGCAGTGTCAAGCTTTCTAAATAAAAACAAGAATAACTTAAACTATTTAAATGTATATCGTTGTGTTTTTTCTGTCCCGCACAGTAGACGGATGAAACAATGCGCACCTTTCCTTCAAAGTGAAATTATAGGCCTACTAAAGTCGTTCCACATTTTAACAAGATAACACCTGGTATTGATAGAACACATATGTGAGTTGTTGATGACGAGAACAAATGATTTCTGTCTGTAACGTTATATTTTAAAATGACGTGTATCTGAAAAGTGTTTCAATCGTCCCGGCTCTCCCCATGGAGACATATTTCCTGTAAATAATTACATTCAAGATGTATAATGGATTGTGGAATTTAGATTCTCGAAATGTTTTTGCCAGAATTTCAAATATGAGAGCTCATTACAGAACACTAACTAACCTGTGAGGTTTAGGATGAAACTAATATGAATTAGCCTATAGTGCTTTCAACACCCTGTTAGATCGCACATCAAATCAGTTGTTAAGCTAAGTACCGCCTACTGTCGTCACCCAGTCCCCGGAGCGCTCATTGGTTAACAGTCTGACTGTCCCTCACTCCACCCCTGTGTATAAGAAAGGCTTCAGACATTCCGCACTAAACTGAGTGAGACAGGCAGGCTGAACGCTCCACATCTTACTCTGCATGGATCATGGAAACACTTGTGAAGCTTCTGAGGATTTTACTGTTTGCGGTAACTGTCACCGGTGAGTTTCATGTTCTCTTACTGATTTAATATTCTTTATGCCTCCTATAGGCTCCATGATTCGGGCTGATGTCAGATTTATAATCTTGTATGATGATGAGATCAGTGTGCAAACTAAACCACGGCTTTCGGGGAGCTCACTTTTTTTCAAGCATGTTTGTCTTATAATAATAATAATAATAATAATAATAATAATAATAATAATAATAATAATAATATGTGGCTACAATTACGCTTACGACCTTTCTTTTCTCCGTGAGGAGAAGATTTTGAAAAGTTGCATGGCGCTGCAGAGAGCCCCCCAGCTGCAGTAGTGCGTGGATCCTGCGTAATATTCATCCAGCCAGACGGAACAATCACGAACAGTTAACATCGCGTCGGTTGTACTAGAAACACAACCCATATGGCACACGCCTCTGGAGCAACTAGGGGTTAAGTGTCTTGGATGTGTCACAGCGAGAAATTGAACCCGGGTCTCTCACACCTAAGGCCTGTCTTATCCACTGCTCCATCACCACCCCCACCGGACGGTCGGTGATCGTTCCCTCTGGCTGGATGAAGTCTGACGCTCCTGAATTTACGCATGGATCCATGATGATAGAGAAATATAGAAATTAATGGCAATAGAGCATGCTGTCAGTATTTTGGAGACCCCCCCCCCAAATATAAAAAATCAAGCTTTCAGGGGAGCTGATGTCTTATTTAGGGGAGCTAAGCTCCCCCGTAGTTCGCACCCTGAGATGTATAGTGGCTTCTTTGACGAGAAGCCGTTTACAAATAGGCCTTTTGCATGGATGAAACCGACTCTGAAATGTTAAACCTGAGAATGTTTTGTGATGTCAAAGACTTAAAAACTTATCTCCCAGTGTAGAGTAGTAGGCCAAGGCATATAACAATACCTATTACATGTAGACAGTAACAGGGGAAGGCTAATGAATTAAAATCCATGCTGGCTTTAAACAACTTCTGTACTGTTAGGGCCTGCTGTATTTTGAGAGAGAGAGAGAGAGAGAGAGAGGGGGGGGGGGGGTTAAGGGTGTGGTAAAACTCTGTTTTTCCTTCCTGAAAGCCATGGTTTAGTTCAATGTGGACTGTTCGATGTGTTACCACATCTCGAGATATGTTAACCACGATGTTCTGATCTAAACCCTCAAATGTCTCCACCACTGTTCAACACAAAGTGACGCCCTTGTTCACCTGTAACTGTCACTGGCTGTTAAAGTCTTTGCAGTGCTGATAACACACAGCCTGAGCAGTCCTTCAGGATGCTCTCTATGTACATGCATACTGTATGTAGTGAGTGTGGTGATGCTTATGGGACGTCGCTCTGGGACAGGTGGGAGGGAAAATCACAGTATACTCACTAGAAAGAACTAGACTACGCCACTGCTTTGATGGCATCCCCACTTCATTTAAACTATGAGGGCAAGTGGATTTGAGGCTTTTACGGAAACCAGGCTGATCTTCAGAGGATCTCTATAATGTTTGTTTCTCCAGGAGAGCCTCCTGCCAGGTACCCGACTCAGCTGATAAAGGCAGCAGAAGGTGATGATGTGACTCTTCAGTGTCGTCTGGATCCTCCGGTCGACCTGTCTGCTTTCACAGTGGACTGGACGAGACTTGGCAACAAGGATATCGTCCACGTCTATCGACATCAACAGGACGATCCTGATCCACAGACGGATCAGTACAGAGGCAGGACGACTCTCCTCCATGAAGACCTGATCAGAGGAGTCCTGACTCTGAAGCTCTCCTCAGTGAAGCTGTCTGACAGTGGACCATACAAAGGCTTTGTCCCAAAGCTGAAGACCAGCTGTGTTGTTGACCTCATTGTTGGTGAGCATGCTGAGTTTAATCCTGTTCAGGTTAATTTAGGATTTAATTCAAAGTGTATATAACGTTGTTCCTAAATAAGACCTCTGTCATTAGAAACAGTGAGAAAAGACCAGCAGAACGAGACAAAGAGAGATGAGTCCAGCACAACTGGACCTCCAGAGGAAGAAGAGACCGAGCCAGGCGGTCCTGGTAAATGTCTTTGAATATTTCTGTCTTTGTTCAACTTTATTCTCTCTGAGTGCGAGATAATCTGCTGAGTGAAAATGTGCAGCAGGTCTGAACATTCAATGGGAGCATTTCTAAACTTCACTCACAGTGGTGGAAGTGCAAATGTATGAGAGTGAAAGTTAAAGTCCTGCATTTAAAAGTATCATCAGCAAATTTATGTGTCCAAAGTTGTGCAGTAAAACGTCCCCTGTGACTGACGTCTGTCTGACATTATTAGCTTGTTAATTCTGACGCATCAGTGTCAGAGCAGAGCTCGACCTTGAACCTGTCCTTCTTCTAAACTCAGCTTCTTCTCTGAAATCTTTTCAGGTGGTGGAAACAGGAACGCTGGCCGTGCTGGGATCATTTCCTCTGTCTTCGTTATTCTCTGCCTCGTTGTTGTTGTTCTGCTTCTGAGGATGAACGGAACGAAAAAGCTGAACATCCAAGCAGCAGATGGGGACGAGGACCGGGAGGGGCTCGCAGGAAACGGCGTGGGAAACATGGTCTGAGAGGACGATGGCTGCCGTTCATCACCTCAACGATCAGAAAGCACACTGACCTCACCATTTACCAAAGTTTTTACTGAGCAAACAACCATTAAACCTCCTCATGGGCGCATGGGCTCCTCTGGTTCTGAGAAACTGATCTGACTGCTGTAAATTACCCAAACAACAAACACCATGAAGTCTCCAGCTCGTTTAAAACACATGTTGTCCCTTTAATATCTGAATCATTCGTTGTTGCTCATCAGTGAGCAGAACTGCTGTGTGAAGATGTTGGATTTTTAGTTTGTGCACTGATTTAATGACTAACAGGGAAAACTTCATTAAAATGCACGCTGCCTTTAGTTAAACCACTCGTTTATAAAGAAGATAATAGATTTCTAAATACTGCTGTTGGTTTATAAAGCACTTAATGGTTTAGGGCCAAAATACATTTCTGATCTTCTCTCAGGTCGTCTGTGATCAGGTCTGCTTTCTGTCCTCAGGGTCAAAACTAAACATGGAGAAGCAGCGTTCAGTTTTTATGCTCCATATATCAGGAACAAACAGCAGGTCTGCTGAGACTTTCAGTTCTTTTAACTCAAGACTGAAGACTTTTCTTTTTACCACTGCCTTTTATTTTATCACATGTGAGACTGTGGATTAATAACCTGTAACTTCTACTGTCCTGTTTCATCCTGTTTTTATTTTCTATTTAACTCTTTTAAAATGTCTTTTTATATTGCCCCGTTACCTTATTGTTCAAATGTGCCATACAACTAAACACTTTGCCTTATACTGTACTGTTACTGTAATTTGCTGTTTTTGTTTAAATAAAGATCTTTCTGAGGTCCTGGGTCTTTAAAGTATTAATAGATCACAATACTTTTCAAATTTAATCGTTCACATTTCATCTGTTTTAAGAATGTAACTTAAGTTTTAAATTGGATTTACATTCTCAGTAATATCATCTATAAAACAGAAAAGTCATCATCCAAACAAACAAAAAATAAATAACGCTTATAATAAACGCTTAAGTATCCAGTAAAATTATATTCCGCCAAATCATTCTGCTATTCGTCAGTGTTGGAAACAAGAGCGAGTTCAAGCTCAAAACGTTTTGCACCTGTTTGAAGACTTGTTTCCTCGAAACCTGGACATCGATGTGAGGTTTCAATTAGCATCCAACCGAAAGCCAATCACAAATCTGGTGGAAGTCGCGAGTGTTGTGTCATTTCAGACTCTTCATAAAACCGCCCACTGCTGAAGGAGAATTTCAACAAGGCCAGGAAGAGAGAAAAAGCAAGAGATAGTGTCATTTGTTAAATATGAGTACGTGTTGTTTTTTATTTTATCTGAGTGTCCTTATTATGAATCATCAGATGAGTCAGACTGTGACCTGAAACTAGTGCCTTTTACTCTGCATTGACTTGATAATAATGGGACACTTCTTGGCCTAACGCTCCTCTGTCTCACGATTTTACTGTTTGTAGTAACTGTCACAGTTTCGCCAAAGTTTATTGTCTCCTTACTGATTTAATATCCTTTAATCCTGTAGGACATGTATTTATCAAAGATGCTTTATTATAATTTATCATTAATATTAGGTTAATATTAATGACATTGTTTGTGTGATGGCAACTGTCCTGCCTACAGAAGTAGAGTCATCATGTGTCTCGCGGTGTGCAGACTTGACTGATGTTCCTCTCTTAACTGGAGTCTGGGCAACAGCACTGCTGACTTTATCACAAAAAAGCTGTTTTGTAGTATATTTGTCTACAAGCAGATCTCGACTTTCCAATATCAGATATTAATATTCAATATTATGCTGCTGATTTAATATTCTTTGAGGTGCTTGTGTTGGTTTTAGGCTCTAGGCTATATGTTTCTGAGTGATGCCAGATTTATAATCTTGAGATGTAGAGATGTAGAGAGATCTTGAGATGATTTGAAACGTTGCATGGACTCTGAAGTGTTTAACCTGAAAAAGTCTTTGTATTGCTTGGGATGAACAGAACAGGAAAGACGATGAGAGGCTGATGACAAAGGAAATAATAAGACTATATTTACTAAACGGCTGGGGGACAGGAGGTGAGAAATGCAGGTGGCAGGACCCAAATGTTCACAGCAGAACACAGGACACTTAAATAGACTTTAGATCAGATTGGTGAATTTGTGTTTGTTCTGCAGAAATAAACAACACGGTTTAGGACACAGAATATTCCCCATTATGTGGCCTGCACGGGTTTCCTATTCATAACAGAACAAAGTAGGTGAATCAGAACACTAGTCGACTACTGGAAGCAAGACACACCTACGAACAGAAAGATAACATCCACGTGACCTGCTCTCCTCTTAAAACAAAGCCTAGGTAAAAAGCGCCACCTAGTGGTGAAACAGCGGTAGCAAAGAGAAGAGGTAAATGTACAGCAGGGGGCTGTTGTGAATCAATCATGAATGTTTGTCTGAAGTTCAGCAGCTCCAGATCATGGGTGAAAGTTTAAAACAGTCCTCATGAAGTCTCCACAGCGGAGTCTGAACGCTGCTGCTCTGTAGACTAAACTCTCCCTCCCTCTTTCTGTAGGTCTGTGGAAACCAGTGCAGGCTGTCTCAAAAAACAAACCACCATAGACGACACTTTTTGTCACAATCCAGTGGGGGCTTCCAAACATGACAGCTTGTCCCAGAAGGCAGAGGTCCTTATTGATGGTTAAAACTCTCCCACTGTAAGATATTAATGGCAGCAACATCTCCACTTGGGTAACCTCCCCTCCACCTCTTCCACCGCTCCCTCAGTTTTCAGTAGGCTAACAAAAGGGCATATGTGTTGTTGATTAGATTTAAAAATGTTAGATTCTTTTTCAGTCTTGTGAGTCTCATGTGGGGACACTGTGACTTTAAAAATATATCCCGCCATGGAGCTCAAGCATCACGCGTCTTCCGCTGCCCTCAGCCAATGAGATGAATCAGAGGTCGTTAATGGCGCGAAATTTGTCTGACGACAGCAAAAAGGGGCGGGACTAACGATGAGCCATGTGTTGCTGTAACACGCTGGAGCAGCAGTCTGCGCTGTAAGCTGCCAACATGTTTCGTGTCTTTCAGGTAAAAATACATTTATATCTTTATTTTTAAGACAAAGTTTTACTTTTGTTCCGCCTGGATTGAAACACGTGAAACAACGTTTGTCTAAAAAAACTGCATTTACAGAGATCAAGGGGTCACTTTGTGTTGAAGTGATGGGGACACAGGGGCTTTGAATATGGAGGTGAAGAGAAGCATTAGCAAGACAACAAAATACGAGATATTAGGTTCACGAGAACAAGACAAGAAGATCCTAAACTGTGTTTTTAAAATATCGCCAATGCCAAGACGTATGAGCAGGGAAGTCTGGGGACCCTCACCCAGGAAATCATTCAACACTTCGTTTCCTGCATTCTGGTGAAGTTTCTGCACCAATTTATGGTGAAAATATTTTTATTTATGTGAAAGGAAACACAAAGTTCAGGTAGCACATTACATTTGTACAAAATATATAAATATAACAGAATATAAGTGAGTGCAGCTCTGAGACATTCTGCTGTCAGATCTGTTTCTCCTGTAACATCATCTCTGCTGAGGCAACACATGTAGGCAGGATTTAGTCTTCCCTCCTCTGTTGTCACGTTCACAGGGACAGAACTGAAAACTTGTCCAAAAAGAAACTGTGTCAAGAAGTTGTTTAAGTTACTGACTGGTGCTGCACGTTTGTGGGTCATTTTATAAACAATAGCTATTTTTATTTTTTTTAGCTTAAATTACTTTTTTGGACATTGCACATTTGTTTCTTCTACATCTTAATTGCAATGCATGTTTTCTTAATGTGCAAATAAACCTTTCTAAAAGCATTTTTATTATTTTAACTGCAAGCTATATTTTCAGCATGTTTTTTTAAAAACAAAATATGCTTTCAAAAAGTGGTGGGGACATGTCCTCAGTGTAAGTGACACCTATGTACAGAGGGCATTTTACAGCGAGTGTTTTTCAGAAAGTTAATGTACCTTATTTTGAGAGCAGTAAATCAGCAGATAACTCAGACCAGCAGCTGCTGGGTATTTGGGTCGAGAGAGAGTCCTGTGAATTTAAAGAAGCTTTTACACACTGAAGACTTTGCAGAAGTGAGACTCAGTCAGGACGGAGGTCTCTTGTGTTAACAGTGATGTTATGTAATGAATGACTCCTCCTCCTGCTGCTGCTGCTGCTGGAGCGGGTGTTTTAAGTTTTCCTCTCCATGCCGTCTCTCGCTCACACCGACCACCTTAAAGCATAATTTTAAAACATCAGGACAGACTGAGATCACACCGCCCTGCTGGTTTCACTCAGCTCAGTGATAATGAAGGCTGCACTTGTCACGTTCATCTTTCTGAGTTACTTTGTCGGACTGTTTGCTGAAACCGGTGAGTTTGTGACTTGTTAGCTGACTGCTAAGTCAGTTTATCCCACACGCTTAAAGATACCTTAACATTATAGCTTAAGGTTTTAAACACTGGCGCTTTTTTAGGTTTGTATCATCGGTTTGTTTGCTCACGCGGACTAACAGTTTATAGGATCGTTAAACTGTTAGCAGGTTAGTTAGCGGTAGCTTTGCTATAAACTCGCTAGCTAACTAAAACTGTTCGCGGACACTTTGTAGATCATTTAATCACTTAACCCGAGAATGACGGTGTTTCTTTCGCTGACATAAGGCCAGTAAGAGATTTCTGAACAAAACGTGAAACTTTAATTTGTTTTTATTATTGTTTGTGGACTGACGCACGCGCGTTAAATGGCGATATTTGTGGAATGACGCAAGCGCGTTAAATGGCGGATCTCTGTGTCTGAGCTGCTGCCTAATGTGAAAAACACGGGCTGCGGTTTGATCAGTACTGAGCAACACAGCCAGATGTTTGTTAGAAGATGAGGTAATGGCTTCTGGGTAACAGTTTAAACATTGGAAAGAGTATTCGGGATTTATGTTTTTACTTTTACAAACAGATACAGGAACATGACTGTAGGATTGAATCCTGTATTTTAAGAAGTCCTACTTTGTATGTTACAGAGAACTTCAGTGCTCTGAGCTGGTTCAGATTTATGTGGATTAACACTCAAAGAGATTGCTGCATTATTTTGATCAAGCTTTCTGATGAGGTCTCTGCAGTAAATGCAGCCGATGTGAAAACAAGGAGTTTTTGCTCCAACAGCTTTAGAAAGATGACTGCTGAGACACTCTGTAGTGACCTGTGTGTGGCTCAATGAGGGTCAGGCTCATTATTAATCTAGTTAAAGACAACTCGCACTGTAATTATTTCTAAGATTGTTTCTCGCTGTGTCCCAGAATACCTCGATCTACAATATAAATTATTACGGTTCCAGGTTCCAAGTTTTTTCAGGATCTAACTGAAAACAACTGATGAGGCAGAAATCTCACCAAGATCCTCTGATAAAGCTCTCAGTCCCACACAGAACAAGTCTGTGCCTCAGTTTTAAAATGTTTATATTGCAAAACTCAGTGTGAGGAAGAGGGGGGGGTCACTTTATTATCATCACAGCGTTTGCTGGTGTCTCATCAGCTGGGCGGAGTTGATTTGAGAGTCAACAGTATCCGATTAATTATTTTTTTCTAACCTGACAAGAAATATGGCACAACATCTCGTCACACCACCACAGCCAGGTTTATCAAACCCTGCCAGCTGATCAAACTATTCAGCGCTGAGGTCTGTCGTCTCCTGATGTGATGGAAGAGCTGAGTGAAACGAGGTGGAGCAGCACTTTTACGTTATAGGGATTGTTGCACTACTGAAATAAATAAAAAACATCAACTGTGTGTTTAAATGTTTGAAAACATGGCTGTGGCTCCGAGGTGATCGAGTTGTGTTTGTTTCCTCAGGAGAGCTTCAGGCCATTTGCCCAAATACGAGAATTGAGGCAGAGGAAGGTGATACGGTCACTTTACCATGTTATCTGGATCCTGAGGACAGCGTGGTGGATGGTGCCTTCGACTGGTCAAGAGATGACAAATTCGTCTATGTGTACCGTCGCGGTCAGGAAAAACGCAATGACCTGATGGATCAGCACAAGTACAGGACGACTGTTAACCTTGAAGACCTGAGCAGAGGCATCCTGACTCTGCAGATCTCCTCAGTGCAGCTGAATGACAGCGGACTGTACAAATGTTGTCTCTCAACACCGAGGACCAGCTGTGTTATTAACGTCACTGTCGGTGAGCACGTTCATACAGTTTCAGATACTAAAACGGTTTCCCAGAGTTATGGACATCTTTAAGTTTTTAACTTAGATTTGACTCAATTAATACTTTACTGATACTTGAATTCATCCTGAGATTTTCTTTTGCAAAGTGATGCTCAGTATAAATGTAGCAGCAGAAGAGATGCAGGGCTGAATAAATCTGTCAGATTAAATTAACAGCTGTAACCTGTTAATTTTAGCATCTTGTCCTTCATGAGCTACTAAAGCCCACAGCAGGTCCCTCTGTCTGACTGCTAGAAGATATTTTAGTCTGTTTCTGAGCACTGACAAACATTTTGTCTCCTTTTTTCCCTTTAAAACTGACCAAAGACCACCAGAGCAAAAAGAAGAATGATGCCATCACAACTAGACCTCCAACAGATGAGCCGGGCAAACCTGGTAAATTACTTTGAACTGAAATTAAGTTGTTTTTTCAGTTGTTACATCTTCATCTTTGAGAACAAGAAGAATTTTGTGCAGCCCACGTTTGAACATTCATGCTGATGGTAACATTTTTACACAGAAGACAGACTTCTTCTCGTAAAATTCATCCATATTAACGGCTAATTCTGATCCCTGAAGATAACAGGGAGGGTTTCTTCTTAGCATAATGACCCTTTTCCTCCTGTAACATTTGTGTTCATCAAGTTTAAGGCACAGAAACAGCTCCACATGTTGATCGTCTCAGAAGTTTAGCACAGCAGCCCTTTTTTATCAAATACAGCAGAAACAGCAACAAAAAGACCACAAACGATCCTCGAGTCGACTGAATCAAACAAACTGACCTAGAAAATGCAGCCAGGGTTTGATTGACCGGGGCTGATGGGAAATCACTCTTACTTTGTACTTTTTGTACCTTCCTGTAGTAGTCCAGCAACTTCGGGTTATTTACTACTTGAAGTAGCTACTTGTTCTCTGTATTCAGGTGGAGGCAGAAGTCTCACAGACAGATAACCTGAAACCAGGAGAAATAAAACCGCCTGTGTGTTTGGACGCCACGAGGGGGAGGAAGAGAAAATACCACATGAGCAGAACACTAACGAGTAATTAGTGAAATAAATGATAAACTGAGCCTGAGCTGGTTCTGAATCTCCTCTGATCTTCTTTCAGATGGTGACAACGGGAACCTCGTTGCCATGGTCACCTCCACTGTTGTTGGGATTCTCTTTGTTCTGGTTCTGGTTCTGATCCTGGTGAAATGTGGAACGATCCGTAAGTTTCTATACAAACTGTCCCACAGCTTTTCACTAACATTTAAAGCCCTGCTGTGTGATCACTGTTGTGAGCAGGTTTGTTGTTGCTCATTGTGAAATCAAACATCAGGGATTTGACTCTGTTCCTGTAACATTTTTAGATGTGTGTTTCTGCTCAAACCACCAACTTTTAAAGTTTAACAAACCTGTTTGTATGTTCTGATAGCAAACCCAATAACGAGGTTCAGAGGAAAGAGGGAGCAGAAACCAGAGCTGAACCCTCTGAGGACTTCATCAGCAAACGCCGGCCCTGATCCAGACGACTCAAGAAACAACGTGCAAGTAGTTTAGTGGACTTTGTCTGTCTGTGTAAAAGAAGCGCTGCAGGGCTCCAGACTAACTTCTCCATTTTCCAACTTTCTCATTTTGTCGCACCAGCACATGATTTGGTCACACCCTTTTTTTGGTAAAGTGTTAATCATCAACTTCAAAGTTTCAAGCTAAAACTGTGTTGACACGGTAACAATAATGTGACAGGTTGCCTAAAATTTAATCACAGCCCATCATACTGCAACCAAATCTGGCTAAATCTACATTTGTCCCCTGCAGAGGCTCTGAACACAACCTGGAGGAGGAACTAGTATAAATGACTGATTTGGTATTTCATAACATGAATTAAAAGTAATAATATATTTAGTATTATAAGTTATTTATATTATAATATATTAATTATATAATGTGACTATATTGGCTTATAATGTCACTCATTTGTATACTTTATATTTTACCACTAGTAGCATTTAACATTAATTCCAGTTAAAGCAGGTTCTTTTTTCTGAGTTTTCATTCCTTAAATGCTTGAGCAAGAAAAATGCTCTCTTACATCTTACTCTAATTTATTATAAATGATGACTCGTCAATAATCATAAAATGTATTCATGCTGAATGATGAGTTCATCGTTTGAAAGTTGGCTGTAGCAAGTGAAGCCATCCAGGCTGTGATTGGTTGGTTGTAGAAAAGTGACATTGACGAGCTCATTGACTTCATGAAAAGCTGTTTCAACAAAATGCACCTCGTGTTGCTAAATAACCAACTAGCCAAACATAAACCTTCCTCATCTTCTTCTGCTGCCTTCGGTCTCACCGCTTCACGTGCCGACGCATCTCCCTCGCTGTTTTTTGTAATCCGCCCATTAGGATTTCTCTCGGTGCTCCTGGGGGCCGGTCAGACAATGTTTTAAACGGTTAGCAGTGGGGTGGGGAGAGTAGGCTACGGTAGGTTGTGGTCTTTGCCTGCACATAAGGGGCATTTTGTAAGTGAAACGGTGCTCATCTCTCCCTGGACCCCCGCCCGGTTTATATATTCCCCTGATCTGTTGTGGACCTGCTCAGTTCAGCCTCTCGCCCTCTGGACTCTCAGCTATGGTTCCCTCCTGCTCTGCACTGCAGCCACCAACCTGGTTCTGCAGCATCTAGTCTTCTGGTCTCCTCCCTCTCTTAGTCCTGCACTTGGTTGTGGTTATGTTACAGGAAGTTTGGACCCCGCTTGGGTTGGAGTCGAGGGAGGCTCTGTAGTGATGCACAGATCTGCGGGTCTGCAGGAGATGCATCAGGTGCTGCAGGCCTCTGGTGAGCTCAGATACTTTCTGGTTGAGTATTTCAGTCTTGTTGATTAATGATCTGTCTGACCTCCTCCGTCTCCGACAGCTGAGTCACATTAGCCTGAGTGAAACAAACTGTCATACTCGGGGTCGAGTACCAGCACGTCTTTCAGGTCACACACACTAATATACTGAGTGTGACAGTATGTCAGTGCCTTCACATCAGCATTGGTCTTGATGACCAGGAGCCTCATTTATAAAACTGTGCGTAGAAACCTCACTAAAAGTGTACGTGCGCCCAAAAGCCAAATAATATTCTTAATGAAACACTGTGTACGCACACTTGTAAGCAAGTTCCCTTTATAAATCACAATCAACTTGAAACGCATGTGAGGGAGCTCCATGTCGGACCCTGGTCTGTTAAACCTGAAGTCGCTAACATCACATCCTGCTTCGTAGTTCAGGCCTCCAGTTCAGCTCTTCACCCCAGATTTCTCTTCTGTGAAACCACTGAGTAGCACTTTGTTCCCCGTCCAGCATTTATATGCAGTATAGGTGGGTTATAACATCATTGTAAGTGTTAGTGTCAGGATTTTACACGTTATAGTGTCAAACTGTGTTGTACTGTACCATCGTTGTGTTTACACACCAGCGTCCTCAGGAGGAGTTGAAGTTGTTGACATTAACACTTACCTGCATACGACTGCATTAGTGAGTAATGATTGTATTAAGTGTTTGTATACTGCATAAAAAGGCTAAACAGAGGGACCTGAAGTAAATCTGTCTCCCTACATGCAGCTGGTTATTTAATGAATTAGACCTGATGAAATCTGCTGTGTACAGACCGCCTTAAATTATTATTGGATTATTACTTTCTTTTTCCATCACCCTGAATGTTTTGTCATTTGTTTTTGTCAGATTTGTATTATCTTTTCTACTGTGCCAACACCAAAGGCCTCTTTTCCTAAGGTTTTTACACCAATTGTGCAATTTACATAAAATCTGGTTTAATCCAAACTGTCTTCTGTTCTTTTGTTTTCTTTCTTCATATCTTTCTGGGACAGCAGATTAAATCCACATTACAGGTTTGGAACTAAAGAAAAACTCAAGTCTTATAAAACTGACTGGAAGAAAGCTGTAGTATGTGGAGGTAGTAGTAGTAAATCATCAGTGATCTGATGGTGATACTACAATACCTAGTTCATAGAAATATTGTTTTGCATAATTTTGGCAAATTTTAATGTTCAATAACTTCACTGTTAGAAAACGTAGTGCCATCAAATCAAAGTACAACCACGAGGCGTCGACTGTTGGTTATACTACAATACTTATTGACAGAAATGAGCTTTTGCATAGTTCGGGGGGAATTTTAATCTTTAAAGCTTAACTGTTAAAAGCTGTAGTCTCTCCAATATCATCCCACAGACTCATTCTAGTTATGCTACAACACTTATACAGAATAACTGCATTTCGACAGTTTAAGGGAATTTTAATATTCAAAAAGTTCACTGTTAGCCTGTAAAGAGTGTCTCCATCACACATCAATTTGAACAACAATCTCTTCAACATTTAAAGCACATAAGGTGTCTTCCTTGCTTTCCTAAAAAAAACCTATAGGTTTAGGCTTTATAAATTGTATAACCTACTGAAACACACAATACAAATCATTTAGCCTACTAAACTGCATTTTCTGAGAAAGATAACTGTTTCGTTTAGGAATTTTTCTCAGTCAAAAGTTGAAAAGAAGGGCTTATGCTAAATAGTTTATTCATTAATTAATATCCGGAAAAGTAAAAATAATCTACTCCTCCTCCGTTTGGTCACTGCAGTCAAGCCAGCCCTCGCGCTGATTTGCGATGGGTGTTGGTCTCGCATAATTTTTAAACATCAGGACTGACTGAGATCACACAACCTGCTTGTTTTACTCATCTCGGTGAAAATGACGGCTGTATTTGTCACGTTCATCATTCTGTGTAACTTTCTCGGACTGTTGGCTGAAACCGGTGAGTGAATTTAGCTGACTTTAGTTTACCCCAAGTTAAAGCTGAAGTAACACTACAGCTTAAGGTTGTCAGCTCTGGCATCTTTTTTTAGGTTTGTAACATTGATATGTTG
This sequence comes from Lepomis macrochirus, assembly GCA_024633595.2. NCBI lineage: Eukaryota > Metazoa > Chordata > Actinopteri > Centrarchiformes > Centrarchidae > Lepomis > Lepomis macrochirus. The sequence continues at coordinate 35,722,629 of JALXJV020000003.1, read as the reverse complement.
TCAGCCAACGCGGACTAGTTTACAGGATTGTTAAAAACTTCACAGGTTAGTTAGCGGTGTTTTCCTGTAACGTTACACTCGCTAACTGACGAACAGGTCGGCGACACTTAAATGTCATTAAATCACTCAACCCGAGGATGGCGAGCCCGTTCTCATCTCCGACGATTTGCGAAAGAGTGACAAAGCGTAGGTATTTTACGCGAAAGGTAGGCCTACCCTTCATGAGACGCATGTGGCCCGCGAAAGCTTAAGTTTACGCTGCTTTAAAGAGTTCGTGAACAATAAACTACATCTCCCACAATGCATGGCGATTTGTGACATGCAAATTGACGGCATCCAGCCAGTGAAACGAGATGGAGCAGAACTTTTACGTTATAGGGATTGCTGCACCACTGAAACAAATAAAAAACAAACTGTGATAAAGTTGGGTAAATGTGATGTTTGTTTCCCCAGGAAAAACTAGCGCCATTTGTCCGAATGCAACAATTGCCGCAGAAGAAGATGACACAATAACTCTACCTTGTCATCTGATCCCTACACACAGCATGGTGGATCATACTTTTGATTGGACGAGAGTGGACCTTAACAAGATTGTGTATGCATACAGACATAAGAAAGTAAATCGCCGTGACCAGATGGATCAGTACAAGAACAGGACAACCGTTAACCTCGACAACCTAAACAATGGCATACTGACTCTCCAGATCTCCTCAGTACAGCTGGCTGACAGCGGGCTATATAGGTGTTTCGTGCCAAAATTGTGGATCAGCTGTGTTATTAATGTTACTGTCTGTGAGCAAGGTGAGTTCAAACAGTTTCAGATACTAAAAAGGTTTCTCAGAGTTATGGATGTCTTTAGGTTTTTAACTGACCCTGATTTGAGTCCTTAATTACTTCACTGAGTCCGATCTGATACTTGAATTCATCCTGAGATTTTCTTTTGCAAAGAGATGCTCGGTATAAATATATTAGGCCTAGCAGCAGAAGATATGCAGGGCTGATTTAATGTTTGATTAAATTAACAGCTGTAACCTGTTAATTTTAGCATCTTGTCCTTCATGAGCTACTAAAGCCCACAGCAGGTCCCTCTGTCTGACTGCTAGAAGATATTTTAGTCTGTTTCTGAGCACTGACAAACATTTTGTCTCCTTTTTTTCCTTTAACACTGACCAAAGACCACCAGAGCAAAAAAGACGCATGATGCCAACACAACTAGACCTCCAACAGATGAGCCAGGCCGACATGGTAAATTACTTTGAACTGAAATTAAGCCCCCCCAGAGTTAACGGCTGATTCTGAACACTTAAGCTCATGGGCGCCATATAGGGGGGAAAGTTAGGACAATTTCAAGGGCCCCTGACTGACGGGGGCCCCAAAAAATAATTATAAACTAATATCAAATTATGTTATATTATACTATATATAAACCACCATCATTGCGTATAAATATATTTTAAATCTAATAATAAAATGAATGATCTTTGTTTTTACTTGTTTTTGGCAGTAAAAGTTAAAAATCCCCATTGACCGAAACGTGAATCCATATTGATCAACCTCCCCCCCGTATTTGCATGACATGGTTCGGTCCTGCCTCAGCAAACTGATCAGTGATGCTGTCAGTAGATGTGGCAAAAACACAGTGATCACAATGTTGCCTAGTAAACCAAAATCTGGTTTTCAAAAAAGGAAAGAGAAAAAAAGAGAAAAGGATGACTAAGGACAGGATGTCAATCTGTAACCCAGTTTTTCCCCATGAAAGGTGGGCAGCCTTTAGTCTGTGAGTGGTGTGTCCACAGTCCTCAGCTCAGCAGGAGAGAGGGGTTGTCCATGATGGTTTTCAGCTTCCCTCTCAATCACTGTCTCCACACTGTCCAGTTCCATCCCCACCAGTTCTTTTTCTTCTTCTTTGTTATGTTTTATGGCGGGTGGCACCCAGCGTTAAGGTGCATTACCGCCACCTGCTATGTTGGAGTGTGGACCAGAGTTTCTATCCCTTTATAAATAAAATAAATAAACAAAACACAACAAATCAAAACAAAACATAAAGAAAGAAATGATTAATCATCCCCACCAGTTGCTGCTCTCTCCTTCTCTTAACCATGCAGATACTGATTGGGGAATCAGGGGGAGCTGCTGCCAATCACTAGCTGCAGCTGTGAGGGAGGAAGGGGGAAAGGGCAGTACCTGCAGACCTACATGAGAAGGAGAAGCACACAAAACAAAGCACAGGACACACAGCTCAAGGGCCATAACAAAGCACAAAATGTAAACACTGATAACCAAATCAACAAAATCTAAACATGTCAGCAAAATCAGGCTGGAAAAAACGCTCTGATTCTGAAATGCTCCCTGTGAGAAATGCAGCCTGAAGTTGACTGAACGAAACGGGGTCACATAGAGCTGTGAAGAAGATAGCAGAAGCCCAAAAAGGACAAATAACAAGTCTGTATTGTGGGGCAGGCGCTTCCAGTGGACTTTGACGCCGGGCTATGGACGCATTAGCTTTAACATCAGCTTCAGTACCGTCCGTAGAGCAGGCACAGGCACTTGAAGGAATAAAAGAGTTGTAGTGGCCACTATCCAGGCAGAGGAGGAGGCGTGTTAGCAAAACAAAGGGACAAAGTGAACGTCATGGGCTGAGTGAGAGAGAGCAGGAGGAGAGTGGAGGTGAAGCGGTAAGCATGGAGTAGCTCAACCTGTTGGGAGGGAGCAGGGAGGGAGGGTCATTTACACAGCTAAAATGCTATGAAAAAGGTTTATTTGCACTTAAGAAAACCTGCAATGGAATGTAAATATATAAGAAACCTGCAAAAAAACAAAACAATAGGCTACTGATTACTGCATTATATTTTATTATATTTTTATATTGTGAAATATCACCTGCCACCTGAATTTTGTGCTTCCCTTTGTAAAAATAAAGACTTTGCCACCGTAAATTGGTGCAGAATATGTCTCCAGAGTGCAGGAAATTAAGTCTTTTATGCTGATATCCATATCAAATAGACCTATTTCATCTAGCCTATACATATTTTTTCTAAATAGTAGGTCTCAGTCTTGTGCAATGTCACATCTCAGTGTTTCATCACACCCCTAGTCTAATCTGACCCCTAAATGGAACGATGGTGTATTGGTGAGAGGAGTCCGACCGATTTTGGGGGGCCGCCTCGGCCAAAAATGCCAGGGCTGATTCATTTTTAATTTTTTTTGTCCCAGCCCTGGTCAGATGGGAAATCACTATAATGCTGCACTTCTTGTGCTTTCCTGTTGTAGTGGTATTACTACAGCAACTTGGCTTTTTGACATCACAAAGGCTGTGGATCTATTTTCTGGATTATTGGGATCACTACTTGAACTACTTGTTCTCTGCTGTTGAGGTGGAGGCAGAAGTCTTAGAGACAGAAATCTCAAAACCTGGACAAATAAAACTGAATGAGAAAATACCACATGAGCAGAACACTAACCAGGAATTAGTGAAATAAATAATAAACTGATTTTGTGCTGATTCTTAATCCATTCTGATATTCTTTCAGATTTTGAAACCATGGTCGCCTCCACTGTTGTTGGGAGTCTCTTCATTCTCATTGTGGTTCTGATCCTGGTCCTGGTGAAATGTGGAACGATCCGTAAGTTTCTAAACAAACTGTCCCACAGCTTTCCATTAACATTTAAAGCCCTGCTGTGTGATCACTGTTGTGAGCAGGTTTGTTGTTGCTCATTGTGAAATCAAAGATCAGGGATTTGACTCTGTTCCTGTAACATTTTTACATGTGTGTTTCTGCTCAAACCACCAACTTTTAAAGTTTAACAAACCTGTTTCTATGTTCTCATAGCGAAACCAATAACGAGGTTCAGAAGAAGGAGGGAGCAAAATGCAGAGCTGACAAACGGCACTGAGCTGAACCTTCTGAGGACTTCATCAGCAAACGCCGGCCCTGATCCAGACGACTCAAGAAACAACCTGCAAGTCGTTTAGTGATCCTTTGTCCGTGATTGGCTGTGTAAAATAAGCACTGACGACTTAGATTTGTATCTTTCTTCTAGTTTTTAAGTCCAAAGATCTTTTTTAAAAAGACTATATTTTTTTAAATGTCCGTCCACCAAAAATCTTTATGGATTCATATTATGGAATGTGCAATGTGCAATCTGGATATGCTTTATGAAATCTGGGTCATTTTTATCCTTTTAATATTAATAATATTAATATTATTATACTTGAAAAGTATCCAGAATAATTAACTCGCCTTATGATGTCAACACTGATTTTATTCATAAAAAACAAAGATTGTTTTTCTTAAAGCAGCATCATGTAAGATGTATTTTTGTGTTATTTGGTCCTGTTAGTCCAAATGATAACTCAACGTTTTCAGTTCAAACACATTTTTATTCCCCACACATGCTCACACAGGAACAACTCACAACGACCGACCCTCTTCCTCACATCCCCTACCAAGCGGGGCTACTCCCCACTTGCCCCACAACAGTGCCCCTTATGGCGAGATATGACATTAGGAAAACACACAGGAGTAACAGGTCCCCTACAGTTTCAGAGTGTAATTGTCCTAAATCAGGACAGCTGTACACCTGCATTTGTCATCAGCATTCCTCTCCGGTGTGTGCGCTCTGCTGTTACCTAACCTTTGATTATAACTAGCGGTTAACCCTCTGTCTGTGAAACCTCTGGCTGATTTCACACGAGTCGACAATTTTACTAACAGCCAAACATCAAGCAAGTGCAACAACACAAGAAACAGCGAGCAGCTAAGCTAATTTATTACTGACTAGTCCAACAGGAACAAGACCAGCCAGTGGACCAGCTCGGCATCTGTCCTGCATCCTTTCAGCTGTGTTAGCTCACACTAAAGCCTAGTTCACACTACACGACTTTTAGCCCGATTTGCCGCTCGGTCAATCTGTCGACTGACCGCTGATTTACTCCTGATGACTCCCTGACGGCTAAAAATCATGTAGAGTGAACTAGGCTTAACTCACTCTGTTTCTCTTACTCACTTCCTCTGACGTCTTTATCGTTTTTTTCACAGCCTCTGCCTATCACATCAGATTAGTATATTTGCATATACTTGAATTATTTTAAAACTGTTTTCAAAATCAGTATCTCAGAAAATTAGAATTTTGACAAAAGGTTCAATATTGAAGACACCTGGTGCCAGACTCTAATCAGCTAATTAACTGAAAACACCTGCAAAGGCCTTTAAATGGTCTCTTAGTCTAGTTCTGTTGGCTACACAATCATGGGGAAGACTGCTGACTTGACAGCTGTCCAAAAGACGACCATTGACACCTTGCACAAGCAGGGCAAGACACAAAAGGTCATTGCTAAAGAGGCTGGCTGTTCACAGAGCTCTGTGTCTGAGCACATCAACAGAGAGGCGAAGGGAAGGAAAAGATGTGGTAGAAAAAAAGCGTACAAGCAACAGGGATAACCACACCCTGGAGAGGATTGTGAAACAAAACCCATTCACAAAGAGTGGACTGCAGCTGGAGTCAGTGCTTCAAGAACCACCACGCACAGACGTATGAAGACCTGGGTTTCAGCTGTTGCATTCCTTGTGTCAAGCCACTCTTGAACAAGACACAGCGTCACAAGCGTCTCGCTTGGCCTAAACACAAAAAGGACTGGACTGCTGCAGAGTGGTCCAAAGTTATGTTCTCTGATGAAAGTAAATTTTGCATTTCCTTTGGAAATCAAGGTCCCAGAGTCTGGAGGAAGAGAGGAGAGGCAGAGAATCCACGTTGCTTGAAGTCCAGTGTAAGGTTTCCACAGTCAGTGATGGTTTGGGGTGCCATGTCATCTGCTGGTGTTGGTCCACTGTGTTTTCTGAGGTCCAAGGTCAACGCAGCCGTCTACCAGGAAGTTTTAGAGCACTTCATGCTTCCTGCTGCTGACCAACTTTATGGAGTTGCTGATTTCATTTTCCACCAGGACTTGGCACCTGCACACAGTGCCAAAGCTACCAGTACCTGGTTTAAGGACCATGGTATCCCTGTTCTTAATTGGCCAGCAAACTCGCCTGACCTTAACCCTGTAGAAAATCTATGTGGTATTGTGAAGAGGAAGATGCGATTCACCAGACCCAACAATGCAGAACAGAGCAGAGCAACCTGGGCTCTCATAACTCCTGAGCAGTGCTGCAGACTGATCGACACATGCCACGCCGCATTGCTGCAGTAATTCAAGCAAAAGGAGCCTAAACTAAGTATTGAGTGCTGTACATGCTCATGCAGATAATAAAAAGTTTTTTGTGTGTATCATCTGAAAAAGAACCTCAACAGTTTTGTATCTGTCATCAGAAACGATGGGAAAAGACCAACAGAACGAGACAAATAGGGATGAATCGAGCACGACTGGACCTCCAGAGGAAGAAGAGACCGAGCCAGACGATCACAGTAAATGTCTTTAATGATTCCTCTGTTACACTTTATTCTACATTCTCTCTATAAGATAATCTGACTGCAGGAGTTTGTTTTTCTTTAAATCACGAGTAGTTCACTGTAGATGAATGAACAACCAGATTATAAACTGCATCACCTCTGAACCTTCTCACCTCAGCTGTGTCTGATTTTCCATTAGATGCTGCAGCGATGGAGGCAGTCTGGAAAACTCTCATTCCCGTCGTTGTTGCTGCTGCTGTTGGTGGTGTTTTGTTTATCCTGGTGAAACGTGGAAAGATCAGTAAGTTACAAACTTGGCTCTCACGCTATTTTATTATCACTACATTTACTCAGGCGCTGCACTTAAGGACACTTTGAGGTATTTGTACTTGAGTATTTCCTTTTATGCTTTTTATAACTTTTAGTCCTCTACAATTATTTAGCATCTTTAGCTACTAGTTACTTTACAGATTAAGAACTTTTAAAAGCTTGTAAAACAAAATGTATTTTTAACAATTAAACCAGTGGATCTCAACATTTGTGTCTTGTGACCTGTTTACATAAAGTACTGATGTGGCTCCTCGTCACGTTGAGGTCTATGACTTGTTAGCTTTCCCATCCCTCCTGTCAGACTCTCTTTGAGCTGGTCTTTGTCTGGGACAGCAGTCGTTCTTGGCTGTGTGACAGATTTTCTCGATGGTTTGTTTCACCAGTAAAGACGTCAGATTAAACTGAGGTTAAACTGGACTAACGGAGCCCAGACTAACCCTACAAGACTCACTGTAAACTGACTTTTCACTGGCTTAGCAACATGAACACCACAAACACCAAAAATAATAATAAATGTTATTTATGGAGCACTTGTCAAATCAAAGTACAAAGTATTTCACAGAGATATGAAATAAAACACCGCAGTGAATGATGAAATACACGAGGTGCAAAATAAAAACCTTAGAAGAAGCAGGCGGCTCAGATAAAATTATCAGCATCTCTAGAATTGAACAACATCACTACATTACTGTTCTGCCTACCTGCTTTGCAACTTTTTCGACTTTTTAATTTTTCTCTCAGAAATTTGCAAGAAGACCTCAGAGGAGGAGACGAGGAGAGAAGCAGAGATGAAGCCAAACAACTTCGAAATGGAAAACTTGAGGACCGGAGCAACAGAGAGGATGAAGACTGAGAGCGATAACTTGTTTTACATTTCAGTATGGTTACTGTACCGCCTTCATCCTTAAACATCAGAGTCACTTTTATTGGCCAGGTGTGTGGAGACACACCAGGAATTTGACTCAGGTCTTACTTTGCTCTCAATGTACCGACACAGAATAAGATTAAATAAACAGAACAACAAGTTCAACAAAAAACAGACACAAACTAACATGTACAGATGCACACATAAAGAAAAAAAACATTATTTATCGACAGCAAGACAATTGTGCAATGAAGCAGTGCAGCACACACTAACCCGTGCGTAAGATGTTTTATCTATTTATCTGTCTGTCTGTGTGTCTTTCTCAGCCTTATTGTTATGTTCATATATATATGTTGTGTACTGTGCAAATATTGTTGATTCTTTGTTTGTGAAACTTTCATGCCAATAAATTTAAATGAACTTGAATGAATACATTTTTGTTTGTGTTTGTTGCTCCCATAACATCGAATACATTTACAGTGTGTCTGCTTTCATATTTTTGTTTCTATGCTTATACTCATCCTGATGTTACATTATGTTAATTTTCCGACCTCCACTAGTAAAACTATCCTGAACGCCACTTGAAGTCGGATTTCCTACTTTGTAGGAAAAAATTTGTACCCCGACTTCACGAGTAGCAGCTCAATTACGTCACAAAACAATGTCAGCGCCCATGTAAGCACACTTTGTAAATGGTAAACCATAAACTAAAACTTTAACTTTCGGCGTCATGCACTAACAAACAGCACCACCTGCAACGCTTTGAAGCCGGAAGTTTCAACTGGGAAATATTCCAGTTCCGAACGGTCTTGAATGCGCCATTAGTTCAGAGCAATGGAGGAATAGAGACGTGTGCCTACATGTTAGTGATGGGCAAAGCGAGGCTTTGTGAAACATTGAAGCGTTTGAAGCAATTGTGCAGGTGTAACACCAAAATCTGTGACCTATCAGATTCTGTGACCAAAGCCCAAACGACGATGTTTTCCTAACCATAACCAAGTACTTTTAGTACCTAAACCCAACCAAGTACTTTTAGTAGCCTACCTAAACCCAACCAACCCGCAGCTGGTTCATATCGTCAACAAAGCCTCAGGTGCTTAACTTCCCATTTGGGTCACAGAATCCGATAGGTCACAGATTTTGGTATCACACCGGAATTGTGTCGAGGCTTCGAAACACTTCGACACTCGTCTCCACGGTGACATCTGCTGGTCACTTTGATATCGACACATCTTGGTATGGGTTTTATTGAAACAATGACTGGCCAGCGTTTAGGCATACAACTCTAAACATCATCAATAAATGACCAACAGGATTTCGGAGAAATCACCACACAACAAACAAACGCCTTCAGATTGTCAGAGACAGCAGATGTGTTTGGAATAAAAGTGTGTTTAAATAAAACACATCTGTGTGTTCTTTCATAAGTAATCACTCATTTAGCTGACGCACAATTTCTACGTCAGAGAGCGCACCCTGGGGTGTCTTATGGCGCGTTCGAGACTGGTCGTAACTGGAACATTTCCCAGTTGAAACTTCCGACTTCGGACATCAAAGCGTTCCAGGTGCGTGGTGGTGCATGACGCCGAAAGTGAACGAAAATCATGGGTGACCGTGACAAAGTGAACACACAGTTGCACCCTCAGCAGTGCATTAGGTGTTAATTAAAAGGATGGCAGTTTAACTGCAACAACTGAAATAAATAGCCCATACGTTACTAGTTATGTGTACCCCAAGTTGGTAGCCCTGAAGTAAGTCAATGTTGTCCGTTACACTTCCTAATGTTTTGGCATTTTTTAACAATAACTTTTATGCAGAAAAGATGACTTTATGAGATTCTTTACTGTAGCCAGCTACCGTATGTGTAAAACATATTTCTACATCAATATACATGCGGAACAAGTTTTACTGCATGATCGTATTTATTATTTTAATTCAAATACATGCAAATAAACGTTTTGTTGCCGTTTAGTTTATGGTTTAAAGTGTGCTTCCATGGGCGCTGACATTGTTTTCTGACGTCATTCAGCTGCTACTCGTGAAGTCGGGGTACAAATTTTTCTCCGAGTTCACAAGTAGGAAATCCGACTTCAAGTGGCGTTCCGGGGTACTTTTCCTAGTTGGAGGTCGGAAATTTCCCAGTTCCGAGTTGCCGGGAACGCAGCATTACTCAGGGACACATGTATCATAGTGAAATCGAACCTACATCTCTCACACTCAAGGCCCATATCTTAACCATATGCATTTTTACAATCGGAATATTATCTACGAGGGTGAATTCTTTGTTGCAGATAGCCTACTCACAAGTCATAAACGGAACAGAAATAATAGGTAGGCTAGTTGAAATTAGTGAGTAGAGAATATACTAAAGTAGGCCTATACAAATCATTGAATATAGTAATAAATGTGGATATCTACAGTATGACACAGTAGATTAAAAGAGGTTTAATGATGATTAGCAGAAGATATCTCCTAGTATAATAACAATTAATGAGTGCTGGCAGTGATGAGGTGTAATGGATTAAAAATCCGTAACTGAGTAACGTTGAAGTTGTTTCAATAATGATAAATGAAAAGTCTCACATTTGTTATATGTCGAGAATTTTATTCAGAAATATTCATCTGTTTTTTGGCCTACAGGTGCGGATATACTGCAGCACGTCACTCCAATAAATCAAAGGATCGTGTGTTCTTGGAACAAATCTATCAAATGTGTTAGAGGCTGATGTGCGGTTTGTTCCAAACACTGTGAATCAAGAGTAGAAGCGGCAGCTGTGCCACCTGTTGAAACAGGAGTGAAACGCACCGAAGCCTCGCTTCACTGCGGTCACGTGACATTGATGCTTTGAACCACGCTTTGAAGCAGTGTTTCGAAACGTCTGTGCTTCGGTACCTCGACACAGCGTCGACACGTGGGTATCGAGCGTCCCATCCCTACTTTCAGGTAAAAATACATTTATATCTTTATTTTTAAGACAAAGTTTTACTTTTGTTCCGCCTGGATTGAAACACGTGAAACAACGTTTGTCTAAAAAAACTGCATTTACAGAGATCAAGGGGTCACTTTGTGTTGAAGTGATGGGGACACAGGGGCTTTGAATATGGAGGTGAAGAGAAGCATTAGCAAGACAACAAAATACGAGATATTAGGTTCACGAGAACAAGACAAGAAGATCCTAAACTGTGTTTTTAAAATATCGCCAATGCCAAGACGTATGAGCAGGGAAGTCTGGGGACCCTCACCCAGGAAATCATTCAACACTTCGTTTCCTGCATTCTGGTGAAGTTTCTGCACCAATTTATGGTGAAAATATTTTTATTTATGTGAAAGGAAACACAAAGTTCAGGTAGCACATTACATTTGTACAAAATATATAAATATAACAGAATATAAGTGAGTGCAGCTCTGAGACATTCTGCTGTCAGATCTGTTTCTCCTGTAACATCATCTCTGCTGAGGCAACACATGTAGGCAGGATTTAGTCTTCCCTCCTCTGTTGTCACGTTCACAGGGAGAGAACTGAAAACTTTTCCAAAAGAAACTGTGTCAAGAAGTTGTTTAAGTTACTGACTCAGTAGCTTGTTTTCTTTATCTTAAGATACTTTTTTGGACATTGCACATTTGTTTCTTCTATATTTTAATTGCGTTTTCTTAATTTACACCTTTACAATCTGAAATCAGCAGATAACTCAGACCAGTAGCTGCTGGATATTTGGGTCGAGAGAGAGTCCTGTGAATTTAAAGAAGCACATTTAAGACTTTGCAGATGTGAAACTCAGTCAGGAGGGAAGTCAGTTATAGTAGTGGTCAGGGTCCGTTAAAGACTGTTAGTGTTGTAAATATGTAATGACTCCTCCTCCTCCTCCTGCTGGAGCGGGTGTTTTAAGTTTTCCTCTCCATGCCGTCTCTCGCTCACACCGACCACCTTAAAGCATAATTTTAAAACATCAGGACAGACTGAGATCACACCGCCCTGCTGGTTTCACTGTTTGCTGAAACCGGTGAGTTTGTGACTTGTTATTTTATCCCACACGCTTAAAGATAACTTAACATTATAGCTTAAGGTTTTAAACACTGGCACCTTTTTAGGTTTGTATCATCGGTTTGTTTGCTCACGCGGACGAGTTTATAGGATTGTTAAACTCGTGTCATTTACACTGGGGACGATGCCCCCCCCCCCACTTTCTGAAAGCATTTGTTAAAATGTTCTGAAAAATAGCTTGGAACATAAAATGTTAAAAAACAAATGTAAGTGCTATATGAGAGTCTTTTAGCACAATAAGAAAACATGCAATGCAAAAAAATAGAGAAAAATCAGATCTGCCTTGTACAAAAATTTACTTAAGCTAAAAAAAGTGATTACTGTATTGTGTTCCCCTTTACATAAATCAAGACATTTCCACCATAAACTGGTGCAGAAAATGTCTCCAGAATGCAGGAAATTAAGTGTTTAATGCTCAAAATCATCTGGAGAAGAACCCCCAGATTCCCCAATCGTATATTCTCATCAATGAATATTACTTTAAATTAGCATTAAAACATCTTCTAGTCTTGTTCTCGTGACCCCAATATTCTGGATTGTCAGATCTCCTAAGTGTCACAACTCTAATCTGAGCTCCTCAAATGTCTCCACCACTGTTCAACACAAAGTGACACCGTTTTTCACCTGTAACTGTCACTGGCTGTTAAAGTGTTTGTAGTGTTGATAACACACAGCCTGAGCAGTCCTTCAGGATGCTCTCTATGTTCATGCTGTATGTGTTAGTGATTTGTGTGTGTGTGTATATTTGGGTTAATGGAGCACCTTGTGAATTTAAAGTAGCTTTTACACATTTAAGAATTTCAAACGATGAAATTTGGTGAAGTCGTCGTTGTTGTTGAGTATTGATGTGTCCAATAACTCCTCCTCTGTGGGCATGTTGTTTTGAGTTGTACTTGTGCCAAAGTAGTTAACACCTGAGAGGAAGTGTTCCACCGGCTGCAGGTTCAGGCATGGATTCAGCGTGAAGTGAAAGTGCACCTGGTTCATAAGTCAATCAAAAATAAAATTTGTACTGTTTAATGAATGTTTTTAATGTTGTTTTGTCAACAGGAGTTTCTCTCTCACATCTGTAATGACTGAACTTTGATCACATGACTCTTCACCTCTGTCTCCTCTCTGAAGATGATCTGCAGCATCCTGCTGCTCATCAGCCTGACCTCCTGTGTCTGTGGTTAGTTTACACCAGGGGTATTCAATTAGAATTTAAAGAGGTCCGGTTAGAGAAAATTTCCCTAAGCAAAGGTCCGGAACATCATAACGACAAACTTGCATTATCATTCAGTACCTTGTATCAACATATGTTTTTAGTCAACAACTGACAATATTTCAACAATATTCAGTTTTCACATCAAACTGGAGGGATAACAATAAAAAAATACTCTAATAATAAATTCTAAATTTAATTAAACTAAAATAAAGTGCTTAATTTCAGGAGGGAAAATTATAAAAAGTGATTATAAAAAGTGTAGCTTGAAGTGATAAAGTGTAATCGATTTTACACAAAACACTCAACACATCTTAACAAATAAACAGCTGTAAGGCCTCCTCTTCTCTTTCATTCCCTCTTACAGAGCTACCACTTTCCTACTTTCTCTAATTCAGTGAGAAACGTGAGCTCTAGTTTTTAATATATTCTGGTTTTGAACGGCCCGTGGGAGAAATGTACATGTAGGAATCTGTACATTCATGATTTAAAAGCCATGTGAAATATCTTCTCTCATCATCGCCTCCTCACTCCGTGTGTTTCTAAAACGTCTCCGGTGTATCGCACTTGCTGACTCGCAATGCCTGCTGGAATGCACAGATTTGATTGGCTGAGCAGCATCACATGAGGCGATTAGAGCACATGCGATTGGTCTGAGAGATTCCTGGACCGTTAAATCAGTACAAATTCTACAAAAGCTGCGCGGGTTAAAACAGAAACGCTCCATCACGAGGTAGTAATTCTCTATAATAAATCGGCTGTAGGTCGGCGGTCCGGATCCGGACCGCGGTCCGCCTATTAGTGACCTCTGGTTTACACCTTCAGACTTCCTTTTTTAAATCTGTAACGACATCTGCAGATCTCTTTACAGCAGGTTCACACTCCTTATTAACATCTGGTAGACCCTCTATCTTCAGTTCTTATTGAACTGTATTTATTTGCATCATGTCTTTTTTATGCAGTTGTATCTTGTATGTCTGCTCCTCACTTTCCCTCTCTGTCTCCTCAACAGGATCATTTGTAGTGAATGTGACACAGACCTCCTATCAGGCAGAGGAGAACGGTAACATCACACTGGAATGGACGTTCACAACCAAAACAGACAGCTCCCTCCACTCCCTTTATATCTTCTGTGAACTGCTATCTGATCCTGAGGCCTCAGTCCTGTATCATCTACATGAAGGTGTCGAGGTCCCAGAGTCTCAGGATGAACAGTTTGCAGGAGAGTCCACTGTGACAAAGACGTCCTCAGAGAAGGACGAATCAGACTTCATGTGTCCAGACTCAGAACTGAAGACTCGGGCGAGTACGTGTGTGAAGTGAAGACGAGTTATGGTAGCAGCTTACGTAAATCCAGACTCACTGTCTCTGGTAAGTTGATTCAGTAAAACTTTCTTTTCAGCTCAGCAGCTTTAATTTTGAATAAACAAGAACCAGAGAAGAAAAGCATTGTGGACCTTCACAGTCCTGAGACTTGGTTCTTGCAGTTTTATCCCAATCAACATCTGACATGATGGTGATAACGTTTCTGTACAATTTGACTTTATTACTTTTTTGACTCTTACATTTGACTCTTATTTTTCAAAATGTTTTTTTGTATTTTGTTTTTTTCTTTCTCTTTTCTTGTTCCACTAATGTGCTGATCACTTCTTTTTTAACTGCAAAACTTTCAGGACCGAATGAATCTTTAAATCGAGTCTCTGTGTCATCTGCGCTTGATTTAAAATAAAAGTGCAAATGGATTTGTGGCTTTCGCAGAAACCAGGCTTTTCTTCAGAGGCTTTTAAACTGTGTCTCTCTAAACATGTTTGTTTCTCCAGAAGAGCCTCAGGCCGTTTGCAGCTGAGTGAACGAGGTGGAGCAGAACTTTTACTTTTAATGAATTGTTGAACCACTGAACCAAAAGACATAAACTCTGTGTGTTTAAATGTTTGAAAACCATCAAGTTCAAGTTGTTACTGTTGATCAAGTTGTGTCAATGTTTGTTTCTCAAAAAGAGCCTCAGGCCGTTTGCCCGAATTCTACAATCCAGGCGGTGGAAGGTGATACAGTCACTCTACCATGTTATCTGGATCCGCCGCACAGCGTGGTGGATTATGCTGTAGACTGGACAAGAGTTGACCTCAACAAGGTGGTCTTCTCGTACCGACACAAGCAGGAAAATCTCAATGACCAGATGGATCAATACAAGAACAGGACGACCGTTAACCTTGAAGACCTGAGCAGAGGAAACCTGACTCTGCAGATCTCCTCAGTGCAGCTGGCTGACAGCGGACTGTACAGATGTTTTGTCTCAAGACTGAGGATCAGCTGTGTCACTGAGGTCATTGTTGGTGAGCATGCTGAGTTCATACAGTTTCACTCTGATGCTATTAAAGGTTTGTCAGAATTAGAGATATTCTTATCAAGTTTGAGTCCTTTTTAATACATTGCTGAGTCTGATCTGATTCTAGACAACTAGACCTCTGCTGGATCAGCCGGACAGTGTTGGGAAGGTTACTATGGAATTATAATAATAGTTTAAATATGTCCGTACAGATGTTTTGTCTCAAGACTGAGGAGACAGTATTCAGCTGAGTAGTATAGGGTCATTTTCCCATTATTTCTAAAGGAGCCGGACTTCTTTTTTGCAACCAGAAGAGTCGCCCCCTGCTGGCCGTTCAATAGAATGGATGTTTCGGGGGACTTCGCAGCAGATCGCTGACCGGAAGCTTCCAGCTTGTACATGATCCTTACTTCTTCTAGTAAGACTCTGCTAGCACAGAGCCTGACAAATGTTTGAACTCATCAGCCTCTCAACGACACACACTAACAGTGTGAACTGTCTTAAACAGGCGTTTATTCCTGCAATCTTAGTCCGCGGTGTGAAAGCACCCTTAGTACATAGTAAAAGTAATGCTGACGTGAAATTTCTGTTGATTGACTTCACTGCACAAGAGCTCAGAGGCACTTTTATTATATTAAATAAGTAGTAAGTAGGAGTAAAGGAGAGCCTGGGCCACTGCTAGGCAGAGGAGGAGGCCTGAGACACTAAAAATTAATTCGTGGAATAAATTAATATGTTGTAAAGATACTGCCCTCATTGAGCCTTTGCTGGTTCTCAACTCATTATCTTCTGATTTCATCTTCCAGAAGGTGGAAACAGAGACGCCGTCCGTGCTGCTATCATTTCCACTGTAGTCGTTCTTACTGGAGTTCTGATTGTGGTTCTGGTGAAACGTGAAACGATCCGTAAGTTACTAAACAACCTGTCCCACATATTTATATTAACATCTGAAGCCCTGCTGTGTGATCACTGTGAGCAGGTTTGTTGTGAAGCTACTAGAGCTTCAAAGTTTGGTTTGTTCCTGAAATATATTTGTACTCAAACCACTAAGCAGCACATACCAACTTGCTTAAAGTGTTTAAACTTGTGTCCATGTTCTCATAGAGGAACGGATGAAGAGGCTCAGAGGAAGGACGGAGCGAAAACCAGAGGCAGCAAATGGATGTGAGCAGAAACATCAGAGGTCTTCATCAACAAACAATGACACCGAAGGCCCTGATGCAGACCTGGACCCTGAAGGCCCTGATGCAGACATCTTAAACAAGTAGTCAAGCGATTCTGGGGGGTCTGATAGGTAGTTCGTCAAGTTTGTCAACACAAGAAACAAGAGAAATACGGTCAATTAATGATGACAGCTGATCGACTGATTTAGGGCCAGTTTCACATTTTTAACTAACACAGTAACGGTCATACTGAGGCTGTGAGAGCTGATTTCAGCTCAGCGCTGTGGACGTTTGACGATGCAGTGAGGATGAGAGCCCTGCACCTGCTGGTCCGTGAAACAGCCACGATAAAAACGCTGGAATCGAATTTATCGATTGAGAGGTAAATTATGTTAATTGAATGTTTAGTTATATCGTAGTTCCCTCTGAATGCGTGTGTGTGTGTGTGTGTGTGTAGGGGGGTTGCAGATGTGTGTGTTTGTTCAATAGAGCTAATGTTATTTTTGGCTAACCAGTGTGTGAAATATAGTGTGACAGTAGATTTAAGTAGCTAACTTATAACACAACAACAAGACTTTTTCTCTTGGAGATAAAGGACTTTATGTTTGTATCAATTAGCTCATCTTCACAGTTCATATATTTTTAGACGTTTAAATAGGCAGAGCAAATTGCATGAGATGCAATATGTGTTAATAGTGTTATTAAAAGTTAGTGGTAAGAGTGGTAGTTATGTAAAAATAAACCTTTGTAGATCCTATAAATAGACAAAATTGGGCACATGGTTGAGACCTCCTTTCTTTTTGACATTTTAATGGAGTCTAAGCTGTTATTTAAGGGGTTCCACAGCCCCACAAACACCTGTATTTTGCACACTGATTCTAACCTAATTTGACAATGCTCCTGCTTGACTTTTGTAGTTATTACTTCAAAGTGAATTGACTGATTCATTTGAGTGATTGTGTTATTGACATTTCCCCCAGGGTTAGGGTTAAGATAATACATGTGAAGAGAAGCAGAGCTATTCATAGCTTCTTCAAAAAAAGAAAAAAATACTTTTTAAATTTTCTTTTTAACAGCATAGACACCTTTATTTGACAGTTAGGAGGCAGGAAATAATGGGAGAGAGGGTATGTGACATGCAGCAAAGGACCGGGGTCTGGGATTCGAACTGCGGTCGGCTGCGTATGTATATGCATTAAACTTTGCTATGCCATGGCCACCCCAGTAAAAATGTCCTGGATATGCCACTGCAAGTAGTAAAGTTATGGTCCAGACTTTGTTTGTTAATGATTGGCTGTGTAAAATTTACACAGATGACTTGCACTCCCAAATTAGTATCTAAGCACAGTGTTTAAGTTGACCGATACATTTTTTTAAAAGTCGGTCCTCCAACATTCTCTGTTTTATATGGAATCAGGGACTGGAACAGCAGCTTTGTTATTGGCTTCCCTCGAGGTGGTTTTACCTCCCTACAGGTGACAAACTGTTGCCTGAGGTCTGTTATTTCATCAGCTACTGGCTTTTAAAGCAAAATGGGATTTGCCCTGTGGAGGTGAAACAGTGAAGAGAACAAAAGAGAACAAAACAGTAATCAGCTTCGCACATCTAAACAGGAGACAGGTGCGCCGGAGAGGACAAAAAAAGTGGAAAGCACTTTCTGTCCAAACACAAACAATGCCTCTATAAACACGTTTTGCAGGATTGTGGAGCAGGAGATTATGCAGAGGACTCTTAAATCATATAACAGCCCCCCAAACTTAACTGACAATGAAAGAAGAGCTCTGGCTGAACTGAGGAAGGATAAAGACATTATCATCAAACCGGCTGATAAGGGGTGGGATCTGCATTCAAGACATTGGGAAATATAGACAAGAAATTCTTTCACAATTGTCCAATGCTAGTTTTTATAGAAAGTTAAATTATGATCCCACTATCCCCTTCCAACAGGAAATACTCTTTACCTCGAGGGTGCTAAACAGAGGGGTTGGATTACTCACTCTGAGTTTGATTTTTTTGTATTGCAAACACCCTATAAGCCCTGTTATATACACTTTGCCCAAAGTACATAAAAAAATAAAAGTTATTAATCCCCCAGGCCGTCCTATTGTGGCTCAAACAGACTCCCTTTGGTCTCCATTATCAAAATTCGTGGATTTTTACATTAAGCCTTTTGTTCAGACATTGCCAGCTTATATAAAGGATTCAACTGATTTCATAGACAAAGTTTCAGGTCTTACTGATTTACCAACTAATGTTCTTCTACTTACACTTGATATCGCTAGCCTCTATACTAATATACCACATGAAGGTGGCTTAGAGGCCCTAAGTTTCTATTTACAGGGCCGGGACAGTACAACTAATCCTCCTAACCAACTTATCATTGATCTTGCAAATTTTGTAATGAAATATAACTACTTTTGTTTTGAAGATGATTTTTATTTGCAGGTTTCAGGCATAAGTATGGGGACCATTTGTACACCCAATTATGCTAACCTATTTGTTGGTTTTTTTGAGAGGGAATTTGTTTTGAATCCTGTCATGAACCCACATTTGTCTAGGATTATTAAATGGTACAGATATATAG
This sequence comes from Lepomis macrochirus, assembly GCA_024633595.2. NCBI lineage: Eukaryota > Metazoa > Chordata > Actinopteri > Centrarchiformes > Centrarchidae > Lepomis > Lepomis macrochirus. Next base: position 35,703,724 of record JALXJV020000003.1, on the reverse strand, counting down.
ATGACATCTTCTGTATCTTAATGGCAGTCCAGACGAACTTATAGGATTTGTCACTTTGTTGAACAGTAGGCCTAATCTTCAATTTACATCTAACTTTAGTAATGAAAAAGTGAACTTCCTGGATATGTGGGTTCTAAACCATAATGGCTCTATCATTACAACTATTTATCGTAAAGACATTGACAAAAAATACTTTGCTACTAGCTACAAGTTTTCATCCTACTCCGTTGAAAAAGGTCTGCCTATTAGTCAGTTTTTGCGACTGAGAAGAATCTGCCATTCTGTGGAGGACTATATTGAAAAGGCGGTAGATATGAAAAATAGATTTGCTCAGCGGGGGTACCCTTTACATTGGATTGATCAAGCGTATGAATTGGCTCTCAAGAGATCACGTTCTAGTTTACTTAAAAAGAGTGCAAGAAAACAAAGAAATTCTCTGTAACATGTATTACTCAACATTCGGTTCACTCCTTTGCTATTCGATCGGTTTTAAAAACATTGGCATATCTTAAAGTCGGACCCTGAACTTTCATCTGTTTTTCGACATCCACCTCTTTTGTTACTAAAGGGGAAGAATATAAGGGATTAGCCTACTTGGTCCCCGCCGGTTCTGAGTATAAAACTAAGCCTACTCAGGACATACAGACACGCTTACATCCTCTTCCAAAGGGAACTATAGATGTGGCAGTTACGCACAATGCAATAATTGCTACATTACGGTTCTGTGGCATTGAACAAGTCAGTCTACCACCTAGGGGCGGTGACCATGATAAGTTACTTAAACAGCGTGAAGCTTACTGGATTTATACCCTGCAAACATTAGCTCCAAAGGGACTTAATGATGAACTTTTACTTAACAGTTTTTTGTGATTTGCAATATGGAGTTACTTATTTAGGGTCTATACAGGCCCCCCTTTTTGTGACCACAGTCCATATAGATATGCACACATATTAGCAGGTCCATTATTTATTGTGTCCTGTTGTTTGTGTCCATTTATATATGTATGCGTTACTACAAGTATTTTGGTGCATATATAGTACTATGAAGATTTTGATATTTATGGCATTGTGTATTTTTAAGCAATTTTTCTGTTGTTTAGATAATGCAGTGATTTTGTTGATGATTTATTTCTTTGCAATACCAGATTGTTATTGTCTTTGGTCCTATTGTGTGTTTTTTAAGTCACATTTTACATGTATTTGTTTAGTATTTTGTTTATCTTCTTTTTCCTCTAAATCATTTATTTATTGACAGATAAGGCAACAGTAAGATTTTTGAGTATGTAGGTATATAAGTATATTTTTTGCGCAACATACAGGTAGGCCTATCTGCATTTATTCTATAGAAGTATGTTTTGTATTGGTTGTCTTGTTTAGGAGGATGTCTTTGGTGATTGGTGGAGACTAATTGAGTCACCTGTTATATATGATAGCTTCTCAATATGTAAAACCATTTGCCTGAGGAAGGTCGAAGACTGAAACGTTGTTTATTAAAACATTTGCAAAGCGAGACAGTGTGCGGGATTTTCTTTCTGGCAACAAAAGAAAACAAGAAATTGTTTCATCAATCATCTGATCCATTTCTTCAAAATGTGTTTTATATTTTTAACTGTGTCAGCATTATGAATCACTTTCCCTTCAGTTTAAATTAAATATACAAAATACATGAAGTCTGGTTTAATCCAAAGCTTCACTTTGTCCCTCCTTGGTCTTCATATCTGGGGCTTCTCTTGTTGCCACTTTTATATTTACAAACAATAAAGAAGCTCAATCAATCAATCAGCCACCAGATGAATCAACATCTGACACAGTGTCAACGATAAAATAACCAGACCTACAAGCTCCACACTGATTTGATTTAGAAGCAAACCTATCGAGGAGCATTTATAGTGTTGTTAGTATTTCTACATCATCTGTGGCGTCTGGGGCTCAGGAGGCAGAGAGTTCGGTCTTCCTCGTCTCCTCCAGTCTGCATGTTGAACAGAGAGAGTCCAAGTGTGACAGGAGACAGGTAGAGACCGAGCTGCACTTTCTGACCTCATGGCCTAAATATAAAACTTTAAGAGAAAAAGACTTTGCAAACATTTCCCAAATTTATTTCAAATTTCAGACACTGACACTCAGAAGCTCCTCTGTTTACTGGGAGAAAGGCCAAAATATGTCTCCTCCTGCCACGAACTGAGGAGGAGCAGTGGAAACTCAGACTAGACTAAATATATTAAATACTTTTCAAATTATTATTTTCATGTTTATTATTTTATTAATTGTTCCTTATTTGTTTTTGTTGTTTTAATTAGATTTTTTAGTTTTTAGTTTTATTTCTTTTCTATTAATATACACACATGTTTACTGTTTTATTAATTTATTTTATTTAAATTTTTAATGTATTCATTTTATTTTTAACAGAAACACATTGTTACTGTTTTATTTACTTTATTTAATGAAATGTATGAATTTAATTGAGACAGAGACTCTGCCTTTAGTGTTGTTGTGTTTGTGTTCTACCTTATGATGGATGACAAATACAATACAACAGGTGTCTTCCACATTTGTGAAACTAATTCTTTCCTGAAATGTGATAAATACAGGAGCATTGGAGAGCAACATTTTGAGAAATTCCATCTAATAATACCGGATTTTAAAGAACTTGATGAAGATAACAATAAATTAAGAATAATCTTAGGAGGAGGACAGTAAAGCCTAGTCTTTGTGTCCCTGTGTCCTAAATCCGGATCTGATACCCCAGGACTCCCTGAGCCAGTCTAGCTCAGTCTTCCAGCAGCTGTCACTTTGTTCTCTCCTCACTGATTTAATATTTTTAAGGCGCTCATATTGCCACTATATGTTTCTGACTGATGTAATAAGTACGATGTCTTTGTCTTTAAAAGGTTCCTCTGTAAATCAAACTATGTGCAATAGTTTCCTCCTCACAGTCACAAATCAGACATGTGCAGGCAGTGATCGTGTTTTCACTGCTCCCCTCTTAAGTAATTTATTCAGGCCTATCAGTTCTCTTCTCTTTCTTTCTCACGTTTCTTGATGGATTATTTCAGCATTTCAATTAAAGTATTTTTACATTGCGATATTGACACTTTGGATCAGAGTAGGCTTCATCTTCAAACTGCCTCTCTGCAGCTTTGCTTGTGATCCCAAAAATCATTGAACCAATGGCGCCATCTAGTGGACAAAAACCCGACTGCAACCAATTCTCACTGTGATGGTGGACGTTTGTGTAAATTATTGTTGTGCAGCAGAAGTGACAGAGTCAATAAACAGCAGGGGGCTTCTGTGTATTTAATATGTACGTTAGTCTGCAGTTCAGCATTTAATATATAGAATCGTGGGTGAAATCTTTAAATAGTCCTCATGAGGTCTCCACATGGAGTCTGAACGCTGCTGCTCTCTAGACTCACTAAACCCTCCCCTCTCTGCAGGTCTGTGGTACTCAGTGCAGGATGTCTCAAAAACAAATCACCACAATAGACGGCACTTTTTGTCACAATCCGGTGGGGCTTCCAAACATGACAGCAACAGGGCAGCAGCCCAGGACTGTGGAGCCTCCCTTCTCCTCCTTCCTGGTTCCACATTAAAAGATTAAGTCTGACCCGCTGTCTCATTCACACTTTGGAGTTATTGAACTGAACAGTAACGGCAATCATGTGCTTGAATAAAATACTATCTATTTATTTTTAGGCCATTAAAGCTTGTTTATAAAAGTTTGATAACTTCACAGGTAATTTATCAATTTTGTATAGACAACATTTTAGTAGAAATATACTTAATTAGGAAGGTGTTATAAATGTTGTCTTTCTTATCAACTTAGTTAGCCATTTAACTTGGAAAGTATTATTTAAGGTTTCAAAACTTAAAACCTCCGGACCTCCATCTTTGCTTAAATAATGACATTTGTTCGTCCAAATGAAATTAAATATGATCTAATTCGTATATTTCAGTTGGCAGTTCCAGTAGAAGGATACAAAGATCTGGAGGTTCCCTCAGTAGATAGTAGAACTTTACCATTCAGTGAAAGATCCCTCATCCTCCAGTGAAAGAACCTTTTCATTATTTGTTCAATCAAACGCCTGAAGTTCAGGTTATTGCAGAGTTTTTCCTTCTTATCACACCCATGTGTGTAACCGGCTTCTTCACTGGACATTAACTTCTGATGGTTCACATTCCTGAAGAGGCAGCCTAATAAACAGATTTGTTCGAGTTCATTCTTCAGCCTGAGACAGCAGAAAACTCCTCAACACATCTAATCGCTTTGATCCATTCCTCTATTAGACACAAAAATTATCATCAGCCAGTTGAGATAATTTAAATGATCTAAGGTCACTTTAGGCCAAATTTGGAACCACAGATTGTATAAAAACTTGAAACTGACCTTTTTCTAATGTCACAATCATGGCTGCAATTTGTGTGACAAGGAACAGAGCGGGGCCTTCCTTCCCTCAGAGACCACCGGTCTGTGTGTCAGCAAGGCAGCGACCACTTTCTTCAGCGCCCCCTAGTGGCAGCAACCAGACCACAGAATTGGCTACAACCATGGAGTGTTTGTAAAAAGGCTAAAACTATAGACACATATAGAGGTGTACATATATGTGTCTATGGCTACAACCCCCTCTCATTTTTCCAATAGTATCAAGACTGTATGACAAACCCATCTCGAGCAGGGCCCACCTGCTACAAATAGCCTATGACTTTGTAACAGGTGGGCCCACGATTAAGCCCCGCCCCCACTGTGCTGAAAGACTAGCTCCGTTGCTGCATGACTTGGTTTGTGCGCGATTTGTATGCAGCAAAGAATTTGTGACCCATTTGTGCAAGTATATCCAGCTGCAGCCTGCAGACCTGAAATCGTGACGGAAGTTGAAGGAAGTTGAACTTCCATATATGGTTCGTCCCAGAAGACACTGCGCACAAAACGTGATGACGTTTATCTCGGCTCACGTACAGCATAGAGCCTAATGCAAACTGTTTTATTCTTTAGAAGCCAACAACAGAACTTTAAAACACTTCTGAGAAGTTTTTTGGCGAGAAATCAACTGTGTAGATTTTGAATATCCGCAGTTTTACGAAAATTGGTGGCGAATCCAAAATTTGTTTAACGGTTTTCGGAGTTGTGAAGCTCCGCAAGTGCCGACGGGCGTTACACAGCTGCAGTAATATTACCGGAGGAGGCACAGCAACACAGCGGCTAGCAGATAGGTTAACCGGTCGACATGCATATAATCAGTAGCTTTAGGCACACAGCCTGTGATGGTCACGGTAAGAGGAATATACATCGAGGGGCTGTCAGCAATAGTTAGCTAGCTAGCTCCGGTTAGCTCCCCCAGGCCCAGTCACACAGACCACTGCAGCCGACACAGCAGACATGTCCAGCACATAGACTGTTAATAAAAAGGTCCAACAGCTGAACGATGCTGTTAATGTTCGTACCGCTGTTATTCTATCAATAAATTCTCAGTAAAGTTTTAACCTAATCGAGATCCATCTGGCTCCTGATGTAACATTACAGAATATTCTTGGTTTGTGAAACTTAAAATCACTTTGGAAGAAATAAAATATGCAACAGTGGAATGAATTGAAACATTGCTTTATTATCATTAGGCTATTGGAAATAAATAATATCAGGAATTATAGTATAAATATACTATATTAATAATATATAGTTATAGTATAGTAAATATTAACACATAAAGTACGCTTATTACTAGAACTGCCAACTGAAATATACAAAGAATTAGATCATATTTAATTTCATTTGGAGGAACAAATGTCATTATTTAAGCAAAGATGGAGGTCCGGAGGTTTTACGTTTTGAAACCTTAAATAATACTTTTAAAGTTAAATGGCTAACTAAGTTGATAAGAAATACAACATTTATAACACCTTCCTAATTAAGTAGGATTATATTTCTATTAAAATGTTGACTACAAAATTGATAAATTACCTGTGAAGTTATCAAACTTTTATAAACAAGCTTTAATGGCCTAAAAATGAATATAGTATTTTATTCAAGCACATGATTGCCGTTACTGTTCAGTTCAATAACTCCAAAGTGTGAATGAGACAGCGGGTCAGACTTAATCTTTTAATGTGGAACCAGGAAGGAGGAGAAGGGAGGCTCCACAGTCCTGGGCTGCTGCCCTGTTGCTGTCATGTTTGGAAGCCCCACCGGATTGTGACAAAAAGTGCCGTCTGTTGTGGTGATTTGTTTTTGAGACATCCTGCACTGGGTACCACAGACCTGCAGAGGGAGGGAGGGTTTAGTGAGTCTAGAGAGCAGCAGCGTTCAGACTCCACTGTGGAGACCTCATGAGGACTATTTAAAGATTTCACCCACGATTCTATATATTAAATGCTGAACTGCAGACTAACGTACATATTAAATACACAGAAGCCCCCTGCTGTTTATTGACTCTGTCACTTCTGCTACACAACAATTATTTACACAAACGTCCACCATCACAGTGAGAATTGGTTGCAGTCGGGTTTTTGTCCACTAGGTGGCGCCATTGGTTCAATGATTTTTGGGATCACAAGCAAAGCTGCAGAGAGGCAGTTTGAAGATGAAGCCTACTCTGATCCAAAGTGTCAATATCACAATGTAAAAATACTTTAATTGAAATGCTGAAATAATCCATCAAGAAACGTGAGAAAGAAAGAGAAGAGAACTGATAGGCCTAAATAAATTACTTAAGAGGGGAGCAGTGAAAACACGATCACTGCCTGCACATGTCTGATTTGTGACTGTGAGGAGGAAACTATTGCACATAGTTTGATTTACAGGGGAACCTTTTAAAGACAAAGTGGCAATATGAGCGCAGAACAAAGTGACAGTTGCTGGAAGACTGAGCTAGACTGGCTCAGGGAGTCCTGGGGTATCAGATCCAGATTTAGGACACAAGGACACAAAGACTAGGCTTTACTGTCCTCCTCCTAAGATTATTCTTAATTTATTGTTCAAAAAAATAATATCAAGTTCTTTAAAATCCGCTATTAATAGATGGAATTTCTCAAAACGTTGCTCTCCAATGCTCCTGTATTTATCACATTTCAGGAAAGAATTAGTCTCACAAATGTGGAAGACACCTGTTGTACTGTGTGTATTTGTCATCCATCATAAGGTAGAACACAAACACAACAACACTAAAGGCAGAGTCTCTGTCTCAATTAAATTTATACATTTCATTAAATAAAGTAAAACAGTAAAAATGTGTTTGTGTTAAAAATATAATTAATACATTAAAATTAAAATAAAATAAGATAATAAAACAGTAAACATGTGTATATATTAATAGAAAAGAAATAAAAATAAAAACAACAAAAAAAGAACAAAAACAAAGAAAGGAACAATTAATAAAATAATAAACATGAAAATAATAATTAGAAAATTTTAATATATTTAGTCTAGTCTGAGTTTCCACTGCTCGTCCTCAGTTCGTGGCAGGAGGAGACATATTTTGGCCTTTCTCCCAGTAAACAGGGGAGCTTCTGAGTGTCAGTGTCTGAAATTTGAAATATATTTGGGAAATGTTTGTGTCAGGTTGAGAGACCTAAAATATCAAACAAGGAAGAAAGACAAGAGAGTTAATAGCTTTTTACTCGCGAGGAGAACGGACAGAGATGTACTCAGTTACATTCTCCAACCGCTCTGAGGCATCCCTGCCGTTTCCTCTCTTTTTATTATGTTCAGGGAGGTCCCTAGTTACATGCACATTGCTGCTATATGGGGGAAAGGGGGTACAGCAGCAATAATTAACATGTGCTGCTATACAGAATGTTCCAGGAACTATGTATGTGAATTACAGTCGCTCCTCAGCAGCTGGGCTTGGTTCCTGTTTCTTCAGAGGTCTGTTGTGTGACTTCTGTCTGACACCCATCCACTGCAGGCTTCCTGTGAACACTTCTCTGTAACAAACTCAAAGACTCATATTAACAAAATGCTTTATACTTTAATATATGTTTTTCCATGTAATGAGTAAATATGAGATAACATATATGATTCCAGTGGCAACAAGAGAAGCCCCAGATATGAAGACCAAGGAGGGACAAAGTGAAGCTTTGGATTAAACCAGACTTCATGTATTTTGTATATTTAAATTAAACTGAAGGGAAAGTGAGTCATAATGCTGACGCAAAATATAAAACATTTTGAAGAAGTGGATCAGATGATTGATGAAACAATGATTTCTTGTTCTCTTTTGTTCTCTTCACTGTTTCACCTCCACAGCTGTAGTCACAGGGTAAATCCCATTTTGCTTTAAAAGCCAGAAGCTGATGGAATAAAAGACCTCAGGCAACAGTTTGTCACCTGTAGGGAGGTAAAACCACCTCGAGGGAAGCCAATAATAAAAGCTGCTGGAAGTCCAATAATAATACTTTTATTTTTAATGTATATAATGTTGAACATACACATTGCACTGCCCTTAAAGACACACAGCCATAAAGTGCTTCACAGATACACATGGTTTGATTTTTAACTGACAGAAACAAGCTTCTATACTTTTGACAGGCAGCCGTGAAGGCGGTGAGGTTATTAAGGTCATTAGGTTTAACAAGTATGAGATGAACCCTTTGAGTGCAGAGATACCAACACAGTTTAGTTATGTGTTCTTGTGTATAGCACCGTCACCATGTACATGAATTTATGGATAAGACTTATAGACACAATTACTATTAAAGTATAAAAAGGTCCCTGATTCCAAAACACCAACATTTTTTAAAAGGCCGACTTTTAAAATAGATATTATAAAAAAGTAAATTCATCAGTTGACTTAAAACCAATTTGGGAATCCCTGATGTCTGTGCTCATTTTACACAGCCAACAAACAAAGTCTGGACCATCACTTTTCTACTTGCACATTCTTTAAGTCGTCTGTTTCAGGGTCACTGTTTGTGGATGAAGTCTTCAGATGTTTCAGCTCACAGCCGTTTGGCACCTCTGACTTTTGCTCCCTCCGTCCTCGAGCCTCGTCATACTTTTCTCTGAGAACATGGAAACACGTTTATTTAAACTTTATTAAAAACGTTTATATCACTATTAAGGAAGTCTGTGTACTTCTTAGTGGGCTGAGTACAAATTTATCTCTAAAATATATTTCCTATTCTTTGATCTCAGCTCCTGTGGTTTCTAACAACAAACCTGCGTCTCTGTTTCCACCAACTGAAAGAAGAAGATACTGAGTTGAGAAGCAGCACAGACTCAATGTGAGGCAGAATCTTTCCATCAAAATGATATTTATAAACACTATTTATTTATTTATTACACTAATTTTAGTGTACTGCTCATGTAGTATTTTCTCATTTACCTGTAGTGGTGTTCAACCACACTGACGGTTTTATTTGTCCTGGTTTAGAGATTTCTGTCCATAGGACTTCTGCCTCCCCCACAATACAGTGGAGGAAAAGTCGTTCAAGTAGTAATTCCTATTATCCAGATAATCTCCATTTAACACTTAATTTAAGCAGATTAAAAATTACCTATAAAACTGGTTGCTTGCATTAATCATATAAAACAAGCTTGTGCATATGCAAGGAATAAAAAGGTACTCCTCCTAATTCCTTGCAGTTGTTCATTTGTGACTCTCTCATTTATGCAGCGTTCCAGACCGGTCAGAACTGAGAAATTGACAACTTCAAATATCTGACTACAAACCTCAAAGCGTTTCAGGTGCATGATGGTGCATGACGCTGAATGCAAACAATATACATGTGTGACCGTGACAGATATAATTACGTTTCTTTGGGAAGTTTATGCACAGTTACACCCTCAGTGTTAATCAAAATGGAAAAAAAGCAAATCAGACTTCAAGTGGTTCCGTACTTTTTCAAGTTGGAGGTCAGAAATTTCCCTTTTCCGAGTTACCTGGAACGCAGCATGTGACCACTGTCATATCCTGCCTATGCCCCCCCCCTCCGGTGCACAGATGTAGTAACATCACCATTATTCACTTCATAATTGGCTCCAACAGATGCAGAAAAGAAAGTTGCTCTTGAATGTTTGAATTGCTATTGTTTCGAATACTCCGAGCACCACGACTTAAATTCCACTTTCTTCCACTGTCTAAACTTTGTCTCTGTGTCTCTTGTGCAGCAGTCAAACAGCTGGAATTTCATGCTAACATTACGAAAATTTGTACCACCAAAAACATCTGTGAAGGGGGCTTCAGGTAAAAAAAGTTTTGGAAAAGCCAGGATGAGCATCACATATTTACTTCTAAGCAGTAAATTTACAAGTTTCCAAAAAGTTGCTTTATTTCTAAATGCTGAAAATGTTAGTATATAAAGATATTTTGACATTATGGCTATAAGTTTTATGAGAAACTTGTCTGTTGTGTAACAATGGCACCATCAAAATAACACTTAAGCAGCACATCTACAAAATCTACTGAAAAACAGCTGAATTTCAGCTTATTTACCAGGATTGTCCGGCTCATCCAGTCCAGGTCTGGTTGTGCTGGAATCATCTTTCTCTGTCCTGTCCTGTTTTTCTTTGGTTGTTAAAAACAGAAGACAATAATGTTGTCAGTACTCAGAAAACAAACTAAAATGTCTTCTAGCAGTCAGACAGAGGGACCTGCTGGGTGCTAAATCAGCAGGTTACAGCTGTTAATTCAATCTGACATACATATTAAATCAGCACCTCAAATCTAAATGAATCAGTTCAGACTCAGTGGAGGATCAAGAACTCAAATTAGGGTCTGGGCCTAAAACATGATTAAGGTTTCTTTAAATTCTGAGAAACCTTTTTAGTATCTGAAACTGTTTGAACTCACCTCGCTCACCAACAGTGACATTAATAACACAGCTGGTCCACAGTCTTGGGACAAAACATCTGTACGGTCCGCTGTCAGCCAGCTGCACTGAGGAGATCTGCAGAGTCAGGTTTCCTCTGCTCAGGTCTTCGAGGTGGAGAGTCGACCTGTCTCTGTATCGAACCATCTGGTCATCATGATTTTCCTGCTTGTGTCGATACGAGTAGACCAGCTTGTTGAGGTCACCTCAACATGGTAGAGAGACCGTGTCACCTTCCAACGCCTCGATTCTCGAATTCAGGCAAATGGCACGAGGCTCTCCTGGGGAAACAGACAGACAGTAAATTACTGGACAAAGTAACCCCGAAGATTTGAAAGGAGAGCTGTGAAGGCAGCTTCCTGTTGGCACCAGCATCTACTGCGCATGATCGCGCAGCATAACCGTGGTTTAATGACATAGCAACGACAGACATACCGTAATTCTGGTAGCTGCATGGCTGCACCAACAAAAAAGTTTCAAAAGTGTTTGTCTGACTCTGACCATAACTGTTTAATCAGCCCACCGAGGCTCACCTGCCAAATACCAAACATCAGCGTGACTGATGCCCGATTATGTTTTTTAGATTCACTGAGAGTTTGTAATCTAAGCAACACGATAACATCTCTCAGGTGCGACGGGACGTCACAGGGTTTCGACTTCATTTTGGGCCTACATTGGCTTTGGTCGGCTCCACTGTTTGATCTCTGACTTACCCCCCTTAGAAACTTCGGGCGTTTCGCTAGTCACTTAATTTAAGGTCTGTTGCAGAAAAGAATGGCACCAAGAAACACACAAATAAATAAAATAAACATGTTTGACAACATGTTGGAGTCTTTAATGATTTTAACATCTTAACTGATCTTACATCAGTCTGCTGAAGTATTGAATTCAGCTATTGCAACAAATGATATGCTACATAATAGGTATCATGTAACTTTAGACATAAATTTATGTTTTTATGTTATGTATGGTTAAGTAATAAGTTTAAAATACTAGGCTGGGTTATACACTAATAAAACTGGGTCCTAATTTACTAAATATGTTCCTGAAAAAGAGTTTTGTGTCAACTACAACAAAATGGTGAACCAAGCATTGTCAAAATAATCTACACACTTAATTTCTTCACATAAAAAAGCAGACATCTTGAGGAATTCAGAAATAGATCATATGTTGGGTTAATTTTTTAAATTTATGACAAGAACGACAGCACAAGATAGAATTACTGCCCCAGTATACCTGGACTCACCCTATTAATTTAGACTTGTCCAGGATGCAAACTACAGGAAGTTTAAGGCGGATCTCAAACCGCCGTGTTTAGGTGCAGAGCGCCACCTACTGCCGGATTTTAATACAACTCATGATGACATGCTCAACATTTTCAGGAACAAACTCACATTTATCAGATCAACACTTACAGATACAAATCTCACACAGAGCTTTTCATGGCAGCAAATTAACGTTACCCAAAAATTTAATTGCTGTTGGGGAATTTCAAGATTTAAGCCTATATTTTCTTTTAACTGTTACGAATAGACGCCTCTGCCCCTAAAATGAAACTGCTGATTTTTTTACTTTTTTGTGTGGTTTAATTCCTTAATAGGCTAATTATGGCCAATGTTATTAATATTAACGTATTACAATTAACGTTATAATCTAGTGACATCCAAATAAACCACTCTTTAAATTGTTCGTCAGACGGTTATAAACCGATTTATGGTAAATTGCCACACGGAGCCACATTTGACACCACAGTCATATTGGCCTATTTAAAACAGTTTTGGTATTAAATATGTTTTATAATCACAATAACAGCTGGGCCTAAGTCATTTAAAGTTTTATATAGTTTCGTGTTACTTCTACTTACCTCAAGTGCAAGTTCGGACGAAGACAAACCAAAACTTATAGCTACAATCTGCTCACAGAGAGCTCCGTCCATTCTTCCTTCTAGTGATTCACATTAACTTAAGGCACAACATATTATTTTACCAAATACAAACTCTTACACATTTTCACCCCTCTGGTTTAGACCAAGGTTTTAAGGTCCAGCTTCCCTCCCAAGTCTGGGCTACACAACAAGGTCCACACAAGCACTTCCTCGTCTTTGTCGACCTCGGTCGCCATTCAGTATCTGGATCCTTCCACTCAGGCCAAAACTCCCGATGGCTGAAATTAAAGTTGTCTGGAGGTGAGAACGTCGCCATGGTCGACTTCTACCATCAGGCCTAATGTTTAAAGTCCAGTCTGTGCGAGTTTTATCAAAATACTGACATTAAAAACGCTGCGGAGGCGCGGATTGTGTAAATAGCTTAGGGCGGGGCGAGACGGGTTACACACACACGCACACACACACACACACACACACACACACACTTTATAAAAGTACACGCCCCACGTCAAAGTAGTCCCTCCATCCATGCCTGTGAGAACCTAAACTCCACATGTCAGGCTAGCTGCCTAATCCATCTTACATCTTCTTGAATGTGTTATTTTGCCTGTATTTCTCCATGTTGTCCCAAAATAATCAAGTTAAACTAGAAAAGAAACATACTGGCTAACAGCTCTCATAGTTTCAGTTTTCTATGAGCACACATGAAAACATAAGACAGTCATGTTGTCTCCATTCACCCCAATGAAAATAAAGTAGCCTTAATATAATTAATATCATATATTTCAATCTAATCAACAATATTTGCTAATATAACAGCACATATTCTCTAAACTTACTAAAAACTGTGAGGAAGTGGTGGAAAAGGTGGAGGGCAGGTGGAGATGTTGCTGCCACAAATATCTTACAGAGGAAGAGTTTTAGTCAACGAATTTACCGTCTGACAAAAGCTGCCATGTTTCAAAGTGCCCACCAGACTGAGACAAAAACTGTCGTCTATTCAAGTTTTTGGACCAACAGATCCAAAAACTGGATCCAGTACAGAGGAACCTTTTGAAACATTTTGAAAGACATTTTAACAGAGATTTAGCCTACTGTTTTTCTTTTTAAATCGTCTTCCTAAACTTCTAGGCAGACATAATTTTCATAATTAACTTGAATAACATTTTGGCTATTTTAAATCCATAAAATCTACAGATTACCCTCCTTTTATATTTTTGCCCATTAGTGCCAATATAAGCGCTTTAAAGAATATTAAATCAGTGGCCTGATAAAAAGGACTCACACTTACCTGTAACAGTTTCTGCAAACAGTAAAATACAGAGCAGCTTTACATGTGTCCTTTCCATCATCAACTCAATCAATGTAAAAGCAGCTGCAAACATTAGGCTACTGAATGAGAATGTTTGGTGTCACTCATGCAAACGTTTCCTTGCCTCTCAGTCACCTGCTGCCTGCAGACTAACTTGTTTCTGTTTGTTGGTTTGTTTCCCTTTGCCATTTTAAACATTAAGACGCATCTGTTTGTTGTCATGTGTAGAGCTGCTGTGATGGTTTGGTACGGCCAGTGTGTCAGAGAGGGAGAGAGCAACTTCTGTTTTTGTTTGGAACAATTTCTGTTCTATTTATGTGTGGCAATAATGTTGTCATGACCATCATGCCAAAGAAGCATAGAGGAAACAAGACTGAGGAGGAGAGGAGCTTAGAGAGAGAGAGGGAGGAAACTTAAGGGGTGGAGAAATCTCCTCGTTGCACAGTCCGGTCCGAACATTGGAAGTGGGACGAGTATATAAATAAAAGGAAATCAGAAAGCAGCATGACACCAAACGCTGCCCTGGTACAGACACTAAGGGGTCAAGAACTTGATCACTTTCATTGATAAACAAGAGAGACAGCAAAGAAATCTGAGAGGGTCCTGAAGGACAGAGCTTCAGGTTCACTGTGACTGATAAAGTGAGTTCTGTACCAAACAGAGGAAACAAAGAGTCTCCAGTGTGGGCAGTTCCCACCTCTCTTATGCTTCCCTCTCTCCTCTAATCCAGTGGTTCTCAACCTTTTTCACATCAAGGACCCCTGAACGAGCGGAAATTAGAGCTGTTTGATAAGATTTTGTCTCAGGGTCTGTCTGACAGGATTCAAGCTTTTAGATTATTTCTTTATTACAGAATGTGCACAAAACCTATGACTAATATAGCCACCACATTCTGTCATCGTGTTACTTATGGATGGAAAGAAAGTGAAACTAATTGATTTCCCCTTTTTGCTGAGCTCCAGACCTCATGTTGAGAACCACTGTTCTAATCAACCCAGAGGAATGTTGACATAAAAAAAGAGAGAAATGATAATTGTATGTTGCTTTAGTTAAAAACATTGATTTTATCGCACAGGCTCATTTGGGGAATATTGCCTGCAGCATTCAGACAGAAACACCTGGAGGAAGAAGGTGGTGAAGTGGTGATGGTTGAGTCCTGGTCGTGTTTCTCCACAAAGTCATGACTCACAGAAAGACAAGAGACCTCTGAGGCTTCATTATATACTGAGGAGCGTTTCATTAGTTTTCTCTGGCAGGACTAAGGAAAAGGAAAACCTTGTTTTTCTGATCCTGATGACCCACAAGAGGCTGTGACACACAAGAAATTCAATTCACCTCAATCCGTATCAAGGTGGAGGCAGAAATCTCAAACAAAACCATCTGAATGATTCAATGTCCTCAAACAAACTGAAAATGTTTATTATTCAGATGAAGAAACCATTTGATAAAAACAACAGTGGGCTAATGTTGGAGTAAAAATAACAATTTAATATCAGAGGTAGTTGACAGTGATAAGAGAAGCAGACCAAGTGCTTTACAGTACAGAGGATACAATGAAATATAAAGTTCAACATGAACCAAAGAGAAAAAAGATTGTAAAAATAAAATAAAGGATAAAAACACATTCAAACACTTCATTCGACCAAAATGACACAAACCGATCAAACTAATCTCAGGTCTCAGTGTTTCCCTGGAAGTTTGTTTCAGAGAACAGGACCAAAGCTAAAAAGGAGAGTTGCAGTAGTTTAAGGCGTCAGATCACGAGAGCCTGGACCAGAACCTGAGCTGAGTCCTGGGTGAGGAACAGACGTATCCTCCTGATGTTGGCAGAGAAGCACAGATGGTCGTCCGGTGTCACATCCAGGTTCCTTGTAGTCCGAGTCTGGGACCCACAGAGTTCTCAACGGGCCCCATGAGGAGGTTTAATGTTTGTTTGCTCAGTAAAAACTTTGGTAAACTGGTGAGGTCAGTGTGCTTTCTGATCGTTGAGGTGATGAACGGCAGCCATCGTCCTCTCAGACCATGTTTCCCACGTCGTTTCCTGTGAGCCCCTCCAGGTCCTCGTCCTCATCTGCTGCTTGGGTGTTCAGCTTTTTCGTTCCGTTCATCCTCAGAAGCAGAACAACAACAACGAGGCAGAGAATAACAAAGACAGAGGAAATGATCCCAGCACGGCCAGCGTTCCTGTTTCCACCACCTGAAAAGGTTTCAGAGAAGAAGCTGAGTTTAGAAGAAGGACAGGTTCAAGGTCGAGCTCTGCTCTGACACTGATGCATCAGAATTAACAAGCTAATAATGTCAGACAGACGTCAGTCACAGGGGACGTTTTACTGCACAACTTTGGACACATAATTTTACTGATGATACTTTTAAATGCAGGACTTTAACTTTCACTCACATACATTTGCACTTCCACCACTGTGAGTGAAGTTTAGAAATGCTCCCATTGAATGTTCAGACCTGCTGCACATTTTCACTCAGCAGATTATCTCGCACTCAGAGAGAATAAAGTTGAACAAAGACAGAAATATTCAAAGACATTTACCAGGACCGCCTGGCTCGGTCTCTTCTTCCTCTGGAGGTCCAGTTGTGCTGGAATCATCTCTCTTTGTCTCGATCTGCTGGTCTTTTCTCTCTGTTTCTAATGACAGAGGTTTTATTTAGGAACAACGTTATATACACTTTGAATTAAATCCTAAATGAACCTGAACAGGATTAAACTCAGCATGCTCACCAACAATGAGGTCAACAACACAGCTGGTCTTCAGGTTTGGGACAAAGCCTTTGTATGGTCCACTGTCAGACAGCTTCACTGAGGAGAGCTGCAGAGTCAGGACTCCTCTGATCAGGTCTTCATGGAGGAGAGTCGTCCTGCCTCTGTACTGATCCGTCTGTGGATCAGGATCGTCTGTTGATGTCGATAGACGTGGACGATATCCTTGTTGTCAGGTCTCGTCCAGTCCACTGTGAAAGCAGACAGGTCGACCGGAGGATCCAGACGACACTGAAGAGTCACATCATCACCTTCTGCTGCCTTTATCAGCTGAGTCGAGTTAATGTTAGGAGGCTCACCTGGAGAAACAAACATTATATACATACCTCTCAAGTTTTGGATTGAAAATAAGGGAAATTTTCCGGCGCGCCCACCGCAAGCAGCACCACCCCAACCGAGCTCCAGTATCCCTTACATTTTTAGACAGGTGTTATAGCCTAAATGAAAACACAAGGTATATATGGAGAGCATTTATTTACATGCTTATTTGCATATTTTCTGTTCATTTAACATTGCTTGTCTTTACATTTACATTATTTTCATGCACTTTCTTTTCATTTCATATTGCTTTTCTTTTAAAGTTTTTCTTTTAATTTCACATAACTTTTCTTTACTCTTTTAGTGAGTTATTGTGCAAATTTGTTGCAGACTTTGCTTCTTTAAGACTGTTTTGCAAGGAGTGTATTTGTGGGCGGGGCCAGAGCGGTTAATTTTACATGAGAGTAGAGCGCAAACAGTTCTGTTGTCCAACGTCTACCTGCAGGTGGCAGTTATCGCGAGGCTAGTGACAGAGCTCAGACTGGGTATAGGTGTGTTCGAGATGACAGCGGCTGACTTTCACCGACTTCATAGTCTTACATGAGCTGCAGGTGACTGCAGGGGTGGGGTATAAAAAACGGCGCCGTAAAGTCAGATATATTCTACCTGCAGCAGCTTACTCTGAGCTGAGATCAATGACTGATCTCGCGTCAATTGCAAAGAAAAATGCCGAGAGACTAGGCAAAAAGGTGTGGTTCCAAGTTTGTGCAGCCGGAATCGGCGGCCGCAGTTGCTTATTTTAAGTCCAACATAAGTCAGCCCTGCGCAGCGCCGCATGAAGTCAAACGCACCTAATGATTTTTTTTTATTTTTACTCCGCCCAGGCCCTGCGTTATTAAAAAAAATATTTTTTTTTTATTAACGCAGGTTAAAATACGGGAGATTTACGGGGAAATACTAATACGGGAGGACGGCGGGAAAGAAGGGTAAAATACGGGAATTTCCCGGCCAAAACGGGATACTTGACAGGTATGGTTATATATAGACACTTTGAAAGCCTCAAAAAACACACACACATTAGTGGAATAAGAAAAAAGGAGAATAGTGGTAAAATATGGTGACATTCACTAGAAAGTTTGAGAACTTGCAGCTTGGTAATAAAATGATAAAAGCTAATTTGATGAATATTACCCGCTAATTATATTTCCGACTCATGGAAAGCAAAAAAAGAACATGAAGTTTAAACAAACAAGTTCAAAGTGAAATTATTAAATTATTCCAGATAGCTACATTAATATTTTATGTCAGCTAAACATGGTTTCAACAGTTTCACAACACTCACGCTTCTTCACCACATTCCTACATCTCTCATCTTTTTCCTGCAGACAGAATCTCTCCCTCTCTCTCCACAGTAAGTAAAGAGGACATTACTGAGAGGAGCCTTTTATTTAAGGCGCCATTAAATCCACGTTAGAAAACGAACTAATAAAGCTTTTAAAGTCTAGTGATTCATTAATATAATCAGGAAAAAATACCGTAACAGTAGGCCAGTAGTTGTTTAACTAAAGCCAGCATGCATTTTAATTCATTATCCTATTGTTATAGGTCTACAGTGTGGGGAAAGTTTTTAAGTCTTTGAAAGTAAAATAAGTGATTTCACAAAACGTTCTCCTGTTTAACTTTCCAGAGTCGGTTTCATCCATGTAAATAAAACATCTCAGATAATCTGACCTCAGCCTGAAACACGGAGCCTACAGGAGGAATGAAGAATATTAAATCAGTGAGGAGAGAACAATAAACTTACAGGTGACAGCTGCTGCAAACAGCAAAATCCTCAGGAGCTTTTCAAGTGTTCCTTCCATGATCAGGGTAATGCAGAGTGATGAGATCTCGGTGATGAGCGCCCTGAGTCCTTGGCTGCTGAGCGCGTCTCAGTATTTAGATGAAAACCCGTGGAGAAACGCCCCACTTGCAGCGTCTGGACACATCGGACCAATCAGCGCTCCGGCTGGTAGTCGGTCATCGGGTCTTATTTGACGAAACTGACGCGACACACATGGTACAAAAACGGGCTCCGTACTTCCCCGCCCAGACTCGAACTTCCTCCCCAGACTCGAACTTCCTCCGGAAGCCTGACCAACCTGAGGGCTGTGGTCTTTCTGAATTTGAAACATCACGACGTGTGCTGACAAAAAGAAAACTGAAAGTGATTTGCTGCTAGCCAGGTGTGTTTGAAAGAACACAAGAAGCTTGAGAAATACCAAGGGCTGAAAGAGGAGCTAGAAAAGATGTGGAAAGTCAGAGCAACAGTGGTGCCAGTGGTGATCGGAGCACTGGGGGCTGTGACCCCCAAACTGGGAGAGTGGCTACAGCAGATTCCAGGTAAAACATCAGAGGTCTCTGTCCAGAAGAGTGCAGTCCTAGGAACAGCTAAGATACTGTGCAGAACCCTCAAACTCCCAGGCCTCTGGTAGAGGACCCGAGCTTCAGGATGACACATACCACCCTGCAAGGGGTGAGAGGGGGGTTTATATATATATATATATATGCAGCAGAACGAGACAAAGAGAGATGATTCCAGCACAACTGGACCTCCAGAGGAAGAAGAGACCGAGCCAGGCGGTCCTGGTAAATGTCTTTGAATATTTCTGTCTTTGTTCAACTTTATTCTCTCTGAGTGCGAGATAATCTGCTGAGTGAAAATGTGCAGCAGGTCTGAACATTCAGTGGGAGCATTTCTAAACTTCACTCACAGTGGTGGAAGTGCAAATGTATGAGAGTGAAAGTTAAAGTCCTGCATTTAAAAGTATCATCAGTAAAATTATGTGTCCAAAGTTGTGCAGTAAAACGTCCCCTGTGACTGACGTCTGTCTGACATTATTAGCTTGTTAATTCTGATGCATCAGTGTCAGAGCAGAGCTCGACCTTGAACCTGTCCTTCTTCTAAACTCAGCTTCTTCTCTGAAACCTTTTCAGGTGGTGGAAACAGGAACGCTGGCCGTGCTGGGATCATTTCCTCTGTCTTCGTTATTCTCTGCCTCGTTGTTGTTGTTCTGCTTCTGAGGATGAACGGAACGAAAAAGCTGAACATTCAAGCAGCAGATGGGGACGAGGACCGATGGAGCAGAAACGGCGTGGGAAACATGGTCTGAGAGGACGATGGCTGCCGTTCATCACCTCAACAGTCAGAAAGCACACTGACCTCACCAAGCTGTTACTGAACAAACAGCATTAAACCTCCTCATGGACAGTAAAGGATCTTCACATCTCAGGCAGCAACAATGACTCCATCTGGTCCAGAAACTCTTCTGAGATCTTCTGAGCCAGCCAACAATTAGAGCCCAACAAAATCTTGTCATGGATCAGTACTCACACCTTAGGCAGGTGTCCACCGCCACCCCTGTTAGCATTTAATGTTGGGTGTACCTAATAAACTGGCAACTGTGTGTAGACGCCCTCTTGTTCAATAGCAGTGCCAAAGACAACAGAATACATTTAATTACTAACTTTATCTTCTGTTCTAATATTATAACGTTGTGCTCTCGGTCACATCAGCGGGAGCTTTCCATCACTTTAAAAACATTAAAGTTAAGAAGATTTAAATCTCAGGCTGGTTCTGAGAAACTGATCTGACTGCTGTAAATTTAAACCCAAACAACAAACTCCATGAAGTCTCCGGCTCGTTTAAAACACATGTTGTCCCTTTAATATCTGAATCATTCGTTGTTGCTCATCAGTGAGCAGAACTGCTGTGTGAAGATGTTGGATTTTTAGTTTGTGCACTGATTTAATGACTAACAGGGAAAACTTCATTAAAAGCGACGCTGCCTTTAGTTAAACCACTCGTTTATAAAGAAGATAATAGATTTCTAAATACTGCTGTTGGTTTATAAAGCACTTAATGGTTTAGGGCCAAAATACATTTCTGATCTTCTCTCAGGTCGTCTGTGATCAGGTCTGCTTTCTGTCCTCAGGGTCAAAACTAAACATGGAGAAGCAGCGTTCAGTTTTTATGCTCCATATATCAGGAACAAACAGCAGGTCTGCTGAGACTTTGAGTTCTTTTAACTCAAGACTGAAGACTTTTCTTTTTACCACTGCCTTTTATTTTATCACATGTGAGGCTGTGGATTAATAACCTGGAACTTCTGCTGTCCTGTTTCATCCTGTTTTTATATTTAACTCTTTTAAAATGTCTTTTTATATTGCCCCATTACCTTATTGTTCAAATGTGCCATACAACTAAACTTCACTTTGCCTTACTGTACTGTTACTGTAATTTGCTATTTTTGTTTAAATAAAGTAGGCTGGATCTTTCTGAGGTCCTGGGTCTTTAAAGGATTAATAGATCACAATACTTTTTCAAATTTAATCGTTCACATTTCATCTGTTTTAAGGATGTAACTTAAGTTTGAAATTGGATTTACATTCTCAGTAATATCATCTATAAAACAGATAAGTCATCATTCAAACAAACAAAAAAATAAAACAACGCTTAAGTATCCAGTAAAATTATATTCCGCCAAATCATTCTGCTATTCGTCAGCGTTGGAAGCAAGAGCGAGTTCAAGCTCAAAACATTTTGCACCTGTTTGAACGACTTGTTTCCTCAAAACCTGGGGCCCGTTCTTCGTACGTCGCTAACTCACTTAGCTGGATTTGATTGTTAGCGATTTGGCATGATCTTGGATTATTTGGTTCTTCGACGCTCATCCTGGACTTGCTGTCATAGCAACAGGTGCGTAAGCTTGAACCTGCTCGCGAGCAGGCTTATTTCATGTCAACAGGATTAGATCCCGGCTTTCTAAGCGGAGGTGATACGGGAAGTCTATCGCAGCCATGTCTTGTCCGTTTTTTACGAGAAGAACCTGTTGCTGAAGGTGGCAGAATAATTCGAAGAGCTTTTTGAATTAATCGCGTATTGCGAGATAGACAGGATCCATTAATGCAGCGCGATAATATTCTTATTGAGAGATATCGTTTTTCTCGTGAGGGTGTCATATACATCATTAATTTGTTGGAACCACAAGTTCGACTCGTCGGGAGCTTTAACAACGGCACAAACTGTGTGCATTGCCCTGAGATTCTTTGCGAGTGGCACGTTCCTTTGCACTATTGGAGATGCGGAAAACTTGGGGAAAAGTGCTGTCGTGCCATTCGCAAAGTGTATCTGGCACTCAACCAGTTTTTAGGGGGTTTTGTGGTATTTCCAAGCCACTTCAGACCACAGGTTGTTCTTGTATTTCACTTTCACTTGTTCCCATGTTCTAGTGGGTCCTGAGGTGGCTCTGACATTAAGCAATTATGAAATTATTAAAATACAAGAAACTGTAATAAGTGATAGAACAATAACATGGAGCACTTACGCATTTAATTTGTCTGCAACTTTTTGCCAGCCCTCTCTCCTGGCTTTTGCACACTTTGAGGTGTTCCCTGGCGTTTTAATTAAGTTTTCAAATTCTGTATATCCTTCTAGCAACAACTCTTGCTCTGCAGCGGAGAAAAACTGAGCGCGCTCTTTGGCCATGGTGAACAGCCAATAGCAGCGTTGCTGATCAATGTTTCTACTATCGATACATGTCTCCTTTTAAACCAGTGCATGAACGCGCAATTATCTCCGATAACTCAATCCAGCTATACTAATCATAACCGGCAGGTGTGTTCGAAGAACCCAATTAGCCAGATCATGATTAGGCCGATGATATTATCCTGGATGTCTCATTTGATCTCGGATGTTTTAAGCAACGTACGAAGAACGGGCCCCTGGACTTCGATGTGATGTTTTGTCCTGTTTGTGGGCGTGTCAGAGGTGTTACCCAATCAGCTGCTGCAAGTTTGAAAACACAGCGGTGTTAAAAAGGTGGAAAAGTCAGTGCGCTTGCGTAGCTGCGTTCAAGGCACCACCGTTTACGTAGAAACTATGTTTTGCCACGAAAAGATTGTACAAACCGGGGAACTACAGACCAATTAGCATATTTAACATCCAACATATGCAAAATAATGGAAAAAATGATAAATGACAGGTTAACATACTAAAGCCTATAAAAAATAAAGGATAGTCTATTTAACCAAATACCAAAGCATCTTTAGGAAAGGAAGTAATCCTGTGGATCCAGCTGTTCAGAGCATGAAATTAGGAAAGCACAAATAAACAGAGAAAGTGGTCGCTGTCTTCTTTGACACACAGAAGGAGAGAAGGTTTGTTAATTAAACTGTTTTAAATATTAGGCTACACAACATGTTTCATTATGTACATTATTTTAATCACTTTTAAATTCTATATGTTTATATTTATTCCTCTCTCTCTCCTCTCTCCACAGCACCAAACTGACGGGTTTTCCTGATTATATTTCAGACGTTTATCTGGTTGGAGATGGTTGTAAATATTTAGTATTGATTGTATAGTGTAGTGTGTTGATATTTCTATAACAGCATCAGTCCCACTGTAATGGAGACCAGAAGTTCCATTACCTCAAACAGTTAACTGAGTATTAAGGTTGGGATTATTGATAAAGTAGGAGCCATACACATTGTTTTGATTGTTTATTTAATTTGTGAAACATTTGATAAAAAAAGAGACCTCAATCAGTGATAGTCAAGGTTCACAACATATATGGAGTGCTTCTATTCTAGTCTAGTCAGTTAATAAATTGGTTTAAATAGATAAAGTAAACAATGTAAGTACTCACCTCTTCCAGAATATGTGACTGGAAGTAGCCTACAGACAAAGCGTTGTATCAATTGTAATGCTTCTGAAACCGCGAAAACCACATAAATTTCCGGTGGAAGTCGCGGGTTTTGTGTCATTTTGACTCTCCATAAAACCGCCCACTGCTGATGGAGAACGTCAACAGGGCCAGGAAGAGAGAAAAAGAAAGAGGAAGTGTCATTTGTTAAATATGACTACGTGTTGTTTTTCATTTTATCTGAGTGTCCTTATTATGAAGCTGAGTCAGACTGTGACCGAAACTATAGTGTCTTTTACTCTGTATTGACTTGATAATAATGAGACACTTGTTGGCCTAACGCTCCTCTGTCTCACTATTTCACTGTTTGTGATAACTGTCACAGTATCGCCAAAGTTTATTGTCTCCTTATTGATTTAATATCCTTTAATCCTGTATGACATGTATTTATCAAAGATGCTTTATTATAATTTATCATTAATATTATGTTAATATTAATGACATTGTTTGTGTGATGGCAACTTGACTGATGTTCCTCTCTTAACCGGAGTCTGGGCAACAACCCTGCTGGCTTTATCACAACAGATTTATTAATCTACATCTTTGGAGAAAAAAAATCTGTTTTGTAGTATATTTGTCTACAAGCAGATCTCGACTTTTCAATATCAGATATAATTATTCAATATTATGCTGCTGATTTAATATTCTTTGAGGTGCTTGTGTTGGCTTTAGGCTCTAGGCTATATGTTTCTGAGTGATGCCAGATTTATAATCTTGAGATGTAGGCTGTTTATCTGCACGTTTGCAGAGATGTTGCATGAGTGAAAATGTGCTGCATGACTTTAAAGATTCTTCCCACTTATAGGTTTCGCTTATTTTCTTATCAATCCTTTTTTTTGGTTCAGTATTACTCAATGACAGCTGATAAGAAGGGGAAGTGGCCCCTGCAAGTTTTGTTTCTTACACAGTTGTTGTGCAACTTCAAAGTGCGTAGACATGGTAACAATAATGTGGCAGATTGCCAGCAATTTAATCACAGCCCATCATACAGCAACCAAATCTGGCTAAATATACATTTGACCCCTGCAGAGGCTCCGGGCACAACCTGGAGGAGGAACTAGTATAAATGACTGATTTTGAATATCATAACATATAAAAGTAGCAATAATAATATATTGTTAGTATTATATGTCATTTATAATAAATTAGAGTAAGATGTAAGAGAGCAATTTTCTTGCTCAAGCATTTAAGGAATGAAAACTCAGAAAAAATAACCTGCTTTAACTGGAATTAATGTTAAATACTACTAGTAGTAAAATATAAAGTATACAAATGAGTGACATTATAATCAATGTAGTCACATTATATAATTAATATATTATGATATAAATAATTTATAATAAGAATATATTATTATTGCTACTTTTACTATGTTATGAAATTCAAAATCAGTCATTTATACTAGTTCCTCCTCCAGGTAATAAGATGAGGGACAATCAGGCGCTCTGACAGTTTGTAAATATGACTCATTACTGTCAGAGGAAAACTATCAACTGAAATAATCTGACTTGGATTAACAACATTTTCACCACCTTTACAAGTTTTTATATTTTATTAAATCATAGATTTAATGTGACTTTTCAACGCTGTTACATGAAAACGACCATCCAGGTTCAGGTGTGTTTATACTACGTGTAGCTACACTGGTCCCAAGACATAATGGCCACGCATCATACAGATGTCTTTTGATGATTTATTTTACCGCACTCTCCTTCGTCAGCACACACTGTGAAAACTACAAGAAAACAAAAGACATACGGCTTAAAACATTCATCGTACATTCACTTTAAGGCCTTTCAAGCTAGTGTCCATTTATAAACAGGCCCAAGCACATTAACACAAGCGAAATGGAATGAAATAATACAACATATCCAAACAATAATATTGTCTATGTAAAGTACACCAACAAGTACCATACACAAAGGTAAACAAATAAAAGGCAATTACCGTGTGCGCCTCTTGAACCAAGTGCAGAATACGGTTATTTGGGGCTTTACAGTATGTCGTTCCTCTGCATGCTCTGCTCTGCCTCCGCTTTGTCTCTTCCCCACAATGCCACGGTCATGCCCCTATCCCAACTCTGGTCATGTGACCCATTACCCATCACTCTGTTGTTCGTTGAAATAAACCTTACATAAAGGAACATTTTAACATTATTTAAATTACACATTATAAGATTTTTTTGTGAATGTTACCCTTTTTACATTTTACTTCACGTTTTTCCTATTTTTAAATCGCTGTATGAACTCAACTATTCATGAACTTAAACATATAAATATACAAAATAGACATTTCCATTAAACATGTCTTTGAGACAGTTACACTCCCACCAATTTACTATGATTTATGATAACCTTTATGCAAATCTTTGAATAAATCTAGTAACTTCCAGAACCAAATAGTCTGTATCTATAAAACCTCTTGGGTCAAGACTGATACCTTAAACTGTTTACACATGTGTAGAGTGTAACCTACTTCCCTTGTAATGAGTTAGTTGTTTTCTACAAGTACAACTAATTTATGAATAGTACGTTCAAGAATGGATGGATTACTGAGTCGCTGACCCTCCTTGCCAAGTTTTTTACTTCCCATTTGAATTGTGGCTTTCCGCACCAGTCCATCTTCATCCTTACAAACATCGAGTACTCTTCCAAGTCTCCACTCATTGCGGGGAATCCCTTCCTCATTGACAATGACAATGTCTCCAATCTTCACATTCCGTTTTGAAGAATGCCAGCGTTGTCTGAGGGTGATGTTTGCTAGATATTCCTTCCTCCACCTGGACCAGAATTGCTCCGTCAGATACTGTAGTCTGCGCCATCTTTTCCTGGCGTACAGATCTTCTGCAACAAATTTTCCTGGTGGAGGCAGCGGGACAGAGGTTTTCATGGTAAGTAAATGGTTTGGTGTAAGTGGCTGTAGGCCTTTGGGATCATTGATGCTCTCAGTGGTGAGTGGGCGGCTATTTATAATTGACATGGCTTCACAGAAAAACATTCTCAAAGAAGCATCATCCAATCTTCCCGCACTCTTTGACAGGACCCAGCTTAGGACGCTCCTAACTGTCCTGATCTGCCACTCCCAAACACCTCCCATGTGACTGGCATCAGGTGCGTTCACAACAAAGTAGCATTGTTTTTCGGCCAGGTAAGCAGTCACTTTGTCTTTGTCCACTTCTTTTAAAGCCTTTGTCAGTTCATTTTTTGCCCCCGCAAAATTTGTCCCTTGATCCAACCTGATTTGTCTCACAGCTCCACGTATAGCTAAACATCGTAAGCCATTTATGAAGGCATCAGTGGTTAGGTCATCCAATACTTCTATGTGAACGGCCCTCGAGGATAGACAGGTGAATATGAAACCATATCTCTTCTGCTCTTTACGACCTTGCTTAGTGTGAAATGGTCCAAAGCAATCCATCCCACAGTAGGAGAACGGTGGCGAGGGATCAACGCGGTTAACAGGAAGATCTGCCATCTTTTGTGTTTCTGTTGGCCTGCGAGCTCTCCTGCATACAACACATTGTTTAATGTAGTTCACCACAACTTTGCTGCCCCCAACAACCCAGTAACCATTTGCTCTCAACTCATTAAGGGTTTGCCCTCTGCCTTGGTGCTGAGTCTTTTCATGGCAGTGACCTAGGATCCGATCACACCATCTCTTGGTAGGATTACTGGATGCTTCAAGTCAAGAGGTAAGGAAGCCTGCTTTAATCTCCCTCCCACCCTCAGGATACCTCTCTACACTTTCCTTGAAGCATCTAGTTTCTGAGTCCTTGAACTTTGGCTGAACAAATGCTGCTGCTGATGTTCATGAAAAGTTTTTGTATAATCAAATGTAGACTTATTTGGGATAGTTTATGCTATTGCAAAGGTATCAGCAACATTTTGAGGTTGTACATAATGATGTGTTCCTCCAGGACAACAGCGGCATCCACAATCTCTGTAACAATGAGAGGCCAACGTTCACTCCTTCTGTCGCCTGATCAGCCTTTTGTAGAAATTTGATTATTCTTTTACTTTATAGGAGACAGGTTAAACTAGATAAAACTGTTTTACCTTTACGAGTTCACTGGACAAATAAAAAGATCCTTTTTAGTTTAGAACCGTAAATGTTTTGTGATTGGGAGGAGAATATATTGAACTTATTTCTAGGTATTTTTCACGCTTACTTTTGGTTTGATTTACAAAAGAACCTTTTCAAATTTGGACAAAGACATACTAACAAAGCTGAAGTACAAACTTCTCAGCTGACATAAATTACATTATTAAGTTGATTAATATCTCTGATAAACATTATATCCATATAATGTTTAAAAGATTACCCTCTTTTTAGATTTTTTGTGTAAAATGTATGTATTCTTGTACTTTCAAGTATTTTTACAGCAACACTTTTAATAACAAAAAAGGCTGGAACATGTAGGCCTGAACTCCTTGTATTGAAAACAATCTCTGGTTCCACACTCCAGTCCATCATATTTAATTTCATTTGGAGGAACAAATGTCATTATTTAAGCAAAGATGGAGGTCCGGAGGTTTTAAGTTTTGAAACCTTAAATAATACTTCCAAAGTTAAATGGCTAACTAAGTAGATAAGAAAGACAACATTTATAACACCTTCCCTAATTAAGTAGTATTATATGTCTATTAAAATGTTGACTACAAAATTGATAAATTACCTGTGAAGTTATCAAACTTTTATAAACAAGCTTTAATGACCTAAAAATGAATAGATATTATTTTATTCAAGCACATGATTGCCGTTACTGTTCAGTTCAATAACACCAAAGTGTGAATGAGACAGCGGGTCAGACTTCATCTTTTAATGTGGAACCAGGAAGGAGGAGAAGGGAGGCTCCACAGTCCTGGGCTGCTGCCCTGTTGCTGTCATGTTTGGAAGCCCCACCGGATTGTGACAAAAAGTGCCGCCTATTGTGCTGATTTGTTTTTGAGACATCCTGCACTGGGTACCACAGACCTGCAGAGGGAGGGAGGGTTTAGTGAGTCAAGAGAGCAGCAGCGTTCAGACTCCACTGTGGAGACCTCATGAGGACTATTTAAAGATTTCACCCACGATTCTATATATTAAATGCTGAACTGCAGACAAACGTACATATTAAATACACAGAAGCCCCCTGTTGTTTATTGACTCTGTCACTTCTGCTGCACAACAATAATTTACACAAACGTCCACCATCACAGTGAGAATTGGTTGCAGTCGGGTTTTTGTCCACTAGGTGGCGCCATTGGTTCAATGATTGTTGGGATCACAAGCAAAGCTGCAGAGAGGCAGTTTGAAGATGAAGCCTACTCTGATCCAAAGTGTCAATATCACAATGTAAAAATACTTTAATTGAAATGCTGAAATAATCCATCAAGAAACGTGAGAAAGAAAGAGAAGAGAACAGACAGGCCTAAATAAATTACTTAAGAGGGGAGCAGTGAAAACACGATCACTGCCTGCACATGTCTGATTTGTGACTGTGAGGAGGAAACTATTGCACATAGTTTGATTTACAGAGGAACCTTTTAAAGACAAAGACATCATACTTATTACATCAGTCAGAAACATATAGTGGAAATATGAGCGCCTTAAAAATATTAAATCAGTGAGGAGAGAACAAAGTGACAGCTGCTGGAAGACTGAGCTAGACTGGCTCAGGGAGTCCTGGGGTATCAGATCCGGATTTAGGAGATTATTCTTAATTTATGGTTCAAAAAAATAATATCAGGTTCTTTAAAATCCAGTATTAATAAATGGAATTTCTCAAAACGTTGCTCTCTAATGCTCCTATATTTATCACATTTCAGGAAAGAATTAGTCTCACAAATGTGGAAGACACCTGTTGTACTGTGTGTATTTGTCATCCATCATAAGGTAGAACACAAACACAACAACACTAAAGGCAGAGTCTTAAATTCATACATTTCATTAAATAAAGTAAATAAAAAAGTAAAAATGTTTGTGTTAAAAAAAATTAATACATTAAAGATTTAAATAAAATAAATTAATAAAACAGTAAACATGTGTGTATATTAATAGAAAATAAATAAAAATAAAAACAAATAAAGAATCTAATTAAAAAATACAAAAACAAAGAAAGGAACAATTAATAAAATAATAAACATGAAAATAATCATTTGAAAATTTTAAAGTATTTAATATATTTAGTCTAGTCTGAGTTTCCACTGCTTGTCCTCGATATTTTGCTGCAATTATTTTGGCCTTTCTCCCAGTAAACAGGGGAGCTTCTGAGTGTCAGTGTCTGAAATTTGAAATATATTTGGGAAATGTTTGCAAAGTGTTTTTCTCTTAAAGTTTTATATTTAGGCCATGAGGTCAGAAAGTGCAGCCTGGTCTCTGTCTTCGGTCACACTTGGACTCTGTTCAACATGCAGACTGGAGGAGACGAGGAAGACCGAACTCTCTGCCTCCTGAGCCCCAGACGCCACAGATGATGTAGAAATACAACAACACTATAAATGCTTCTCCATAGGTTTGCTTCTAAATCAAATCAGCGTGGAGCTTGTAGGTCTGGTTATTTTATCGTTTATTGTTTGTAAATATAAAAGTGGCAACAAGAGAAGCCCCAGATATGAAGACCAAGGAGGGACAAAGTGAAGCTTTGGATTAAACCAGACTTCATGTATTTTGTATATTTAATTTAAACTGAAGGGAAAGTGAGTCATAATGCTGACACAAAATATAAAACACATTTTGAAGAACTGGATCAGATGATTGATGAAACAATGATTTTTGTTGCTGCTGCCACTGTTTCACCTCCACAGCTGTATCACAGGCCAAATCCCATTTTGCTTTAAAAACCAGAAGCTGATGGAATAAAAGACCTCAGGCAACAGTTTGTCACCTGTAGGGAGGTAAAACCACCTCGAGGAAAGCCAATAATAAAAGCTGCTGGAAGTCCAATAATACTTTTATTTTTAATGTATATAATGTTGAACATACACATTGCACTGCCCTTAAAGACAAACAGCCATAAAGTGCTTCACAAATAAGATACAAATATGCAAATACAAGTATAAATGCACACAGACAGTATCTCCATACAACTGTACATGGAACGATTAAAGCATGAGCAAATAAACAAAACTTAAGGCAAACAGTGTTTTATAAAAGGCAAACCTGTAGAGGTTCAGCAGAGTGTGATGCAGGTAAAGAGGAGTTCCAGTCTAAACCAGAACAGATTAGGAAGAACACCAGAAGTTTCATGTGTTTGGTTCAAAATGTAGGTTTGATTTTTAACTGACAGAAACACGACTGAATGAGCGTAGTGATGCAGGTGGTCCTGATGTTGACAGCGAGGGGGCCGATAAAGTGCCTGACCTTCTTACTGAAACCATCAGGGCCGATCACGAGGACCTCAGTTTTATCAGAACAGAGGTGGAGGAAATATTTAGACATCCAGTTTGTAAGAGAGGGCACAAAGAACTCACACTGAAGCTTCTATACTCTTTGACAGGCAGCCGTGAAGGCGGTGAGGTTATTAAGGTCATTAGGTTTAACTGAGAAGTTAAGCTTTGTGTTATCGGCTTAGAAATATAAAGAGACACCACTGGAGGGTTTAAGCAGCTGAGCCAGAGGTGGAACATGTGCTGACAACAGAAGAGGTCCAAGGATCGACCCTTATGGGAAACCACAGAGGAGCAGAGGAAGACATGTAATTGTTAATGTGAACAGTGAAGTTTCTGTCAGACAAGTATGAGATGAACCGTTTGAGTGCAGAGAAACAAACTGGGTTTAGTAATCTATCAGTTAGACGACCTGAGCTTCTGTGTGACTTTGGCATTTTTCAATCTTTGTTCTTGTGTAGAGCACCGTCCCTCCTGTACATGAATTTTTGGATAAGAGTTATAGACACGATTAATATTAAAAGATAAAAAGTCCCTGATTCCAAATAAAACCAAGAATGTTGGAGGACCGACTTTAAAAAAATTCATCTGTTGATTTAAAAACTGTGCTTAGATACTAATTTGTGAGTGCAAGTCATCTGTGTTAATTTTACACAGCCAATCATTAACAAACAAATTCTGGACCATCACTTTACTACTTTTATGTTGTTTAAGATGTCTGCATCTGGGTCATCAGGGTCCAGGTCTGCATCAGGGTCTCCTGGGTCCAGGTCTGCATCAGGGCCAACAGGGTCCAGGTCTGCATCAGGGCCAACAGGGTCCAGGTCTGCATCAGGGTCTGCATATGGGTGCAGGTCTGCATCAGGGTCTGCATCAGGGTGCAGGTCTGCATCAGGGTCTGCATCAGGGTCCAGGTCTGCATCAGGGCCAACAGGGTCCAGGTCTGCATCAGGGCCATCGGTGTCATTGTTTGTTGATGAAGACCTCAGATGTTTCTGCTCACATCCATTTGCTGCCTCTGGTTTTTGCTGCCTCCTTCCTCTGAGCCTCTTCATCTGTTCCTCTGTGAGAACATGGACACAAGTTTAAACTCTTTAAGGAAGTTGGTGTGTGCTGCTTAGTGGTTTGAGTACAAACATATTTCAGGAACAAGGTGAAATCCCCAAACTTTGAAGATCTTGTAGCTTCACAACAAACCTGCTCACAGTGATCACACAGCAGGGCTTCAGATGTTAATATAAATATGTGGGACGGGTTGTTTAGTAACTTACGGATCGTTTCACGTTTCACCAGAACCACAATCAGAACTCCAGTAAGAACGACTACAGTGGAAATGATACCAGCACGGACGCCGTCTCTGTTTCCACCATCTGTAAGAAGAAGAAGAAGAAATCAGAAGATAATGAGTTGAGAACCAGCAAAGGCTCAATGAGGCAGAATCTTTTTTTTCACTCAGACATGTTCAGGCTCTCTCATTTAGCCGACGTGCTACATCGTTAG
The DNA here is from genome assembly GCA_024633595.2 of Lepomis macrochirus. Lineage (NCBI taxonomy): Eukaryota > Metazoa > Chordata > Actinopteri > Centrarchiformes > Centrarchidae > Lepomis > Lepomis macrochirus. Next base: position 35,671,083 of record JALXJV020000003.1, on the reverse strand, counting down.
TTACTGAAAAGCAACAGGCGAGCTTTTCAGTAACTATCAGTACCATCTGTGTCTCTTTCCAGCTGTGTAACAATCAGAAAAACCACAATAAACCTAAAGTGAACGTTACAAAGCAAAAAGCAGCAGGTCCGAGCTACTGTAGCTTCAGCTGGCTGCATCACTATAGGCGTTGGTAAACAAATCGCTCCACATTTGCTTTTTCCGTTACATCCTTTCCTTGGTGAAGTAATGTCATTGAAAAACTCCATGTAGCCCTTTAACAAACAGTGAAAGTAACGCAAAAGTAGTGTAAAGCGATATTGATATCACTGCTACCAGCTGCTTAGTTCCTCACTGGAATATGTGTCATCTTAGCCACAGCTGTCTATCAAAAGATGGGATGAGGTAAACAGGCTTTAAAGGCCCAGATGAGTTTCACATTTACCTCTAAGCTGTAATTTTACAAGTTTTCAGAAAGTTGCTTTATTTCTCAAATATAAGAAATCTCAACATTATTGCTAAGAGTTTCTGAGAAACATGTCTGTTGTGTAAAAAAGTTGCCATCAACATGTTTGAATGTTCAATCTTCAGCTGCACGTCTACAAAGTTCTCAAAAATAAAGAAATAACCACTTAAAACAACAGAATGTCAGAAAATAAGTGGTTTACCAGAATTGACCGGCTCATCTGGTGGATGTCTAGTTGTGCTGGAATAATCACTCTTTGTCGTGTTCGGTTGGTCTTTGTTCACTGTTAAAAAAAAAAAAAAAAAAAAAGAGTTGTCAGTACTAAAATATCTTCCAGCAGTCAGACAGAGCTGTGTGCTTTAGCTCATGAACGAAAGGTGATCTAAATTTAACTTTGGCGAGTTTTCTGGTTGACTCAGACAAATTGAAATGTAACGAAGCAGGAGCGAAACTCCGTCCAGCAGTAAGAGCATCACTGAAAACCTGCACTGAGCTTAGGGCTGAACGACATGGAGGAAGAAAATCTAATTTTTGACAGAAGCTGCGTCAGGCAGCACAGAGCAGATGACCGGGCAGGAAGTCAGACACAGAACAGCGTAGAGAAGCCGGTCGATTTTCAAAATAAAACACTGTGCAGACTCCCGATCGTACATCAACAATGAACACAGTTAAAACGGACAAAAAAGAAACAATGTAATTAGGTAGCCTACTTAATCATGATAGAAGCACAAAGGCAAGGACAGCTGAACAAATTTTAAAAATCTGAAAAAGTCAGCAAAATCAGGCAGGCAAAACGCTCTTATTCTGAAATAAATATAAATGTGTGTAAATTTGTCAAACACACAGTTAGTTTTGGAGTCAGTCCATTTTTTCTTGTGGATGTGGAATCTCCCAAATAATAATAGCAACTGTACAAATAAATGAATTCTTCTACCTCCTGCCCATTTAATTTTAAGTATTGTTTAAAGCAGTGTTTCTCAAAGGGGGCGTTCCGAGGTCAATGGGGGGCGCCAAAAGCAATATTTTGTAAAGGGGGGCGCTGAGCTGCTTTTGGGGGGCGTTTGTTGGTTGGAAATTCTAAGGCGATTTTACATCAAAGATTCACAACAATACGAGTTTAAACTTTAAACTACTTGCAAAAAACTGTGGTCTGCAACACTAAAACCTCCCAGTTAGTCCACTGCGACGGGATGAGACTATTTTTTTCTCCATCAGCTACTTGTGGTGCAGCTTCCTGCTGCCTTCACGGGAACGGGAAGTCAGAGTATCATCTCTAAATTTTTGCCCACATGGCGTTTACTGTGTAAACTCTGGAAAAGCGACGCTCTCTTTCTAGGTGGAAAAGTGTTTATTTTTCTGAGGAATACACTGAACGTCTTGTTATCGCAGTGGTTACACATTTACAAGAGGGATCTTCTGCTGTCGGACTCACCCTGAAAGCAACGTCGCTGTGAGCGACGCCAGCGACTGTTGTCCACCCTCCTCGAGCTGCGAGTTGCAGACAGTTTGTACCAAAGCGGACATGTAGGTAGTTTCAGTCGGCTATGAAAATACTTTAAAAACTGAAGCCCTGTCTCGCTCTGTTGGGGACTGTTAGCAGCACTTTATCAGAGGTGCTGAAGTTAAGCTGTGTGGAATTATTCGAGAGCTTTCTGAGTGATCATAGGTGTTGATTCAGTTTTGTCTGTCAGAAAGCAAGGGGGTACTTCGAACGAATGCAGTACAGGGCATGTAGTAAAATATTATGAATTCTCTTTAAATAGGCGAATGACGTTAGTCTTCTATTACGACTTTTTTCTTGTCAGAGAACACAGAAATGTGGGAGATTCTGAATGTGCAGAAAGTTTACAACATGAGCAGATAAGTTACGTGTTTCCTACACGTTCATTTATTTGTGGCGGCCCGCCACAATATCAGCGCTGACTGCAACATGTTTTTTTTTACCAGGCCTATTTAAAATCGTATTTGACTGCAGAGCTGCAGGCAGCGCGCATTCGTGGAGCTCATCCTCTCTTTCGTCTATCTTTCGTCTCCCTTTCGTCTTTCCTCTCTCGTCTCCCTTTCGTCTTTCTCTCTCTCGTCTCCCTTTCGTCTTTCTCTCTCTCGTCTCCCTTTCGTCTTTCTCTCTCTCGTCTCCCTTTCATCTTTCTCTCTCTCGTCTCCCTTTCGTCTTTCTCTCTCTCGTCTTTCTCGTCTTTAATAGAAGTTATTAGCAAGCATGTAAGGGGCCTAGCTAATAAGGAGAGCTGAGTTAATACAGCTGGGTTTTCGAGGCTAGCATGCTGTACAGCTGTGTCACAGTTACACTGTCATTCTGTGGGAAACACTGAGTTAGGATAAGTTATTAACAGATGAGCTAATAAATCCCAGTCAGTTACTGAATTAAAACGGATTCATTTATCACTGAGATGAAAAGGGGCCACAAACACATTCAAATAAGTTACTTCCCCACAAAAGAGGAGGTAAGACTGAATCATGTGTGTTGACTCAGCAGGATAAATAAGTTGGTCTACAGGAGAAAATATTTAAAAGCAAGAAAAATGCCTGAGAGGCTCACTACATTGTGTTCTATTTTAATTATATATTTTGAATTGTCACCTGAATTTTTAGACATTTCCTTCCTAAATTGGTGCAGAAAAGGCAGAAATTAGGGGAGAAATCTTCACCAGAATGCAGGAAATTAAGTGTTTAATCCTTAAAATCTTCTGGGGGAGGACCCCCATATCCCCACTTATTAAGTACTCCATCCAAGAAAACAGTATTTAGCTTCATACACAGCGTCTGGTAGGAACATTCACTTATTAGTTTTATATAATTACTTTTCACATGGCTTTTTTGTTTACCTTTTCCATGTTTTTAATAATAATAGTAACAATAAAAAAATTTATTCAGGGCAAATAGCTAATATCGGTTTTGATGGGGGGCGGTGAGTGATCTGGATAATGGATAGGGGGGTGCTGGCCCAAAAAAGGTTGAGAACCACTGGTTTAAAGTTTCAAAACTTAAGACCTCCAGACCTCCATGTCTTTTTGTGTTAAGATATCTTTCTTTAAATAATGACAATTATTCCTCCATATGAAATTAAATAGGATTGTATCTAATTTTTTTCTTAAATCAAGCTTCACAGAGAGCCGTTATCCCTCTCGAAGCACACAGAATCACAATTTAACCGCACGTCGGTAACGTGTAGGCAAAACTCTCCGCTGCTGAAACACTTCAGTGTGACTTGCATCAAAATAACCGCTGCCTGTGTCTGTTCGGCTGTCACCTCACGTTGTCCTCCAGCTTCGTTTGTTGTTTTACACACCCTGTGCCGCTCTGATTGGTTTTTCAGGAAACTCTCAGCTTTTTGGAGGTTGTTTTCAAACAACGCCTCAGGTTTTAGAAAGCTTGTGTAGAAGGCGCCATAGATCTTAAAGGGTTAAATCAGCACTGCAAATATTCTGCTTCTATGTTTTTATACTGAGCATCTCTTTGCACAGGAAAATCTTTCAGGATAAATTTTGTAAGTATAAGTTCAGACTCAGTGTAGTTTTTAGGACTCATATCAGGGTCTGGCCCAAAAACTCGATTAGGATCTCCCTAATTCTGAAAAGCTTTTTAGTATCTGAATGAAACTGAACTCACCTTGCTCACGAACAATGAAAACCACAACGCAACTGGTCTCCAGTTTTGGGACAAAACATCTGTACGGTCCGCTGTCAGCCAGCTGTACTGAGGAGATCTGCAGAGTCAGGTTTCCTCTGCTCAGGTCTTCAAGGTTAACAGCCGTCCTGCCTCTGTATTGATCCATCTGGTCGCGGCGATTTTCCTGCTTGTGTCGGTACGAGTAGACCACCTTGTTGAGGTCAACTCTTTTCCAATCGAAAGTACGATCCACCACGCTGTGCGCAGGGACCAGATAACATGGTAGAGTGACCGTATCACCTTCAAACGCCTCAATTGTTGATTTTGGGCAAATGGCCTGAGGCTCTCCTGGGGAAACAAACAAACATTGACACAACTTCATCAACGGTAACAACTTGAACTGGATGGTTTTCAAACATTTAAACACACAGAGTTTATGTTTTTTAGTTCAGTGTTCAGTGGTGCAACAATTCCTTAAACGTAAAAGTTCTGCTCCACCTCGTTCACTCAGCTGCTTCATCAGATCAGGAGATATCAATCCTCCCTAAGTGAACAATTTGATCTACTGGCAAAGTTTATACCTGGCTGTAGTGTTGTGACAGGATCTCGTACTTAGAAAGCTACAACTCTCCACACTGAACTGTAAATCTCTAAAAATGTCCAAAGCTGATCTTTAGGATTTAAAGTGTAAGTATTTGTAAAGTGACCGTGAACCAGCAGAGTGTGTATAGATACATGTAGGAACACGTTATGAAGTTAAGGAGTAATAATGTGGAAACTGTAGATATTTTAATATTACAGAGTACTGTGACCTACTGAGAAATAATCTGGTGTTTGGGAGGAACTTAAAGACAGATTACACTCTAAGTATTTTAACTATAATGAGCCTAACCATCAATAAGAGTCACACCGGTCACTGACGAGTGTCCACCATATTAAAGGAGTGGCCCTTCAGTAGGTAAGAGACATTATACAGATGATGTACAGGAGGCGTTTGTCTTTGCAGCACATCTACTCTACCAGGTGAGATAGTTTTAGGTTAGTTTAGCTTTTTCTCATTTTCAGTTCAACGTGGTTTATTTTGGCCTGAATGTTTAGGTTGGACAATGTCGCCAAAACTGAAAGTAACATACAAACAAAATCTGGTTCACTCAGAGTACAGTTCAATCTGCTGCTTTGACAGAGGACCCAACGATAACACCTGATTTTCTTGGTCTTTAATTTATGATCAGACTAACAGATAAATGGAGCTTTTCAAAAAACATTCAGGACGAGTGTAACTTTTTGCAATGCTACCGCTAATATTAGCTGTATTTCCTAAACGTTTTCAATTAGCCTGTAAATTATTCCGCATTACCAACAACATACCAATGTTATAAACCTAAAAACATGTTACCGTTAGTGCTGACAACTTTATAAGGTAATATAATTATAAGGTTTACCGTTAAGTTGACGTTAGCTTTAAACGTCTGTTATTAGCACTTTAGCTAACAGCTAACAGTTCCTCCTTATTAACTTCCTGTTTTCAGCTAACAGGGAAATGATGATACTCTGTGAGGTTGGCGTTACAAGTGCACACTTCATAATCGTAACAACTGCGGAGTAAAACCAAAACTGTACAAATCAATCAAGGTGTTGTTTATGTCTATGGTCCCAGTCGGGTTAATTCAGGACGCACCAAACTAGAGGAAGCAGATTCTTCTTCTGGGTTTATGGCGGATCTCAAACCGCCGTGTTCAGGTGCAAAGCGCCACCTACTGTCGGATTTTAATACGACTCATGATGACGTTTTCTACACTTTCAGGCTCAGATCAGAATTTACAGATTAAGATCTCACACAGCGCTTTTCATGGCTGTAAATTAACGTTACCCAAAAATTAAATTGCGGTTGGGAAGTTTTATTTTTTTTTCCAAGCTTTTATGAATAGACTCCTCCACTCGAGAGTAAAACTGCTGATTTTCTAATTTATTGTGTGGTATAATTCCTTAATAGGCTAATTATGGCCAATGTTATTAATATTAACGTATTACAATTAACGTTAGGCCTATAATCTAGGGACATCCAAATAAACCACTCTTTAAATTGTTCGTCAGACGTGTGGTTATAAACCGATTTATGGTAAATTAACACGGAGCCATATTTCACGATCAAACAGTGTTTTAGTACCACAGTGATATTGGCCTATAACAGTCTAGGTATTTTAAATATGTTTTATAATTACAATAACAGATAGGCCTAACTCATTTAAAGTTGTATATAGTTTCGTGTTTCTTCTACTTACCTCAAGAGCAAGTTCGGACGAAGACAAACCAAAACCTATAGCTACAATCTGCTCACACAGAGCTCAGTCCATGTTTGCTTCACCCCAGGCTGCGTCTCCGATCTGAATCTTGATCTTCTCCGACTTTCTAGCTTGTCTGCACGCTTTCTCCAGAGTTAAATCAGACATCATTTACGATTCCTGTGACATTTCTGTGTCCAGGACACCGACCACAAGATCGGTCTGATTCTTCACGGCACCAAAGATCCTCCGCAGTTTCGCCCTGTTTCTGGTCCCTGGTGGATTCTTCCTTCTCGTGATTCACATTAACTTAAGGCACGAAATATTATTTGACCAAATACAAACTCTTACACATTGTCACCCCTCTGGTTTAGACAAAGGTTTTAAGGTCCAGCTTCCCTCCTAAGTCTGGGCTACACAACAAGGTCCACACAAGCACTTCCTCGTCTTTGTCGACCTCGGTCGCCATTCAGTATCTGGATCCTTCCACTCAGGCCAAAACTCCCGATGACCGAAGTTAAAGTTGTCCGGAGGTGAGAACCTCGCCATGTTCGACTCATCAGGCCTAATGTTTAAAGTCCAGTCTGTGCGAGTTTTATCAAAATACTGACATTACAAACGCTGCGGAGACACGGATTGTGTAAATAGCTTTGGGCGGGGCGAGACGGGTTACACACACACCCAAAGATCGCCCTGCTGGTGCACCACAGTTATTGCATGAGTATCACTGTCACGCCTTGAAGAGGAACAGCATAGGCCTAGTGCCAGTGTGGTGCAACTTGTGAACCAGCCTGAGTATTGCTTTGCTGACACTTTGATCACAGGCTGTTCTCCCTTCTCGCTTGTCCGCAATTCAGGCTAGCTGCCTAATCCATCTTACATCTTCTTGAATGTGTATTTTTGCCTGCATTTCTCGATGTTGTCCCAAAATAGTCAAGTTAAACTAGAAAAGAAACATACTGGCTAACAGCACTCATATTTAGTTTTGTATGAGCACACATGAAAACATAAGACAGTCTTGTTGTGTCCATTCACCCTAATGAAGATAAAGTAGCCTTAATATAATATATTTTAATATGATCAACACATCATTTGCTAATACAACAGCACAAATTCTTTAAACTTACAAAAAACTGTGAGGAAGTGGTGGAAAAGGTGGAGGGCAGGTGGAGATGTTGCTGCCACAAATATCTTACAGAGGAAGAGTTTCAGTCAACGAATTCTACCGTCTGACAAAAGCTGCCATGTTTGAAAGTGCCCACCAGACTGAGACAAAAACTGCTGTCTATTCAAGTTTTTGGACCAACAGATCCAAAAACTGGATCCAGTACAGAGGAACCTTTTGAAACATTTTGAAAGACTTAGCCTACTGTTTTTCTTTTTAAATCTTCTTCCTAAACTTCTAGGCAGACATAATTTTCATAATTAACTTGAATAACATTTTGGCTAGATTTTAAATCCATACAAATATACAGATTACCCTCCTTTTATATTTTTCCCATTAGTGCCAATATAAGAGCTTTAAAGAATATTAAATCAGTGGCCTGATAAAAAGGACTCACACTTACCTGTAACAGTTTCTGCAAACAGGAAAATACAGAGGAGCTTTACATGTGTCCCTTCCATGATCAACTCAATCAGTGTAAAAGCAGCTCCAAACATGAGGCTACTGAATGAGAATGTTTCAAACTATGGATTATGCTGCTTTCTGACTTGCTGAGAGATGCGGGACTGCGCCGGGGAGGGAGGAACGGACTGACTCTTGGAGCTGCGCGCACCCGGACGGACTGACTCTCGGAGCTGCGCCGGAGAGGGAGGAACGGACTGACTCTCGGAGCCGCGCCGGGGAGGGAGGGACGGACTGACTCTTGGAGCTGCGCGCACCCGGACGGACTGACTCTCGGAGCTGCGCCGGAGAGGGAGGAACGGACTGACTCTCGGAGCTGAGCCGGGGAGGGAGGGACGGACTGACTCTCTCGGAGCTGGATACTTCTTCTTCTTCTTCTTCGTCTTTTTTGGCGATTTGCAACCAATTGGAGCATTATCGCCACCTACTGTATCTTAGTTACTTATGCTTAAATCCTTGAGTTTAGTCGTCCAGTTTGTTGTAGATAAGATGAGATGTGTTTAATCACCATCTTTCCGGAATTATTTGAGAGTATATTTGTAATGTCCATTTGATTGATTCCTTCTTGTTCCAGTCCTTTCCTTAGAGCCAGTCTTTGATTTGAGTATTTAGTGAAACTCAAATACACATGTTCCACAGTTTCTGGTTGACTGCATATCTCACAATTTCCAGTTGGGTGCTTTCCAATAAGGTGTAGAGATGCATTTAGCCTTGTGTGACCTAGCCTGATTCTGCTAAACAGCCCTTGTTCTCTCCTGCTCTTCCCCAGAGGCTTTTCTTCCCCCACTTTCTGCTGTATCTAAATGTCTTCCTTTATTTCCATTATCCCATAATTTTTGCCACTGTATCGTAATTTTGTTTCTTATATATGATTTGAATTCTTCTTTGCTAATTGGTACTGCCACTTCTACCTGATTTATTTTCAACCCATTCTTGGCTAAAGTATCTGCCATCTCGTTCCCTTGGATGCCAATATGTGCTGGGATCCATAAAAACTGAACATCAATACCTATATAACTTATTCTGTATAATGATAACAAATTTTCAAACATAATATCCTCCCTATTTTGAGGATGCACTTTTGAGACTAGCCAAAGCTGCGCTTGAATCTGAACAAATTAGTATTCTCATGGGTTTTACTTCCTCTATCCACTGCAATGCAACATGATTGCCATCTTTTCTGCTGCATAGACCGACAAATGATCGGTTAATCTTTTAAACACCTTGATTTTTAGTTCAGGAATGTAAAAAGCACAGCTTGATTTTCCGCTCTCTGGATTTTTTGACCCATCTGTGAATAAATGTACATAATACCCATACCTCTCATGTAGCAAAGTGTTCACATAAGCTTGCGTACTAAACATGTTTTTACTTGAACTGATCTGTTTTAATAAAGAAAGATCAACTCTAGGCTGAGGTAGTAACCATGGTGGAATAGCTGGCATTAAGGCAGTTGGACTAGCGACCCAATTGTTGATTCCTAACTCTTTAGTTATTTCCATAATTCCACTACCTCTTTTTAATTTTACTGCTTTCCCAACTTTCGTTTATAGTTCTTTTTGTAGGGTGTGTTTCCTTTTGACTTCGTAAATTAGCCCAGTAGTTGGCCCTCAACTGTTTCCTTCTAAGAATTAATGGCATTTCTCCAACCTCCACCTGAAGCGCTGATATTGGTGTTGATTTTACTGCTCCACAACATAATCTCAGTGCTTGGGCCTGAATTTTGTCCAACCTTTTTAAAGATGAACTAGCAGCTGAACCAAAAACAATACATCCATATTCTAGAACTGATCTAACTAATGCAGTATAAATATTTCTTAACGCCACTCGATCAGCTCCCCATACACTGCCTGTCAGACACCTCATAATATTCAGTACTTTTTTACACTTTTCTTCCATCTTATTAAAATGATTTTTCCATGTTAGCAATATATCAAACCACAACCCCAAGAATTTAAATGTATTCACTCTAACCTTTGATTGTACAATTTCAAACTAATATCTTCTCTTAATTTCTTTCTTGTAAAAAATATGGATTGAGATTTCTCAACTGATAACTCAAACCCCCAATTTAACGACCAGTCTTCCACCACATCAATAGCTTCCTGAACTTTCTTTACAACAAATTCCATATTCCTTCCTTTCTTCCAAATTGCCCCGTCATCAGCAAAAAGTGATTTTCCAATTTCAGGATTAACATTGTTGTAGGAGCCAAATGTGCTGTTTTGGGCATGTAAATATTGGGTGTTGTTTCGTGGGTGTACATTGGGTGTCGCTATATTACCTGGGTTCAAGGTTATATAGGTAGCATCAAAGCTGTTGGAGGCAGGTGTGTTTTTGACCCGGAAGGGCAAAAGGTTTTTGACCGCTGTGGCGCGTTGCCGCTGAGACCTTGTTTGTCTGTATGTATTAATATGGTTTGCCGTTGAAACTGGATCAAAAGATGGAACTCACTCTGCACGGTAAAACAATAAATGCATTTACCAGCAACACAACAACGCCTGGATATGTTTAAATAATACGGTACGGCAACAGGGAGGCACAAGGGAACAGCGCGTCAACCAGGGCACTCCTGGGCTTTTAAATCACCTCAGTAGTCTCAGTATTAGACCGAGCTGCTACAATTTAGTCAAAAACATTCGCTCATTTGGAACTTCGCTGGAACCGGACCCTGTAGGACGCAACGAGATGTTATAGGAGGACGAGCTGCCTCGTTGGCCTTTGGATAAAAGCTACGCTGACGGACGCAGCCAGCTGTTGGTGAAAGGACACGCAGGAGCTACGAGGTTAAAGCCGGCGTCGGGCCGCGGATCACCGGAGCATCGCAAGGCGACCAACGCAAGAGGTATGTGTAGCGCTACACTTTTTGGCCATTTAAATTGTGTGCACACATAAAAGGGACATAAACCCAATGCATTGGTTGCCAGATAAGGCGGACAAAAGACTTTTCACTGACTGTTATGGCGAACTTTGAGTGACTGACTTTTTATTATGGAGACGCGCGACGCAGCATCGGACACTAGCGGGACTGGTGTGCTTAAAGTTACAGCTGGTAAACCCAGTAGTGTGACTAGCGGTGTTCAAGCACAAACTGGGAAACGGGTAGTGAAGCTTACTGCAAAGGCGTTTGCTGATAAATTGGACAGGTTGCAAAATGCCAGAAAGGCTAAGCTTAACAAAGCCAGTGAGTTAAGAAAATCAATTCAATCTTTGATATTAAAGGGTGATAAAACACAGGTAATGAATGCTCTTGGAGAATTGATTGATGTATGTGATGAATCAAAATGCATGCATGAATCTTTGTTGGGGTTATTGCCACAGGAGGAAAATGAAAAACATGAAACGTGGTTTAAAGCAAAAATGCTGTTTAATGATGAGTGTATTGCTGATACAAAAAGGTGGGTTTCAAGCAATGAAGGTCATGACTTCGGAAATGTTAATGTTGATGGCAAAGGTAATGTTGAGGGCACTGATGTTAATCCTAATGACAGCGTTTCCCAGGTTGGTAGTAAACGCTCAAATCAGAGAAGTGTTAACAGTGGTAAATCAAGTACCACGTCCTCTGCTCGGATTAAAGCGGAGGCAAATAGAGCTGCACTGGAAGCTCGTGCGGCAGCTTTAAAGGGGCAACACGCTTTGGAGGAACAGGAGCAGCAACTGAGGAGGAAAAGAGAGCAGCTTGGTTTGGAAGCTGAACTGGCTGCATCCAATGCTATGCTGGCAGTATTACAGGCCGCTGATCTGAAAGGTTCTTCTCACGCATCATCAAATGGTATGAATTCCTACCTAGAAAAGGGGAAAAAGGAAACTGTTAATGGCTTAAACCCTATGGCAAAGGAATATCAGCCTGGAGCCAGGAAGTCAGAACAACAAAACGACATGACAAAATGGTCATTTCCACCAGATAAACAGCTATCAATGGATGTACAACGAAAGGAAACTGATCAGTGGGTTGAAAGCAATATGTTTGGAACATTGCATTATTCCCAAGGCCAACCAACAAATGCTCAAACGAGGGATGTGGAGGGAATGCAATCCCAATCTCAGATCCGTCAAAATCCGCAGGGAGACATACTGGATGTCATGCACAGGCAAAATGAAATATCAGCCGCTTTAGTGCAGCAGCAGCGTTCGTTGTCTCTGCCACCACGAGACATTCCCATCTTTGAAGGTGACCCTCTCCAATACAGAACATTTATTAAGGCTTTTGAGCAAGGAGTTGAGGAAAAGGCAGGAAGAGCAGATTGTTTGTTCTATTTGGAGCAATTTACAAGAGGACAACCACAAGAACTGGTGCGTAGCTGCCAACATATGGAGCCTGGGCGCGGCAAAAGGTCTTTTACAGGAGCACTTTGGCAATCAGTATAAAGTTGCAACAGCTTATATTGAAAGGGCTTTGACATGGCGACCAATACGAGCTGAAGATGTAAAGGCTCTTCAAGCCTACTCCTTATTCTTGCGTGGCTGCTGTAATGTGATGAAGGAGCTCCAGTACATGCAGGAACTGGATATGCCTGTTAACATGAGAGCCATTATTGCAAAGCTACCATTCAAAGTAAGAGAGCAATGGAGGACCATGGCTCATGACATAATGGAAAGAACTAACCATAGAGCTCATTTTGAGGATTTGGTCACATTCATTGAGCGTCGTGTTAGTATTCTTTCGGACCCACTGTTTGGCAACATACAGGATTCACCACCCGGCATAGCTGGTATGAAGACTCTCACCAGGTTTAAATCCCAGCCCAGGAACAGAACTGAAAATATTGTTGCCACCACAGTAACATCTAGGCACTTGTCTGAGGGAGAAAAAGAGCCAACATTGCCTCCAGAGAAGGAAAGGAAAGCTGGATGCCTTTGCTGTGCTCGTAGTCACCTGTTGGAAGAATGCAAACAGTTCAGTGGAAGGAAGCACAAGGAAAAGATCTGCCTTTTGAGGGAAAAGGGAGTTTGCTTTGCATGTTTAGGTCATGGTCACATGAGCAGGGATTGCGACAGGCGGCTAACATGCAAAGTCTGTGGCAAAACTCATCCCACAGTGCTGCATATCAAAAAACAATCAACGACTACGGTACAGCTGGAGGAGCCATCTAATAACCAGCCAACTTCACAGGAAACATGCGGACATACAGGGGCCGGTAAGGACCAGTGCGTTCTGTCCATTCTCCCTGTGAAGGTGAAATCTGCGAAAGGAAATTGCATCATAAACACCTATGCTTTTCTGGATCCTGGAAGTTCAGCCACGTTCTGCACTGAAGATCTAATGCAGAGGCTGAATATTACAGGCAGAAAAACCAATTTCTTATTGCGCACCATGGGGCAAGAAACTGTTGTTCCGGCCTTCTCATTGACTGGTTTGGAGGTATCTGACCTGGACAGCAATGGCTTCTATATGCTCCCGGAGGTTCTCACGCAAAAAAAAATGCCAGTTACTTTGGATAACATGGTAACACCTGAAGACCTGGCTAGTTGGCCGTACTTGTCAAAGGTACACATCCCAAGTATAAAGGCAAACGTTGACCTCTTAATCGGAACCAATGCTCCTAAGGTATTAGAACCTTGGGAGGTCATTAACAGCTGTGGGAATGGCCCGTATGCTGTTAGGACTGTGTTGGGATGGGTGGTTAGTGGTCCGCTGAATGGTAACAGCGGGGCATTGGAGGCGGAGCTTCTGCTATGGTGAACAGGATATCTGTGGGCAAACTGGAAGAGATGATGACCAGTCAGTACAATCACGATTTCAATGAAAGAAATACGGAAAGGAAGGAAATGTCCAGAGAAGATTGCAAGTTTCTGGAAATTATGGAGCATTCGGCAGTACTTCAGGATGGAAAATATTGTGTGAAATTGCCCTTCAGGAACAAGGAAGTCTATTTTCCCAACAATTTTACAGTGGCTAAGCAGAGGATCGAGGGTTTGAAGAAAAGGCTCCTTAAAGATAAACACTTGCACCAGGAGTATACAGGGTATATGAATAATCTCATCAGTAAGACTTATGCGGAGCAAGTACCTCAGCAGCTAAAGCATTGTGAGAGAGGAAAGGTGTGGTATATTCCTCACCATGGTGTCCACCATTCGAGGAAAGGTTCCCTTCGTGTGGTGTTCGACTGTGGAGCCACTTGTAAAGGGGTCTCGCTGAACAGCGAGCTCTTGCAGGGTCCTAACCTCACCAGCTCACTGTTAGGAGTCCTAACTCGCTTCAGACGGGAACCCGTGGCCTTTATGGGCGATATTCAAGCCATGTTCCACCAGGTGAGGGTGGCTGAGCCAGACAGGGACTTTCTGCGTTTCCTCTGGTGGCCGGATGGAGACATCAGTAAGGACTTTGCAGAGTTTCGAATGACTGTACACTTGTTTGGCGCTGTCTCGTCCCCCAGTTGCGCAAGCTATGCACTGAGAAGAACTGCTGATGACAATAATTCTGAGTTTGCAGCTGAAGTTCTTCAATGTGTGAAGCATAATTTTTATGTGGACGATTGCTTGAAGAGCTCAGCCACAGATGAAGAAGCTATCCAGATGGTCAGAGATCTAATTGCTCTGTGTCGAAAAGGAGGCTTCATCTTGGAGAAGTGGATAAGCAACAGTCGCATCGTCTTGCAAGCCATAGCCGAAGATCAGAGGGCTAAAGATCTTAAGGAGTTGGATCTAGACAGAGATAAACTTCCACTCTGAGAGCTCTGGGTCTACAATGGTGTGTGGAGACAGACTCTTTCAGGTTCAAAATGGAGATGAAACAACAGCCTCTTACCAGACGGGGTATGTTGTCAGTTAGCAGCTCAGTGTACGATCCGCTTGGATTTCTGGCACCGGTCACTTTGCTCGCTAAATTGATGCAGCAGGAACTCTGCCGGAGACATTGTTCATGGGACGAAGCTCTACCACAAGACATCTTGCGTAAATGGGAAAGGTGGTTGAAAGACCTGGATCTGCTGACTGCATTTAACGTGGATAGGTGCATGAAGCCAGCGAATTTTGGAGAGGTCAGGCATGCGCAACTACATCACTTTGCCGACGCCAGTGAAGGTGGATATGGGACTGTAACCTACATCCGGATGTTAAACCAGGAAAACAACATCCAGGTCACATTTCTGCTCGGTAAAGCCAGAGTGACACCACTGAAGGCTGTAACTGTTCCACGACTTGAGTTGACGGCGGCTGTCCTTGCTGTCAGAGTGGACTCAATGTTAAAGGCGGAATTGGACTTCCAGTTGGAAGAGTCAGTATTCTGGACTGATAGCACTTCAGTGTTAAAATACCTTAACAATGAGGACAGGCGCTTCCACACTTTTGTGGCCAACAGAGTCTCAACCATCAGGGAAATGTCTGAACCCTCACAGTGGAGACACGTTTGTTCTAAGGACAATCCAGCGGATGATGCATCGAGGGGTCTGAATGTCTCTGACTTTTTGAAGAAAACCACATGGCTTGAAGGTCCTTTATTTCTTTGGCAGCAGGAGGAAGACTGGCCTAAACCTGTGTCTGAATTGTCGTTGGATGTAAATGACCCAGAGGTGAGGAAAGAGATTACAACAAATGCCATTAATGTGTGCGTCGTGCCTAGTCCTACTGACCAGCTCATTGCATACTTTTCGGACTGGAGGAGGCTGAAGACAGCAGTTGCTTGGTTCCTCAGGTTAAAGGTCATGTTGTTATCAAAATGTTGCTTGAGGAGGCAGTCAGAGGCCGCTGTGGGCGACCATCCAGAGGAAATCAGTCAGGATAGACTGAATAATGTTAAAGGACAACGCGGCACAGTGAAATCTAGGAGTGGAATTCTGACACTGGAAGATCTATTAGAAGCAGAGATGGCCATTATTCGCTATTGCCAACAACAGAGATTCAAGGAGGAGATTTCTGTTCTCCTATCCGGGAAAGCAGCAGTGAGTAGACAGAGTTCAATATATAGACTGGATCCAATGGTGGAGGAGGGCCTCTTAAGAGTTGGAGGAAGGCTGAATAAAGGATCGATGCCTGAGGAAGTCAAACATCCCCTCCTTCTCGCCAAGGATCAGCACATCTCCATGCTTATCCTTAAGCACGTACATCAGACTCTGGGCCATGGTGGACGGACTCATACACTGTCTAAAGTGAGGAAGAAGTTTTGGATTACTAAGGCTAATTCAGCAGTTAGGAAGATTATTGCTGAATGCAGCTTTTGTAGGCGTTACAACGGGAGAGCAGTGGAACAAAAAATGGCAGACCTCCCAAAGATGAGAATCCTTCCTGATCTACCTCCATTCACAAACACGGGAGTAGATTACTTTGGACCTATTGAAGTAAGGAGAGGACGATCGACCTGTAAGCGATATGGAGTTATATTTACCTGTATGGCAAGCAGGGCCATCCATCTGGAAGTGGCAGTATCTCTGGAGACGGATGCATGTATCAATGCTTTGCGGCGTTTTATCAGCCGGAGAGGACAAGTGGAACATCTGAGGTCAGACAACGGTACCAACTTCATCGGGGCAGAAAAGGAACTCAAGAAAGCTCTTGCTACTTTGAACCAGGATAAGATTCAAGGATCCATGTCGCAGGTTGGAATCCGTTGGAGTTTTAATCCACCAGCTGGTTCACACCATGGTGGTGTGTGGGAACGGATGATCCACTTGGTGCGAAGGGTTCTGACCTCTGTCTTACGTCAGCAGACATTAGATGATGATGGACTTCATACAGTGTTCTGTGAGGTGGAGGCCATTTTGAATGATCGGCCTATTACTAAGCTCTCAGATAATCCCAGTGACTTGGAACCTCTTACTCCTAACCATCTTCTTCTTCTGAAGGGTAAACCAGCTTTGCCACCTGGAGTGTTCAATCCTCACGACCAATATGGGAGAAAACGTTGGAGACAGGTACAGTACCTCTCGGATCTTTTCTGGAAGAGATGGATGCGAGAGTACTTGCCCTTGCTTCAAGAGAGGCAAAAGTGGAATCAAAAGAAGAGGAGTTTGATTGCTGGAGACATTGTGGGTAATAATGGATTCTTCAGCTCCTCGTGGCTCTTGGCCACTCGGCAAGGTACTGGAGGTTTTTCCAGACAAACATGGGCTTGTGCGGTCTGTACGATTACAGACTAAAACTAACATCATAGAAAGGCCAGTGACAAAGCTCTGTTTGCTGCATGGAGTATAAATTTGTTTGTTCATGCTGGGCTTGACCGTACTATGATTGATTGTAACCTTTTGGCTCCTTTGTTTTGTTTGAATTGTAATGGCTGCCGGTCATTAGCAATTAGGGGCCGGTGTGTAGGAGCCAAATGTGCTGTTTTGGGCATGTAAATATTGGGTGTTGTTTCGTGGGTGTACATTGGGTGTCGCTATATTACCTGGGTTCAAGGTTATATAGGTAGCATCAAAGCTGTTGGAGGCAGGTGTGTTTTTGACCCGGAAGGGCAAAAGGTTTTGACCGCTGTGGCGCTGTCAGCTGAGACCTTGTTTGTCTGTATGTATTAATATGGTTTGCCGTTGAAACTGGATCAAAAGATGGAACTCACTCTGCACGGTAAAACAATAAATGCATTTACCAGCAACACAACAACGCCTGGATATGTTTAAATAATACGGTACGGCAACAGGGAGGCACAAGGGAACAGCGCGTCAACCAGGGCACTCCTGGGCTTTTAAATCACCTCAGTAGTCTCAGTATTAGACCGAGCTGCTACAATTGTCATAAACATCATTTATCATGATAGAAAAAAGTACTGGACTAATGACGCTTCCCTGAGGGGTGCCATTTTCAGTTAAAAAAGTGTCTGATATAGAATTCCCCACACGTACCTGAATGTACCTACCAAATAAGAAATCTTTAATCCAATTATACATTTTACCACCTATACCCATTTTATCTAGTTTTATTAACAAGCCTTCCTTCCACATCATATCATACGCTTTCTCTATATCAAAGAACACTGCTACTACCCCCTCTTTATTTGCTTGCGCTTTCCTAATATCATTTTCCAGGCATATTAACGAATCCAGAGTGCTGCGTCCCTTTCTAAATCCACTCTGAAAAGGTGAAAACAGCTCATTTCTTTCTAAGTAGTATGTTATTCTTTCTGTAATCATTTTCTCCATGGTTTTACACACATGTGAAGTTAAAGCTATTGGTCTGTAATTATCAGGATTTGTAGGATCTTTCCCAGGTTTCTTAATCAGAATAATAATTGCTTCTTTCTTTCCACTCTTTTGGTAATTTACCCCCCTCCCAAACCTTGTTGAATAACTGTAATACTTTACCCAATGCAGAATCATTTAAATGTTCTATCATAATATAACTTATATTGTCTTTTCCTGGTGCCGTTCTTTTACTCTTATTCAGAGCTCTCCTCAACTCAGGCATGGTAAAGGCCTCATCTAGAGGACTCTGATTATACCTCCGGATATCTATCTAATGTTTGTTGTCTTCTGATTTTACCTTCTTCTGTCAAATTATCTGAACCATGAATCTTAACAAAATTCTTTACCAACATTTCTGCATTTTCTTTATTCTCACACGCTACTTCTTCCCCTTTCTTCAACACTGGAAGATCCTTATCTTGTCTAATTCCCCTCATTCTTTTAATGATTCCCCAAACTTTATCTAGTGGTGTTGTTCTTCCAATGGTAGAGCAGAATTCTCTCCAGTATTTCTTTTTTGCCCTTTTGATAACCTTCCTTACTACTGCCTGGGCCCTTTTGTAATTTAGCAAATTCAACATTGAATGATTTCTTTTCAGTTCTCTGAACATTTTATTTCTATTTCTGACAGCTTTCAGAACATTCTTTGCTCCACCATGGTACCATTTTAACTTTCTTTTTACTAGTACTCTTTCCTATTGCTTGTGTTACTCCTTTTATTATAGCTTTGACAATATTTTCATTTATTTCTTCTACTTCCCCTGTCATGTCAATCTTATTAAACTCCTCATCGCAAGCACTTGCAAATTTACTCCAATCTGCTTTATCCAATTTCCATCTTGTGACCCCATCAAGTTCTATCCTAAAATTTTCCTCAAAACTAATTATAATTGAAAAATGGTCACTTCCTATACTATTATCACTTTGCACTTCCCATTTACTCCCACTTGCTAACTCACTAGACACCAATGTTAAATCTAATACTGACTCTACTCCATTACTTAGGTTGACCCTTGTACCTTGTCCATTAAAGTCCCCACATCATATTATTTTGTGTCCTTGATCAAACTTCATTAAATCTTCAATCTTTTACATGGTTTATACAAATTAATAATTACTATATTTCTTTTATTTACCCAAATCTCAGTAACCACTACCTCTAAATCAGTATTGTGATTCATTGCTATTCTCCCATAAGAAATGCCTTCTTTAATGAAACTTATTTAACAACAGTATTTTATGTCACATAAGCAGCTTCAACCTTATTTACTGTAAAACACACATATGCTGCGTTTCTTTACACTGTATGACCAAGCAAACTACCCGGATAATTGCCCTTTAAGACCGATAGAATTGCCTTCATTGAGGTAAAACTGCACACAATAGCGTATGTCGCTAGCTTAAACACAATAGGATAAAACTCTACAAAATAATGAAAATAGGCACCTTTATGTAACTTATCAAAACAGCACATGAAACAAAATTATAACAAACCTTGTGCCCTTGTCAGCTGGGTGCTAAACAAACAAAAAGGGAGTTATCGCCGTTCACTTTTCTTCTGGTTAAGCAGACAAACTACCCGCGGCACACTTTTAGCTCTACCGTACTGTTTTCTCTATTCCGGCAAGACGCCTTCAAAATAAAAGCCCTGACATTAAAATGTAAAATAACGTACCAAATAATGACAACTTTGAAGAAAATGCATGATATTAATAAGCATATAAAACAATCAACATTTCAAAGATGCTGAGATTAATAAAGTCCTTTACAGCTGTTGTACATATCTCTTAAGTTCTTGTCCATTTGCTATAAGGCTTCTGGCATTCCATTGAAGGATACTGCACACTTATGTGAACACTTTATGGCACTTATGTTATGCATCTGCGAAAGTTTAGGGAAGTTTTTTGCTGAGGAGGTGTTTTGACCCAATGCTTGAGAATCTGTTGTCACTCCCATTGAGACTTGTTTTGCAGCTTCTGCATACTGTGAGGAAGGGGACCTCGGAAAACAGTTGGTTTGGGTCTGACAACTATGGATGAAATGATTCCGGCCAGAGAATCGATTCTGAGAGGATGCTTTATTTATTCTGTCGACAGGTTACAACAGTGAACAGGTGTGTGGTTCTGGAAATTAACAAAGAAAAATATCTTATAAATCAAATTCTTCCAAATAAGGCTTTTCTGTTATAAACCATGACTATGACAACAAATCTGGTGAAATCCCTAACATAAATGCTGCACTTGGTGTTCAAATAACCTATATTATAACATAACCCATAATGGCATTCACTGATTCAAGCTAGCACATGGAAAGACACGGCAAAGTTTACAATAAGAAACAGAGAAATATACACGGGCATGCATGTTAACAGGAAATGAACTTGTTCTACAGCTGAAGAAACATAAGCAGATTCTCACCTGATTCACTCACGCACACAAATCACAATGGAGAAGTTATAAAGGCTTAATTGTCCCTGCTGGACCGAACGAAACGGTCTGTCGCTATTCTGCAGCTGATAACGGCGATTCGCGGGTTCGCGTGCCCGCGCATACCGTGCACGTGTAACCCTTATTACAAGGTAGTAATAGTGTACATAGGTGTAGTAGTCTTAAAGGTTATCATCAATGTGGACCAGAATCAGAAGACACTAAATTGCCTG
Source organism: Lepomis macrochirus (assembly GCA_024633595.2). Taxonomy (NCBI): domain Eukaryota; kingdom Metazoa; phylum Chordata; class Actinopteri; order Centrarchiformes; family Centrarchidae; genus Lepomis; species Lepomis macrochirus. The sequence goes on along the minus strand of JALXJV020000003.1, from coordinate 35,650,331 downwards.
AGGATTGAATATCAATAAAAAAAAGAATGCCACACCAGAATGACAGTTTGCATAAAGTGTATTAAATACACAGGGCAGGTACATAAAAAAACAGTTATGAAAAATAACAAACTAAATAATAAAGTGCGCACAAAAAAAAGAGAAAGTCCGTTTCCTTTTTAGTTTAGTTTCTTTGAGCTCAGTTCGTCCTCAGTTCCACTTGTCTTTATTGACAAGAGTTCAACTTTCACCGTTGGGGCCCTTTTTTAAATCTGTGTTAGTGTTTGTCCTACCACCATAGAGATGATGAAGATCCTGGCAATCCGTCTAAAGTCAGAGTCACAAACACGGTTGGCTCGCCACCCAGCCACCCGGACTGGGAATCTATGAATCTCTGGAAGAACGTCTGGAACATGTGGATCGGTATCACTCCATGGAATGGATCTCAGCTGCACGATGTTTCCAACTCTTTACCAAAACCTGACCATTTAGCGGAATTCACTGCCTTTAGCTCCGTGACAACAGCGGACTCAGCCACAGCTCTCATTTACTCTCAAGAGGATAACGCAGCCTCCTACGCTCAGGTGCAGGCGCCAAGAGAACATGCAGAGACGCGAAACTAACGGCGTAACTGTAACAGAGCCTAGCTGGCAGCTGATTGGTCAGCTCACTACATCATACAGTTCACCTATTTGTTCACTTAAAAGTCCATCAAAGATGATGAGAAAACAAAAGTTAACCCTTAGTGACTTTGTCAGACGGCTAAAAAGTGTTTCTCATTATTAAGCCTGGGCTACACACGCGCGCGCTTGGCAACGATACGGGAACACACATCTGGCTTTCGTACACATACATTATTTTGTATTTTATATCTCTGAATTTCTTTTGCTCTTTTTTGTACTTCACATCCCTGATAGGCAGCACTATGTTCCCCCCCACAATTACAGCATTTAGTTTTAGTACCTACTTCGCAGCGGCCATATTCATGTTCTCCTGCACACCTGGCACACCTTGGCTTAGACTTGCATTGATCAGCCACATGACCCATTCTCTGACATTTAAAGCAACGTAATGGTTTAGGTGTATATTCCCTCACATTAAAGCACATGCATCCTATCATTACCTTTTGTGGCATATCTCCCTCAAATTGCAGTAGTACAGACATACTATCCACTAATTTCCCCTGATATCTTGTAGGAAGACGTTTCACTACCGAGACTCTCCCCTTTAATTTCTTTCTTAATTTCTTCAATACAGATATCTAATGGTACTCCACTAATTACTCCTCTAACCTTACTATTAGCTCCAGGAATGTGGCTTTTCATTCGCACTTCATTCAGTGTCTTCATTTTCAAAATCTTTTGCTGTTGTACTCTGTTGACTGCTTCAATCAACATCTTGCCTTTACTCAGAAATCTAGCTTGTTTAATGTGTCCAATTTCGTCATGAATTGCCTTAGTAAGTTTTACTGGATGTAACTTGCTACCAGAAACTTCTCTGAACTGGATCACCACTTTCCATTCCTCTGTCCCATTTGTTTTCCTCGCTTTTTTCAATTCGTTCTGTAACTCCGACTCACTGTGACTTGACACAGAATTCTTCTTTCTTGTTCTCTTTGAGGTCACCTCGTGCCATTCTCCTTGCTCGCCATCAGATTCACTTGCCATACTCTCACTATTTCCAAAAAGTTCTTCTCCCGGGCTCAAAGACGCCATCCTCTTGCTTCCACCGCTCTCTACCGACTGCTGCTGCTGCTGCAGGATGTGCAACAGCACATGGGACGCCCCGTTTACTACGTTTCGCGCCGAGGACTCTCATTGGCTGAGGGCAGCGGAAGATGCGTGACACTTGTGGCCCTCTGAGAGCCTCTTTACCAGGGCCGCCAAATAAGTTAAATAAGATCTTATTTAATGGCCCTGCTCTTTACCGCCCCAAATTACACGAAAACTAATTGATTCAATTGAATCCAAATTTATTGGCATGAAAGTTCCAAGAGGAAGACATTAAAATACAATTTGTCAGTATTAACAAACCATATTTGGACAGTAGGCACAATAATAATATGAACATAACACATGATATAACACAGACAGACATACAGACATACAGACATACATACATACATACATACATACATACATACATACATACATACATACATACATACATACATACATCTCTTCAACCCTCTTTCTTTGTTTGTGTCCTGTGTGGTGAAGGTGGACCCCTGCTGGCTGCTCATGTCCTCTCAGATCCACATTCTTCCTGTAACATGTTTGCAATATGTGTAGTTTTACTATGGGGGTCTGTTTTGTATACTTCAGCACCATTAAATATGAAATATGGCTTTCAGACCTTTGGGAAAGTCTAAGAAATGAGAGAGATCTGAACTTACTCTGAAAGAAGCACATGTACACAGAATTTATGGCTGATTGCTTTTATATTTGTACAGACAGGTTATCATGTAAATCTGGACAAGGGCGCATTTCTTGTTTATTTTCATTCTTTCCTTCAGCACACTGGATTTGAAATGAAACAATAATTAGGAGTTTAAAGTGCAGACTTTCAGCTTTGATCTTAAATAAAGAGAATTAAAACAAATTATTTGGGGCCTAACAGTGACTTAGAGGACTTTTCTCCTTTGGTATTTGTTATTTGGCCATGAAATTCAAAGAATCTGCAACCAAGAAGTAAATATGACCATTTTATTTAGTTAGATAGGGACTTATTGATGTTTTGGTCCTATGTCAGTCTGTGAAATGGATATAATTTCTACAAGGTTTACTTGATACATCTGGAGTACAGAACTAAAAGTAGTCTGTGATCTGAACCTTAATGAAAATGTTTCAAATTGTGTAATTCATCTAATATCTTCAATGTATTAACCTTTACACTGTTTCATATTTCTTTACCTCTCCCAGTTCTCTGCCTGGTCTCCTCTGGGCCTCCAACAGGGTCTGCTTCTGACTGCTGTCACCAAAAAACTCAAGGAACTGTAACTTGTAACGTGGAGTTTGGATGATTATACCGTTGTGTGAATAACATTTGACTCTTGTGTGTCTGTTTTGAGCAGTGATCATCCAGTAAAGTTCAGTGAGCGCTCAGGTGTAAAGGCTAATTGTGGAAACATATTCATCTTTCTAGGCCTGCTTTCAAATGACTGAAGAACTGCATATTCAAGGAAAAGCTTCCCTTCCCTCCCTGGATATAATAAATACTTCAGGTTTTGTTGTGGTCACCTTGTGTACTGTATTTTACACTTTCGGCCAAACTTCTTTCTTGGTTCAGACTGAGCAGCTTCTGGCATTAGTTGAAATTCTCTTGTTGTGCATGTTTATGTGACTGTGTCTTTACTAGTGGTGGGCCGTTATCGGCGTTAACGGCTGCGTTAACGCGAGACTCTTATCGGGCGACAAAAAAAATATCGCCGTTAATCTATTCTCAAAGTTGGGTTGGGAGCTGGGTCTATACTACGCAAGCTATGATGACTTTCACCTTGATATTTTAGCGCCGAATCGCACTGTAGGGGGCGAGAACAAGCCTTCGACCTTGTGTGTCTGGTCTGCCTACTGTGAAATTACCGCATCAAACGTGACGTGCTAAAATGGATGCAGCTGTTGCTGCGTTCAATTTACCTCGGAGGTCGGAGCTGGGAATGACGTCACACCCGAGTTGACGGCGTTCCAGTTACAACCTCGCTCAGCCAGCTGTTTGTTTACAACTAGCCAGGTGAGTTATTGACACGCCGGTTGATTAAAAACGCATTGTGCGGTATTTACTCACAATAACTGTAGCAACACGTCCACAGACAGCTGTTGGTCAGCACTTTGTGTACGAACATTTCTGAAGCCGCCGGTGTTGTGCCGAATTCTGCCTGCCGAGAATTGCATGCACCTCGCGGGTGCTAACGGTCATCTATGCTGAGAAAGAGGTGGATGCAAATCTCGGCAGGGAGCCTACAAAATCTGATCTGCCGAATTATGCATCCACCTCTTTAGGTCCTTCTCAGACACTTTGCTGTGCTCATTGATCAAACAGCTTTATCGCCACATATATATACTGAATGTCAAGCCTACTAAGTGTATTAAAATATTAAAGACTCTAAACGTTCCTAAAATATATACTTCAAATCAATTTATCACCATTGATGAAGTCCACAAAGAATTTTACAGCATTTAAAAGCATTCGCACACATATTTTAAATACCTTCGGCAGAATTCAAATGAGCCATTTTAATCTAGATTAATCTAGATTAATTAAAAAATTAATCTAGATTAATCTAGATTAAAAAAATTAATCTATGCCCACCCCTAGTCTTTACATAATATAACATCAGGATGTGAGTAATTAGAACCATAGAAACAAGAATATGAATGCAGACACACTGTAAATGTATTCGATGTTATGGGAGCAACAAACACAAACATATTCATTTAAATTAATAAAATTTATTGGCATGAAAGTTTCACGAACAAAGAATCAACAATATTTGCACAGTACAGAACATATATATATGAACATAACAATAAGGCTGAGAAAGACACACAGACAGATGAATAGATAAAACATCTTATCCCATAGATAAAACGAGATAAATATAAAATGAGACGACCTCAGAACTTAGCTGCGTCTCTTCTTACAGCTCACTTTTATTAAACAGCACATCCTGATTTTATCTGAGCCGCCTGCTTCTTCTAAGGTTTTTATTTTGCACCTCGTGTATTTCATCATTCTTGGCGTGTTTTATTTCATATCTCTGTAAAATACTTTGTACTTTGATTTGACAAGTGCTCCTTAAATAACATTTATTATTATAATAGTTGTTTGTAGCGTTAATGTTGCAAAGCCAGTGAAAAGTCAGTTTACAGTGAGTCTTGTAGGGTTAGTCTGGGCTCTGTTAGTCCAGTTTAACCTCAGTTTAATCTGACGTCTTTACTGGTGAAACAAACCATCTAGAAAATCTGTCACACAGCCAAGAACGACTGCTGTCCCAGACAAAGACCAGCTCAAAGAGAGTCTGACAGGCGGGATGGGTAAGCTAATAACTCATAGACCTCAACGTGACGAGGAGCCACATCAGTACTTTAGCAGCCTTTATGTAAACAGGTCACAAGACACAAATGTCGAGATCCACTGGTTTAATTGTTAACAATGCATTTTGTTTTAAGCTCTTAATCTGTAAAGTAACTAGTAGCTAAAGAGGCTAAATAATTGTTGTGACGGAGTAGCCCCGTCAGATCCCGCGGGTAACTCAGCGCAACCACGATAACCACGCACACGCGCACACACACATTCGCTACTCACCCATTTCTCCCGTTCACTCCGTTTCCTCGTTGATTCCCCTCTTGACAGCCATCACAGTAGTCATGGTCGCACACTTGGCCACTGTTAAACCAACTTCCGCGCCATAACCTTAACGTCCAACAAACATTTCCCAGTATTCACTCCACAATCACCACACACCACGGTCAAACCGAGCGCCTTTTACACTTCCTGATTATTAATTTTTCTTTTTTTATTGCTTCTTTCAATACACAGGGCAAGTGCATTGATTAACAAAATATGACATGACTTGACTATAACTAAAGAATAAACGAACAAAAGAACAAAGGGGTATAATGACAAGCAACAAGGGCATTATACAAAAATATTTAAATCTTTACATATTTTAACCTGACTGCTTTTTCATTCTTTAAACTAAACAGTGTATTAGGCTAGTGTATTGCTTAGCCTAATTTCTATCTTAAAAGTAGTTGTGGTTTCTTCTTCGACCATTTACACTTGTGAACATAAAACTTTCCATACAAAATAAAGAGGTTTAAAATGTATCTTCTTTTACAGTCAATATCATTCTTATCATAAAAAAAAGTTCCTGATTATATTGCGGCCGACGCGGTACGCCAGCTTCTGACGTGACAGTGACGTCATGTCCAGATGCCGGTTTTTGGCCCAAAGTAATTTTATTATTTTTTCTGGGTATATTTAAGTTACAGTGACACATGTATTTTGTTGTTTGTAATTATAGAACATTTATGGTATTTTTTTTATGAATGAAATATAATGAGATGAATAAGAGATGGCTTATTGTTTAACATCATTTACAACTATGCCATTTTTGTTCATTTGGAGGACGAGCCCGTCACACTCGCTCTCAATTAAATTCATACATTTCATTAAAAAGTAAAAATGTTTGTGTTAAAAAAATTAACAACTAAAAAAAATCTAATTTAAAAAACAAAAAACAAAGAAAGGAACAATTAATAAAATAATAAACCTGAAAATAATAATTTATTTATTTATTTATATATCTAGTCTGAGTTTCCACTGCTTGTCCTCGATATTTTGCTGCAATTATTTTGGCCTTTCTCCCAGTAAACAGGAGCTTCTGAGTGTCAGAGTCTGAAATTTGAAATATATTTGGGGAATGTTTGCAAAGTGTTTTTCTCTTAAAGTTTTATATTTAGGGCATGAGGTCAGAAAGTGCAGCTCGGTCTCTACCTGTCTTCGGTCACACTTGGACTCTCTCTGTTCAACATGCAGACTGGAGGAGATGAGGAAGACCGAACTCTCTGCCTCCTGAGCCCCAGACGCCACAGATGATGTAGAAATACAACAACACTATAAATGCTTCTCCATAGGTTTGATTCTAAATCAAATCAGCGTGGAGCTTGTAGGTCTGGTTATTTTATCGTTGACACTGTGTCAGATGTTGATTCATCTGGTGGCTGATTGATTGAGCTTCTTTATTGTTTGTAAATATAAAAGTGGCAACAAGAGAAGCCCCAGATATGAAGACCAAGGAGGGACAAAGTGAAGCTTTGGGTTAAACCAGACTTCATGTATTTTGTATATTTAATTTAAACTGAAGGGAAAGTGATTCATAATGCTGACACAGTTAAAAATATAAAACACATTTTGAAGAAGTGGATCAGATGATTGATGAAACAATGACTTTTGTTGCTGCTGCCACTGTTTCACCTCCACAGCTGTAGTCACAGGCCAAATCCCATTTTGCTTTAAAAGCCAGTAGATGATGAAATAAAAAGACCTCAGGCAACAGTTTGTCACCTGTAGGGAGGTAAAACCACCTCGAGGGAAGCCAATAATAAAAGCTGCTGGAAGTCCAATAATACTTTTATTTTTAATGTATATAATGTTGAACATACACATTGCACTGCCCTTAAAGACACACAGCCATAAAGTGCTTCACAGATACACATGGTTTGATTTTTAACTGACAGAAACAAGCTTCTATACTTTTGACAGGCAGCCGTGAAGGCGGTGAGGTTATTAAGGTCATTAGGTTTAACAAGTATGAGATGAACCCTTTGAGTGCAGTCCCAGAGATACCAACACAGTTTAGTTATCTGTGTTCTTGTGTATAGCACCGTCACCATGTACATGAATTCATGGATAAGAGTTATAGACACAATTAGTATTAAAGTATAAAAAGGTCCCTGATTCCAAAACACTAAATTTTTTTAAAAGGCCGACATTTAAAATAGATATTATAAAAAAGTAAATTCATCAGTTGACTTAAAACTGTACTGCAGAAGAGATACCAATTTGGGAATCCCTGATGTCTGTGCTCATTTTACACAGCCAACAAACAAAGTCTGGACCATCACTTTTCTACTTGCACATTCTTTAAGTTGTCTGTTTCAGGGTCACTGTTTGTGGATGAAGTCTTCAGATGTTTCAGCTCACAGCCGTTTGACACCTCTGACTTTTCCTCCCTCCGTCCTCTGAGCCTCGTCATTCTTTTCTCTGAGAACATGGAAACAAGTTTATTTAAACTTCATGAAAAACGTTTATAACACTATTAAGGAAGTCTGTGTAATTCTTAGTGGGCTGAGTACAAATTTATCTCTAAAATATATTTCCTATTCTTTGATCTCAGCTCCTGTAGTTTCTAACAACAAACCTGCTCACACAGCAGGGCTTTAAATGATACTAAAAGTCAGTGGGGAGAGTTTGTTCTGTAACTTACAGCTCGTTCCACGTTTCACCAGAACCACGATCGGAACTTCAAAAAGAACGACGACAGTGGAAATGATACCAGCACGGGCAGTGTCTCTGTTTCTACCAACTGGAAGAAGAGGATACTGAGTTGAGAAGCAGCACAGACTCAATGTGAGGCAGAATCTTTCCATTAAAATGATATTTATAAACACTATTTATTTATTTATTTATTTATTACACTAATTTTAGTGTACTGCTCATGCAGTATTTTCTCGTTTACCTGTAGTGGTGTTCAACCACACTGACTGTTTTATTTGTCCTGGTTTAGAGATTTCTGTCCATAAGACTTCTGCCTCCCCCACAATACAGTGGAGGACAAGTCGTTCAAGTAGTAATTCCTATTATCCAGATAATCTCCATTTAACACTTAATTTGAGCAGATTAAAAATTACCTACAAAACTGGTTGCTTGCTTTAATCATATAAAACAAGCTTGTGCATATGCAAGGAATAAAAAGGTACTCCTCCTAATTTCTTGCAGTTGTTCATTTGTGACTCTCTCATTTATGCAGCGTTCCAGACCGGTCAGAACTGAGAAATTGACAACTTCAAATATCTGACTACCAACCTCAAAGCGTTTTAGGTGCATGATGGTGCATGACGCTAAACAGGGCCGTTTGAAGGAATTTGGGGGCCCCAAGCAAAATGGACATGGAGGCCCCCCCAACCCCATTACACGCACGCATAAAGCCTACAGGAACCACAGCATATATATCATATATTATATTAGCTATTGGGTAATTATTAAAAATGTTTGTAAACCTTTAAGATTCAATTCAATTCAATTTTATTTATATAGCCCCAAATCACAACAACAGTTATCTCACAGCGCTTCTCATAAAGAGCAGGTCTAGACCATACTCTGAAGTTATTTACAGAAGCCCAACAATTCCCACCAAGAGCAGCACTAGGCGACACAGGCAAGGAAAAACTTCCTTTTAAGAGGCAGAAACCTCGAGCAGAACCATGGCTCAGGGTGGGCGGCCTTCTGCGTCGACCGGTTAGGGTGAGGGGGAGAGAGAGAGAGAGAGAGAGAGCAAGAGAAAGAGAGAGAGAGCAAGAGAAAGAGAGAGAGCAAGAGAAAGAGAGAGAGTGAGAGCAAGAGAAAGAGAGAGAGAGAGAGAGCAGAGGGAGGCAGCCTACACAGTATACACATAGAGGTACAGACAGACAGTAAAGGTAATGGTGCTATAGAACTAAATGAAAAATGGTACAGATATTTATAGTAATTTTAATGATAATAATAATAACAGTAATAATAGCAATATGACTAGTAACAGCAGCTGCAACTGTAGCAGAGGGCGTCGAGCAGGAACACGGGGGCAGCAGGAGACTCCCAACCACAGATCCAGACTCCACAGCTCCAGAGCCAGCAACACTCGAAGGAAGCGACAGGAGGAGGAAGCACACGACTACGGGAAAGGGAGAAAAAAATCGAGTTAGTAACATGCATTAATGGGATGAGGTTGCACTCAGAGAGAGAGAGAGAGAAGAGGAGAGAGGAGCTCAGTGCATCATGGGAAATCCGCCGGCAGTCTAGCCTATAGCAGCATAACTAAGGGATGGTTCAGGACTCACCCGAGCCAGCCCTAACTATAAGCTTTATAAAAAATGAAAGTCTTAAGCCTACTCTTAAATGTAGAGACAGTGTCTGCCTCCCGAACCCTTTCTTTAAGATTTAAGAAACCATTTTTAAAACATCTATAAATATATATTTATAGATGTTCCTAACACTTTGTTAAGGGTTACTAACTAGTTGGTTTGTAAACTGTCTATAAACTATAAACATTATCTGGATGGTTATTATAAAGTTGCAACAGATGACTATATACCTTGCAAAATAGATAATAATAAACAGTACCAGTAAAACATGTGGGTTGTCCTGATACTGTAGTAGCCTACTTCAAAATGTAACAGTGTAAAAATTGCCACACAGAATAAAGTAACTGTTCAAGACCCATTGATATGATAACTTGTCATATAGATTATCACGGTGGAATAGTTAGCATGCTATGCCACTTTCATCAAAACCTACAAAGCTATAGCAATGTCATGTCATTAAATACGATAAACAATGATTCTGGAACAGATCTGCGTCTTCCTTATCCCGTTAAAAAACATAGATATTACTGTATGTAACCATATAATCCGTATCCGTTCGTTCGAAGAAAAAAAAGCTGCACTAACTAACTGTTCGTTACAACTAAGCAGCATTTAACGTCAGGCAGGTAAAGTTACGTTAGCTAACACATAAACATATTTTTGCTAGACTAACGTCGTTAAAGTTACCTGCTGAAAAATTACACCATTTGTACAAGACAAGTAGAGCTATTTTATCCAGTGTAATTTATAACTTACCACTGTCTTGTTTTTTCTTATCCTCTTTATCCTTTCTCTTCTTTCTGTTTTGGCTTCCCGATGCATAGTTCCGCTTCATGCCTGCCGACGCGGAGGTTTGTATTTTGCCGGCTGTTGTCAGCCTATGGCTGTCAGCGACTACTGAGAGGGGCCCTCTTGAGGGGGATTCCGATAACAGTGTCATTGCACTTTACTGCATTGACTATCTATCAAAGGGGCGCGGGCGCTCACAGTTTGTCGTTGCATTTTATTCTTAAACAGTCGTTGTCTTGGGGCCCCAGTCCAGCACGGGGCCCCAAGCAATAGCTTGGTTTGCCTGTCCTGACGCTAAATGCAAACAATATACATGTGTGACCGTGACAAATATAATTATGTTTCTTTGGGAAGTTTATGCACAGTTACACCCTCAGCAGTGAACTTGGTGTTAATCAAAATGGCCTTTTAATTAAAAACATGTGATAAATATCTGTTACTCCTTAACTGTGTATCCTTCTAGGTACATCAGTTGGTAATCATCAAGTTGGAAGCAGGAAATCAGACTTCAAGTGGTTCCACCGTACTTTTTCAAGTTGGAGATCAGAAATTTCCCTTTTCTGAGTTGCCTGGAACGCAGCATCTGACCACTGTCATATCCTGCCTTGAAAAAAACAAGATTTGTACCACCAAAAACATCTGTGAAGGGGGCTTCAGGTCAAAAAATATTAATATTAAGTTTTGGAAAAGCCAGCATCACATATTTACTTCTAAGCAGTAAATTTACAAGTTTCCAAAAATATAAAGATATTATGACATTATGGCTATGAGTTTTATGCGAAACTTGTCTGTTGTGTAACAATGGCACCATCAAAATAACACTTAAGCAGCACATCTACAAAATCTACTGAAAAACAGCTGAATTTCAGCTTATTTACCAGGATTGTCCGGCTCATCCAGTCCAGGTCTGGTTGTGCTGGAATCATCTTTCTCTGTCCTGTCCTGTTTTTCTTAGGTTGTTAAAAAAAGAAGACAATAACGTTGTCAGTACTCAGAAAACAAACTAAAATGTCTTCTAGCAGTCAGACAGAGGGACCTGCTGGGTGCTAAATCAACAGGTTACAGCTGTTAATTCAATCTGACATACATATTAAATCAGCACCTCAAATCTAAATGAATCAGTTCAGACTCAGAGGAGGATCAAGAACTCAAATTAGGGTCTGGGCCTAAAATATAATTAAGATTTCTCTAAATTCTGAGAAACCTTTTTAGTATCTGAAACAGTTTGAACTCACCTCGTTCACCAACAGAGACATTAATAACACAGCTGGTCCACAGTCTTGGGACAAAACATCTGTACGGTCCGCTGTCAGCCAGCTGCACTGAGGAGATCTGCAGAGTCAGGTTTCCTCTGCTCAGGTCTTCAAGGTTAACAGTCGTCCTGTCTCTGTATTGATCCATCTGGTCGTGGCGATTTTCCTGCTTGTGTCGGTACGAGTAGACCACTTTGTTGAGGTCAACTGTTTTCCAATCGAAAGTACGATCCACCACGCTGTGCGGGGGATCCAGGTAACATTGTAGACTGACTGTATCACCTTCAAACGCCTCGATTCTCGAATTCGGGCAAATGGCACGAGGCTCTCCTGGGGAAACAAAGAGGGACAGCATCTTTTCAGACATTTGAACACACAAATAGTGCTGCATTCTGAAGCCCAGGGGGAGATGTTAGTGCTAACTGAGGCCCTGAGCAAAGATAAACTTTGAGGGCATGTAACCTAGGAAATCCAAATGCAGTACTACACTGGGCAAATTAGACACACCCCTTAATATTACATCTGAGTGCATTTATTTAATTTACTATTATTATTTAATGATATATGCTTTTTGGTAGCACTTGATATGAAAAAAAACATCTGTTTTCCCATGTAAATATGAATAGGCTAAATATTAATATAAAATAAAATAGCCTATGCACTCAAATTTAATAGGAATGTGTCTCGTTTTCTTCGTGTAGTAGCCTATTAGAAATCGGCATTGGTTTGAAGTCACTGAATCATCATTATGTGTCTGCTTATTGATTGTAAATGCAGACGATTTTTTTTGTATTTATTTTGAAATACATACTTTTATTTTGACATGACAAACCAGAAGTAGCGACTGCAACTCAGTACGATAGAAAAATGCCTACCTGCAGCGGTGATGTTACCTGTTAGTTTGTTTCTTTGTTTACTCCATGCCTACAAATGTGTAAGTGAAGAATCTTATTTGACTGGGAAGATTGCTTTGGGAAATGACTCTGCCGTTGATTGAGAAGCAGGCTAAAGTGGTTAGTATTACTGTGTTTTTTTTATTAGCATTAACTACAGTGCTAAGCCATGCTATTTATTCCAATATCTGATGTTGTCTTTTATTTGTTTTAGTTCTACGGTGTTAATAAACATCTGTAAAGGAACCCGGAGTCTCGTAATCAATCAATGGGCGGCATAGTAGAACACTTCTGCATCGGTTAAGACTCCGAGTGGACGAAGACGGACTAGCTGCAGGCCACATGCGGTGAAGGAGACGCCACCTTGTGAACTGTTCGCGTGAATCCAAGGGGCAAGTTGACAAGGCTACGCAAGCAAGCATGTCAAGGAGAGTGTCTTGAAAGTAGCGCAAGTACTGCCATCATAGCCCACGGACATTTTCACTTGTGTTTTTTCCTTGAAGCAGCAGTGGCCATTCTTTCCTGCAATTGATTATCCAGTAAGAAGCAAAGAAATTAAGTAGATAAGTAAATTAATCTTTCTCCCAGTTGAATCTAAGATGTTTAAGTTAATATCAAAGTATTGTTCATACAAGTGAGTTTTCATATTTAGACCTTGCCAAGAGGAAGTGCCCTTTATTACTCACTTATTGAAGTGTGTCATTCTGATACCGTAGTGTTTGGTGTGTATTATTCAAAGGTTAAGCTAAGGTAATCAAAGAGATTTATATTTACAGTTCATTTTATTTTTTCAACATTTCATGATATTTCATATTTGTACACATTAGAGACCAGAATACATTTATTTAAATTTCAGCACATTTAAAAATGTACATTTAATATGTCACACTCAAAGGAAGGCACTTTTCTTCAAACCGAAAAGGTTATTCATGGAGACCTTCAAGAAGACAGTAATGCAGAGCAGGCTGCCCTATCACAGCAAGCTGACGCTGATGAGCAAGTTGAAGATGCAGCACAGGACACACAATCTCAGGTTGGTGCGGATAAAACACAACTGCCTCCTGGAATTAGGAAATCTGGACGTACACAAAAGCTCACTGAAAAGGGAAAAGCTCTGTTAGATGACAAATTGAAAGATCTAAATGTGAGTTTTGTAAAGATGTACAGAAGATGGAAGTATCACATCAATGGCTTAAAACGGTCCATTAAGAATAATGATGCTGATGATCTGATTGATGAGATTGTAAATGTAGTCAACACCATCCAAGTTGACATGGACGATACTTACCTCAAAATAAGAGCCATCACAAGTCCTGAACCTGACGTTCGAAGAATGAATGACACATGCCAGGCTTTCACTAGGATTGCAAATACAAATGTTCAACATTTCCGCGAGTGGTGCTGATTTAGAAACCATATTTTGGCCTGATGCTAAGTCAGTGTTTGACAGCACAGTGTCTAGTGTTTCCTCAGCTCAAACCGCTAAGTCAAAAGCTTCTTCCAAGGTATCCAGACACTCTTCCATCCTGTCCCTTAATGCAAAACAAGCAGCAGCTGAAGTTGTGGCTACGCAAGAGGTGATAAAGATTACAAATGCACAACATCAGCAGAAGGAAGAAATTCAAAGACTTCTGGTGGCAGATCAAATCTTGAAGGCTGAAAGAGAGGCTAAAGAAAGGGAAATTGAAGCAGAGAATGCTAAAAAAGGGCTCAGTTCATAGCAGAAAGTGCTGATAGACAATTGAAGTTGGAAGGGAAAAGAAGAGAAATAGAACGGCTAGAAGAACTTAAAGGGCATGTTGCAGCTCAAGCAAGATTGCAGGTTTATTCAGAATCTGTCGATCCACCACTTGCACTTAACCCTTTAATGGATCCATTTATTCCCTCCTATCAAGCACCAGTCTCCCAAGCTCTTCCTGTGCAACAAGCCAAGCCCAGTCAAGTCCATCTCCCACATGAGGCTACAGCCACTAGAGACCCTGTCCCATATCCCTCCATGTACACCTCATGTTCTGTTCCACAGCCAGCCACATTTTCTCAACTCCCTGTAAGTCAAGTCATCACCCCCACTGCACTTCCACTCATGCAACAACCCCAACCAATCAAGCCTTTTAACCTCTCATGAAGCCTCCAATGACCTTGTGAGAACTCTTGCTGAAGCAATCACAGCTAATCGAAGTTCCAATCCCAGAGCCTGAAGTTTTCAAGGGAGATCCTCTCAAGTACAATGATTGGAAGCTTTCCTTCATTACTCTGATTGATCGCTAAGAAACTGCTAACTCAAGAAAAGCTCTTCTTTCTACTGCAGGTATGTTGGTGGCTCAGCCAAGAGAGCGATTGAAGGCCATTTCCTTGTAGGAACAGAAACAGCTTATCGTGCTGCCTGGGACATACTTGAAGACAGATTTGGTAATCCATTCATAATTGCCAAGTCATATCGTGACAAGATACATACATGGCCTAAAATTGGCCCCAAGGACAGCGAAAATCTTCGTGAGTTTGTTGATTTCCTGAGCAGTGTGGAAGCAGCTATGCTATATGTTCAAGGCCTACAAACTCTCAACGACTGTGTGGAAAACCAAAGGATTACTGCCAAGCTCCCGGATTGGTTGAGCTCACGCTGGAATAGAGAAGCCACAATTTATCAAGATGGACACAAAATGTTCCCGGACTTCAGATACTTTGTGAGATTTCTCAACATGGAGGCTCGAATTGCATGCAACCCCATCACGTCATTGTGTGCAGTGAAGCCAACTGACCAAGAAAGATCGAAGCCAACAGAACGAGAACAGGTTAAGTATCAACGACATCAAAACTTTAGTGCTAAGACTTTCACCACTAACACAAGTGAGAAGACATG
Organism: Lepomis macrochirus; assembly: GCA_024633595.2. NCBI lineage: Eukaryota > Metazoa > Chordata > Actinopteri > Centrarchiformes > Centrarchidae > Lepomis > Lepomis macrochirus. The sequence continues at coordinate 35,634,934 of JALXJV020000003.1, read as the reverse complement.
CATCACATGCATGTTTTGCAAGAAAGAAAGGACATACTCTCCATAGGTGTCTCAAGATTAGGGAAAAACCAGTTGAAGAAAGAGTCAAGTTTGTACAACGGGAGAAATTATGTTTTGGCTGCCTTAGGATTGGCCATAACTCCAGAGCTTGTACATCCAGGAGTGTGTGTGACTTATGTGGAAAACGCCACCCCACTTGCCTACATCAAGATCGTGGGAAGAAAGATCAAGAACAAGGAGACAAGAACCAACAGTCTGAATCAATTGAAATCCAGCAAGCTACCTCAAACAGAGTTGTTCAAGAGAAGAGCAGCACCCATACTTCATCTATTGTTCCAGTCTATGTCTCCACGACAACGGAACCAGACAAGGAAGTTTTAGTGTATGCTTTACTTGATAGTCAGAGTGACACAACCTTCATCCTGAAGGATGCAGCTGTAACATTGGGTGCCAAGAAAGAGCCAGTAAAACTTAAGGTGTCCACGATAACATCAAAAACAAAGGTGGTGAACAGCCAAAAGGTGCAAGGACTACAGGTAAGAGGCATCAGCTCTGACACTAAAATCAAACTCCCAACAACCTATACCAGAGATTACATACCAGCAAACAGATCCCATATACCCACAAGCACAACCGCAAAATCCTGGCCTCACTTAGAACATTTGGCAGATGAAATGTCACCTGAGCTCGACTGTGAAGTAGGATTGTTAATCGGCTATAACTGTCCACAAGCCTTACTTCCCAGAGATGTCATCACAGGCAATGAAAACCAGCCATATGCACAAAGGTCTGTGTTGGGTTGGAGCATTATCGGCTACAGCAGCACGGAAGTAGATTATGATCATGAGGATGAAATCATCATAAAGAAAGTTCAGCCAGCTACCAAGCCCTCTACTGAGCTCAAGTCTGAGGTCCATTTCGTTTGTAGAACTCAAGTAAAGGAAATGATCACTCCAGCAGAAATACTCAAGGTCTTTGAGTCAGATTTTACTGAGAAGTTCAGTGAAGAAGTTCTAATATCACAAGAAGATATTAAATTCTTGGTGAAGCTGAAAGAAGGAATCAAACAAAAGGCAAATGGACATTATGAAATGCCGTTGCCTTTCAAGGAAGAGAGGCCAAGTCTGCCAAACAACAAAGTGTGTGCAGAACATCGACTCAAATGTCTGGAAAAACGCCTTAAGAAAGATAATCAATATCACAAGGATTATGTGGCTTTTATGGAGGACATAATAGCAAGAGGTGACGCGGAAAAGGTTCCAGAGCCAGAGGTAACCAATCAGACCACGTGGTATATCCCTCACCATGGGGTTTACCACCCCCAAAAGCCAGGAAAGATCCGTGTGGTATTTGATTGCTCAGCAAAGTTTCAGAATACATCACTGAATGAGCATCTACTCACCGGGCCAGACCTTACAAATACCCTTGTAGGGGTCTTGTGTCGTTTCCGTAAAGGACAAATAGCCATCATGTGTGATGTAGAGCGGATGTTCCATCAATTTCATGTTGCACCAATGGACCAAGACTACCTCAGATTTCTGTGGTGGGAAGGAGGCAATATGGAAGCTCCACCGTCAGTGTTCGCATGAAAGTTCACTTGTTTGGTGCTGCATCGTCACCTGGATGCGCAAACTTTGGGCTCAAACACCTGGCTGCAGAAGGAGAAGGCAAGTTTAGTGAAGCTACAGTGAGGTTTATACAGCGCAGCTTTTATGTTGACGATGGATTAACAAGTTTGGACAGTGAAGAAGAAGCTATCAAGCTTGTTAGAGAGGCAAGAGACCTCTGCAACACCGGTAAACTCCGCTTACACAAATTCATTACCAACAACAAGAAGGTGCTTGCCACAATCCCAAAGCAAGAACTTGCTGAAGTTGCTGCTGAACTAGACATGGCCTTGGGTGAGCACAAGATGGAGCGGGCTCTCGGGGTCCAATGGTGCATTAGCACAGATATCGTTCCAGTTCAGAGTGAGGGTAAAAGAGCATCCCTTTACCAGAAGAGGAGTATTGTCAACAGTGGCCTCAATTTTTGATCCTCTTGGATTTGTGGCACCTGTCATTTTGAAAGGTAAACAGATTCTACAAAGGATGTGCCAAGACAAGGTAGGATGGGATGAGCCACTTCCTGACGACCTCAGGCCCGTTGGGAAGCATGGCTCCAAGACCTTCATAATCTGTCTTCAGTAGAGATACCACGGCACTACATACCATTGGCAGCCAAGGAAGTTCAGCAGTATGAACTACACCATTTTTCCGACGCCAGTGTTTTTGGCTATGGAATGTGTTCTTACCTTAGGGTCATTTCAAAGTCTGGGGAAGTCCATTGCGCTCTGGTTATGGGGAAGGCAAGGGTTGCACCGACTAAGGTGACAACAATCCCAAGGCTGGAACTGTCAGCTGCTGTCGTGGCCACAAGGACAAGTGATCTGCTAAAGAGAGAAATGGAGATCAAAGATTTACGGGAATACTTCTGGACCGATTCCAAGGTCGTCCTTGGTTACATTAACAATAATGAAAAGCGATTCCATGTATTCGTAGCCAATCGGATCCAGCAGATCAAATCGAGCACAGAACCAAGTCAGTGGCAATATGTTGCCTCAGAAAACAACCCGGCTGACCATGCCTCTCGAGGACTCATGGCAAAGGAGCTTGTAGAGTCTAACTGGTTCACAGGACCTAACTTCTTGTGGCAAAAGGACATCCCTAAGGAAGAAGAAATCAAGGTGAAAGATCTCAATGAGGATGACCCAGAAATCAAGAGAGCACAAGTTCACGCAACGAAAGCAAATGAAGAAAGGTCCCTATCAGACCGACTTCAGAAGTTTTCAGATTGGAAGAGAGCCGTAAGAGCCATAGCAAGACTTAAGCGTCTTGCAAAGGAGGTGAAAGGTCTTAAAACAAGATCCCATGAGGCAACAACACTTGAAGAAAGAATGGATGCTGAACAATTCATTATACATGCAGTTCAAGAAGAAGCATTCACGGATGAAATCAAGGCTCTTAAACAAGGGAAAGAGGTACAAAAGAGCAAGTCAGCCGCACTGCACAAGCTGAATCCTTTCATAGACAGCCAAGATATCCTGAGGGTGGGAGGTAGGTTGACACAAGCAACACTCCACCCTCATGTCAAACACCCAGCTATCCTCCCCAAAGGACATCATGCATCTCGATTGTTGATAAAGCACTATCATGAAAAGGTGAAGCATCAGGGTCGTGGAATGACCATCAATGCATTGCGCTCTAGTGGGATTTGGATCATGGGGTGTAGTAGTGAAGTGTCAAAACTCATTTTCAAGTGCATTAAATGCAGAAAACTCCGGAAGTGTAATCAAGAACAAAAAATGGCCGACCTTCCACCAGAGAGGATGGAAGCTACCCCTCCATTTACCTATAGTGGTATGGACTGTTTCGGACCATTTTATGTTAAAGATGGAAGGAAAGAACTGAAGAGATCACGGGCTTCTATTCACCTGCATGTGTTCACGTGCCATCCACATTGAGGTATTGAATGACCTTTCCACGGATTCCTTCCTGAATGCTTTGCGTTGTTTTATTGCCATAAGAGGCAATGTAAGACAGCTACACAGTGACCAAGGCACAAACTTTGTGGGGGCACGCAACGAATTCCAAGAATTAATGAGAGGAATGGAGCGAGAACGTGTGAAAGAGCTAGGCTGCAACTTTGTCATGAATCCACCTGCTTCCAGTCACATGGGCGGTGTCTGGGAGAGGCAGATTCGGACTGTGAGAAGTGTCCTCACGTCCATCCTAGACCAGTCTGCTGGAAGATTAGACAGCTCTTCATTAAGGACATTCCTATACGAAGTGATGGCTATAGTGAATAGTCGACCATTGACCACAGAAAATCTCAATGATCCATTAGGACCTGAACCCCTAACTCCAAACCACATATTGACAATGAAATCGTCAATAATCGCACCACCACCGGGTGAGTTTGTGAGGGAAGATCTCTATCTTCAGAAAAGATGGAAGAGAGTACAGTTCTTGTCCAATGAATTTTGGACCAGGTGGAGAAAGGAGTATTTGCTGAATCTGCAGCAGAGGAGCAAATGGAACAAGGAAAGGAGAAATGCTAAAGTGAATGACATTGTCCTGTTGCAAGATGATGGCACACCTAGAAATCAATGGAAGCTGGCGAAGGTAGTTGAAGTCTTCCAAGGAGCTGACGGAAGAGTCAGAAAACTCAAACTGTTACTCAGTGACACAACACTAGACAGTAAAGGCACTGCAGCTCAACTAAGCCAGTTTACTTAGAAAGGCCAATACACAAAACAGTACTATTGCTTGAGGCTGAATAAGTAGGTTAGCTCTTCAACAACATTGTTTTGTGTATATTTGAAGGTATATTTGTGTGTTTACATCAGTATTGTACAAGGTTCTGTTAACAATGTTAATTTTTTACTGTGAATCACACGTTGTGTGATGGTGGGAGTGTAAATGCAGACGATTTTTTTTGTATTTATTTTGAAATACATACTTTTATTTTGACATGACAAACCAGAAGTAGCGACTGCAACTCAGTACGATAGAAAAATGCCTACCTGCAGCGGTGATGTTACCTGTTAGTTTGTTTCTTTGTTTACTCCATGCCTACAAATGTGTAAGTGAAGAATCTTATTTGACTGGGAAGATTGCTTTGGGAAATGACTCTGCCGTTGATTGAGAAGCAGGCTAAAGTGGTTAGTATTACTGTGTTTTTTTTATTAGCATTAACTACAGTGCTAAGCCATGCTATTTATTCCAATATCTGATGTTGTCTTTTATTTGTTTTAGTTCTACGGTGTTAATAAACATCTGTAAAGGAACCCGGAGTCTCGTAATCAATCAATGGGCGGCATATTGATTATAGCTAGTACTTGTAATTTTCTATAATTTAAGTTAGCATAGCCGTAATCGATCCAAACTCCATTCAGAAAACACACAACAAAAGCCGTTCCCCTGCTGTCTTGAAGAGACCTGATAAAGCATGAATTCATATGTTAAACAAATAAGCATCATTATGCGGTTATTTTGGCATCATTTCATCTGTTTATAGCAATTTAACCGCAGCAAAATGGTTATTTTGGGTTCACTGCGTTGTAGTAAACCAGATTAGAGGCTAATGTTTGCGGATTGTGTTTACTCGCATTTGATAAGCCACCTAAATGTTAAGAGGTATGCTCTGATTTATATTTGTTTTATCTGTTTTCAGTTTTGTTATTTTGTGACCCAGCCAATCACAATGCAATGTGTATGTCATGTGATCTAATCAGTGCTTGAATGTATGCACGTGTTTTCCTTTGTTGAAATAAAGATGTGAACCAGTCGGGCTGGCTGGCCGCTGTAAAGCAATACCTAGTGTGTTGTCTGTGCATACTCCGCTAACAGGTTATGGGCCCAGCCAACGATAGTTTTGGGGTATAACGGCCCGGGTGAAGGTCGTAGCGAAAACTGCGTGTGCCCGAATATGAAGTTGGAGTTACAGGAGACCTACTGACATGAGTAGTAGGGAGAAGTCAGCGGTGACAACGAGCAGCTGGTCGAGACTAGTTTTCGACGGGGATGAGAAGAATTATGAGTTGTGGGAAACAAAATTTTTGGGTCACCTTCGTTTGCAAGGACTGAAAGAGACTATACTAAATGAACCCTCTGGCGAAGAGGATGAAGACACGGCGAAGAACGCCGAAGCCTATCGCGGAGCTGATACAGTTCCTGGATGACAAAAGTCTGTCACTGGTCATGAGAGATGCAGCAGATGACGGACGTCGCGGCGTTGGAGATTTTGCGTGGATACTATGCTGGCAAGGGAAGCCCGAGTGATAAGTTTGTACACAGAGTTAACTTCACTGCAAAAGACGGCCAGTGAGAGTGTCACGGAATATGTCATCAGAGCCGAGACTGCAATCACAGCTTTAAGAAATGCAGGTGAGACTCTGAGTGACGGCCTTTTAATAGCAATGGTTTTGAAAGGACTTCCAGAAACATTTAAGCCCTTTGCTATTCATGTTACTCAGAGCGATGACAAAATGACTTTTGCCGAATTTAAGACAAAGCTTCGAAGTTATGAAGACATTGAAAATATGCGAACAATCGCATCAGCCGACAATGTAATGAAAGCAAAGGCACAGATGGGAACGAAATCCACTTCGGCTGACTGTGCGGCTGCAAGTGCTGCTGACATTGTCTGTTACAGATGTGGGACGAGAGGCCATAAAGCGAGGACATGCCAGCGTAAACAGTGGTGTAAACAGTGGTGCAATCAGTGCAAAAGTGCCACCCACCGAGATGCAACCTGCAGACGGAAGAAGCAGCGGGATAACGCGAGGAGAGTGTCCGAGGAGACGGGTACCAAGGAGTATGTTTTCAGGGCAAGCGACGCTGAGGTGAGGAGCCATGACTATACGAGGGGAGGCCTGATGGTAGAAGCAGGTGCAACTTCGCACATCATCACAGACATCGCAAAGTTCCAGAGGTTCGACAGCAGTTTCCAGGCTGACACACACTGCGTGGAATTGGCGGATGGCACAAGGTGCAACGGAGTGGCCAAGCACAGAGGAGACGCGGTAGTAAGTCTGGTGGACCGCAGGGGACAGCGTTTCAAAACGACACAGAGACGCGCTGTACATCCCAACGTATCCACAAGACATCTTCTCCGTGAAGGCGGCCACCTCGAACGGAGCAACGGTGATCTTCAGAGAAGGACAGAACGTTCTGCTACATAAAGACGGTACCGAATTCCCCATACATGTACACAACAAACTGTACTATTTGCACACGATAGACAATGAATGTGTTGACCAATGTAAAAAATGTCATGACTTAGAGACATGGCATGAAATATTGGGTCATTGCAATTATGGGGATATAATTAAGCTGCAGAATGTTGCTGATGGTATGGAAATTAAAAAGAGAGCAGACAAACCTATGTGAGATTTGCACACAAGGGAAGTTTATTGAGACTAGAAACAGGAGGCCAGATGCCGGAGCTAAAGCAGCCCTAGAAATGGTACACACCGATTTAGCAGGGCCTATAGACCCAGTGTCTAGAGACGGGCATAGATATGCATTATCTTTCTCTGATGATTATTCTAGTGCAGTGTTTGTGTATTTTTTGAAAAACAAGAGTGACACAGCGACCGCCACAGAAAAATTCCTTGCAGATACAGCTCCATATGGGAAAGTGAAATGCATTAGGTGGTATTGGTAATGGTAATGGTATTAGACATGAGACCTCTGCACCATATTCTCCACATCAAAACGGCACTGCTGAACGTAATTGGAGAACCTTATTTGACATAGGTGCATGTTAATAGAAAGTGCTTTGCCAAAGATATTGTGGACTTATGCAGTCCAGACAGCTGCTGTAATAAGAAACAGATGTTTCAACAACCGTACTAAACAAACAGCTTACTTCATGTTAACAGGCAGGCAACCAAACATTTCTAGGATGCAGAAGTTTGGATCACCATGTTACGCTTACTAACATGGCAGAGGAAAGCTGGACTCGAGGTGTGAAAAGGGCATTTTTGTAGGATATGACAAAAATAGTCCGGCATATCTACTACAATGATAGGGATAAAATACAGAAACGTAGACTAGTTGAGTTTGTGCCCCGGATAAGTACTGAGGTGGGCACATTACAGATTGATGACGATGGCGATGATTTTGGGGTCATGAATAATCCTAGGGGAGAGGGAAAAGGTCCTGACACTAACCCAGAGATTTCTCAGGAAGCTGTCACTGAAGAGGTGCCAGTAGTATGCAAGAACCAAACACAAACACATGGAGATGAACCTGAACTAAGGAGAAATCCTGCCAGGGAAAGGAAAAGGCCAGGTTATTTAAGTGATTATGTGTGTGGTCTTGAAGGAGATGTTGCGCACATTGATTATTGTTACAAACTTGTATGCAATATACCCCAAAGGTACAAACAAGCCGTAACATCAGTAGATGCAGATGAGTGGATTAAAGCTATGGATGAAAAAATGTCCTCATTAAAAGAAAGTGTAACTTTTACCCTGACCAAGCTACCCGAAGGTAAAGAACTAGTGGGGGGTAAATGGGTTTATGCAATTAAGAGGAATAATGATGGAACAGATAAATACAAAGCACGATATGTTGCTAAAGGTTATAGTCAAGAAAGAGGTGTGAACTATGATGAGACTTTTTCTCCAACTGCGAGTATGACGAGTATCAGAGTGTTGATGCAAAAAGCAGTACAAGAAAGTATGATCGTCCATCAGATGTATGTGAAGACAGCATACTTGCATGCACCTATAGAATGCAACATTTATATGAAGCAACCAGAAGGCTATGAGGTAAAAGAGCAAGGTAATGCTGAACTGGTGTACAGTATAAACTGGAAAAATCACTGTATGGACTTAAACAGTCGGGCAGGAATTGGAACAGAATTTTGCATGAGTATTTATGTGAACTGAAGTTTGTTCAAAATCCAGCTGACCATTGTGTTTACACAAAGCTCACAGAAACTGAGAAAAGTTTCATAATCATATGGGTCGACGACTTGATTATTGCAGCCAACAATGTGCATGTGCTTAATGGTGTGTAGGAACTGCTCAGTGCAAAATTTAGAATGAAGGACCTAGGAAAATTGACACATTTTCTTGGTATCGATTATGAGCAAGATTCTGATTGTAAATTGTAAATGTCTCAACACAAGTATACTGAGAAAATCCTTGAGCGATTTGACATGGAAAACTAAGTCCAGAGCTACTCCCTGCGAGGAAAAACTAAACTACACTGATAATGCTGAAGCAATGAGTGATGTCAGGAGATACAGGGAAGTAGTAGGTAGCCTAATCTACCTGGCAACATGTACAAGGCCAGACCTGAGTTTTGTTGTAAGTAAACTGTCACAGTATTTTACAGAGCCAACCATAGGACAGTGGAACACTGTCAAACATGTCTTGAGATATCTAAAAGGGACACAAGACAAAGAACTGTGCTACAGGAAAAGTGGCAATGAAAACATGATACATGCATACAGCGATGCGAATTGGGCAGCTGATGTAAGTGATAGACGTAGTACTACGGGTACTGCATCAGCCTGACCAAAACGGCCCATTGATCTCATGGAAGACCAAAAGGCAGCCTACTGTCGCACTGTCCACCTGTGAGGCTGAGTATATGGCACTAGCTGCGACTGTACAAGAATGTCTATTCCTACAGCAATTGCTGGAAAACATGGATGGTCTGAAATATGAAGCTAGAGTGTATGAGGACAACCAAGGTGCCATAGCCTTAGCAAAAAATCCGGTGTATAGACAGAGATGTAAGCATGTGGACATTAAATACCATTTTGTGAGGTCTGTAATAAACGAGGGCAGGATTAGTCTGGAGTACTGTCCAACTGATGATATGGTTGCAGATATACTAACAAAACCAGCAACTAAGCTTAAGTTAATGAAATTTAACTCATTTATGTTTGGAGCATGAACTCACCAAGATTGATAAAATAGAAATGTGAGAGCAAGTGGGGGTGTTAAGAGGTAGTATTATGCTCTGCAGGGCCGTGCAGAGACCTTTGGAAGGGCAGGTGCTCAAAGTATAAAAGGGGCACATTGAACAAGGATTTAAACAGTGTTGTTTTCAAAATAACGATACAGAAATATATATCATTATGTACTCCTTGCTGATATGCGTATACTGATGCTTCTATCAGTAAATCAACAAATGCTGTGATACAGTTTTGAGAAAGATACACAGGCAGGGAAATGCACATTTTGGTGAGCAGCGGCTCAAGTGAAAAAAACGGCACTCGTCATAATTATTTGATTTTTTTTTGACAAAATGTTAAATATATTAACAAAACTCTGACTACCTTACCAATTTATTTTGATTCCCACTTTTGCAAATGTTTAACCCTCAAGATTTTTCTACAAAATAATCACACAAGAGCAGCAACAGCAAAGTAAACTCTGCCACGATGTGCATGTTTTTTATGCTACTAGTATATATTTAGAATAAATGACTGCACCAAGGAGAGGGACATAGTTTCACTAATTATTTGTTTATTTTTCACAAGGCAATAAATCCTTTTAATTGTTTTGGTCTTGTTGGATCACATAACACTTAGTTTGTTAGGACTTGGTTTCACATTTGAGGGAGGGCTGTCTGTATCATGTAAAGATCTATCAGCATGCAACAAACTAATGGAATGGATAGTTATTAGATGAGGAGCCTCTACGATCAGAAATATAAAGTTACTGCTTATTTTCTTTAGCCCATGACTTGTCAAATGTGTGCAAATTAGCACATTTTAATTAGTTAATGCCTAATTTGCATATCAATGTGGCGATCGTCATTACATTATTAGACACAAATTTTACTGTACTCACCTATTGTCTCTCCATTAAGTAGGCAACAGTAACAGTAGCCTGTATGACCAACCATGATCCTTAGCTTGACTTTAGCTAATTATTTTAGCTCAGCTCGTGAGTCATGCATGTTAGCAGTGAACTCGAGGCACTGGTAGTTTACTTTTGTTGGTCTTTAGTTCATCACCACTCACCTCCGCACAAGCCAAGAAAAACACTGCTGGGAGGGGCTGCAGAGAGAGAGAGAGAGAGCATCGGAACTGACAAATCTCCCGACCTGATATTTAGATTTTTTATTCAGTAAATATATTTGTTTGACAGGAAAGCTGTGCGCAAACAGTAACAGATATACTGTATATATAAATTCATTTATTTAAAAAAAAAAGCATCCCGGAAAAAAGGGCACTTTCTCTTGAGTTAGAAAAAGGGCAGGTGCTTGAGCCCCTGTTGATGTCTATGTGTGCACGTGCCTGCTCTTGATACACATACAGGCGTTTGTAGCGCTGCACACACAGTTAGCTATATTAGCATCCTGCAGTTCACTAGCTTACCGAGACGAATAGAGGTGGAAACGGGATTTTTGTCCAAACTCCCGGTTGCTCCTCCTTATCCTGTCTTCTGTGTCGGTTAGTTAGCTTGCTAGACACCTACTTTTATCACTCTGTTAACTTTAAATCTGCTGATTTCCTCAATACAATTTTTTACATTATCTTAACCCTGTATTGTCACTGGGTTCAGGGCTGGACTGGGACAATAAAACGGCCCTGGCATTTTTGCCCACCACAATCGGTCGGACACAACCAACCAGTACAAACCATCCTTGGAAGGAACCATCCTATCTACAAAAACTTATGCTGTGTTGTTTTACAGAGTGGCCAGCACTGTCAGTGCAGTAACGTTAGGTGACAATCGGACAGACCTTACAATAGCGACAACGATTATGTTGTCTTATTAAAATATTCATTAATTTAGGTAGGCCTAAATCATCATCATCTTCGTCTTGACCGTGGCCCAGCCAGGCCCATGCTTACCGTTTCAATTACACTCTCCTGCTCACTAGGGCTGAACGATTTTGAAAAATAATCTAATTGCGATATTTTTTTTTTTTTACCAATATTGGATTTAATGCGCGATTATTTTTAAGCTCTTTACCTTCTGTAGGCTATTATTCAAAACAGACAAAAAGTAAATTAGTATGACCAACACAATATTAGATAGATTAAACTTACACTGCTCTTTCTTGTGGGTCAGGCCTGTGTTATGATGAATTAGGTAGAATTATAATTATGAGCAATAAGATATATCAAATTATAATAATATGAGAAAGACAATTTGAGTCAAGTCATGGCATTAAATAATATGATATAATATCAGGTCGGCCTACCATTTCACCACAGTGACAGTCAATACAAAACCCAGAGTTCAACCACTAATTAATGAGTCCTGATCTCAGTTCAAATCTCCTGGAGTCCATCTTTCTGTATCCCCGTAAGCAAACTAAAAATACTCAGTTTGAGGTTCAATTTAAAAGTTGGCTAACTAAAATAGAACAGAGTGACGCCTCTCGTGTTTAATAGACAAGCTTAGTAATTCTCCGACAACACCGGAGTCCCCCCGCAGCCTCCGATGCTGGTGAGCAGCGGACTGGCTTTAACCAGGCTGTAACTCAGGACAGACTGGGCCTCTTTCGGACTTGTGAGTTTAGTCTGAAACGCCAATTTACAGATATTTCCTGAGTTGACTGGTGGCTGTGTGTGTGACGCAGGCGCCGATCGCCACAATATGCTTAGGCTACCTTACTACACGCCTCTTTCTGTTTCTGCATTTTTCCGTCCATCAAAGCCGCAGATGGCCCGACGACTTCACCCACCACCAAGTTACCCGCGGTGCCGGCTGCTACTTTCATTCCATGTGACATTAAGTAGCTGAGCTTCTGTCAAGCTTAAGGCCATTTTACAACAAGAAGGCAAGTTACAGCGTAACGTGCAGACGAAGCATTAACTTCGTCAGACTGCTTTCCGCTAGGGTGTCATGTGACCAGAGTGTAATCGCCGCCTTTGCGATTAGAAAATCTCGTTTTATTACATCGCGATTATATCGCAAATGCAATTCAGCCCTACTGCTCACTCTGTCCCTCCTTGACTTCACTGTCAGACTGCTCCTCTACCTGGTTGCCGCCGGCGCCGCCATGGCTAGTCACCTCTCCTTCGATGTCTATGTTCGCCTGTTTGTGCAAAATGTCATCAGGTAGCCTACTGTAGGCTTGGAAACTGAAGCTGCGGCACTAAACATGTCTGTTATTTTGAACATGTTGAGGCTTCATTGTCTAGAGGTTGAAGCCGCTTCAACCTCTAGACTTTTCTTTTTGCCCGCAACTTCTCCGCACCACCCTTGCCCTTTTGTTTATCCATCCTAAACAGATCTCTGGCTCTGAGCCACTGACTGCATCTGACACAAGAAACAGTATATTACCTATACCGACCGGCCCCCAAGTGCGTCGGCCCACCGGGCATTTGCCCGGTATGCCAGATTACCAGTCCAGCCCTGACTGGGTTACATTTTTCATCAGGGAAAAGAATCTGAAATCCACCTGGACTCTGAGTTTCACCAAATCATTTATCTTGTCCCACTACAAACTTTAGAAGTTGTCACTTTTCTGCATCTTTCCTCTCAGACCCTGTTCACCCTGTTTAACACATACAGGTCAATTTTAGCAGCAGAATCAGCGGCCTCGTTAGCCCTGGGCTGTAGCCCCGGATGTTTTTTGAAAAGCCCTGGATCTCTGAAGGATTTTTAAAAGACAAACAACAAAAGGCCGAAAATTGAACTTCACTCGCTTAACTACCGTTACGTGCGCTGGAGCGAGAGATTATAGTTATTATTTAGCGGGGACTAAACGGGGACTAAGATGATCCAGCTGTAGCTCTGTGTCTGTCCTCTCTGCTCCACCTAAAGCTGTAAAGCTGCACTTTATCAGAGGCCTGAAATTAAGTGTGTGGATTTGTGGTGAGGTTAATCACCTGACAGGCAGAGGAGGCATTTTACATGTTTTATTTCAAAATCTACGTTTTGCCCCCCCCTCTTTCCTAATGTAAAGTTTTATAGGCTATTGCCTTCCTGGCTCCTGGCGATTTTAGAGCTGGATCATAGGAGGCGGTTTATAAGAGACCAGTCAATCACTCACACAGTCCACATCAGTCGCGGACAAAATGTCCATCCATCCATCCATCTTCATCCGCTTATCCGGGGTCGGGTCGCGGGGGCAGCAGCTCCAGCAGAGGACCCCAAACTTCCCTTTCCCGAGCCACATTAACCAGCTCTGACTGGGGGATCCTGAGGCGTTCTCAGGCCAGCGTGGAGATATAATCTCTCCACCTTGTCCTGGGTCTTCCCCGAGGCCTCCTCCCAGCTGGACGTGCCTGGAACACCTCCCTAGGGAGGCGTCCAGGAGGCATCCTTACCAGATGCCCAAACCACCTCAACTGACTCCTTTCAACGCAAAGGAGCAGCGACAAAATGTGACCTATTTAAATGTGCTGCTGTTACTTCTAGCTGAAGGGTTGGCCTACATCTATGTACTCTTAATTTCGCTACATTTTCCATTCATAGCTTTTATAACTGAACCAGACTGTAATCTGCATCTTGCTTCATTAACCTATGAGCTCATCGGGCTGTGTGCGCGCGCAGTTACGCAGTAAAGCGCTGGTCGGGCGCTTGTCACATCACAGAGCTGGGCAGATGCAATCATTTAGAAAATCAGGCAAATATCTTTTCAGTTTAAGGTTTTAATCTTCTACTAATACAACTGAATCCCAGTGAGCCACACTATGGACCTGGTGGCCTGTTTGGAAAGCTGCCTGTGTCGCTCTTTAACCAGTCGGCAAATAAATTTCTCTTTCAATTAACGGCGCATTAAAAGCGTCTTTAGTCTCTGCAGAGCAAATGAAGACCAGCCTACACACTGTAAGATCTATATGTCAGATGATCACTTCATTGACTAGATATATTAAAAGTGTCCTGTTGTTGAACAGAGCATCGCTTTGGACATCAGCCTGTTTCTTTTCTTTAATACACATCGGTTAGCCTACTATTTGTTTCATAGAGATGTCCCATGGTGAGTCCATAAACAGAATGTCGCCGGTGAAACTGATCTTTCACTCAGCACAGAGAGAGAGAGAGAGAGAGAGAGAGAGAGAGAGAGAAAGTGTGGTGGATAAAACAGCCCTGTCTGGTTTTACGCATGACGCACAGCTTCTTCTGTATGCAGCTTTACCTGCTTCAACAACGAGCTGCTCTCGTGTTACTGCCACAATAAGTCTTTGCGTTGTGAAGATTATTTAGATGCTTCAGGAATAATCAGATTATATTGACAGCCTGTGTTGCTGCAGAACAAGCGGTTTGGTTGCCTACATCTCCATAAGGCACAGGTACCAAAAGTTGGCTGGGCAGCAAAAGTGATCTTATCAACACCTTCATGGAGATTTAAAAAGGAAAATAATTGTAGAAACAGCTAAATTACAGATAATCTGCTTCTTCACTGCATTTGCAGGAATATTATAATGGGCTATACTTAAAAAAATAAACTCATCAAGTTGCCTAGTCTGATGCAATTAACAGTTTTACTCTGATAGTCTACATCTTGACCTTTCCTCATGTGGACACATCCGGGCTGTGATCCTGTGCACAAAACTACATGGATTGGTGCAACGGGTTGCAGAATCCGTGGTATGGATCCCGTCCACACGGTGCAGCACGCAGGTGGACCGCGGATTGATTGCAAAGTTTATGATTTATCCTGTTTGACCTCTCAAAATATTCCTTTATTCTGGAAATGCCAGAGAACCCAGTTAGATTCTGTGCTGAACTTTGAACATGAGCAGAAAACCTGCCGAAACACAGGAGCTATTAAAGTCCAGGAGTTTCTAACTGAATTAAAATGATTCAATTTTTTTACAGGAGAAACATATCTGAAAGCTGAGAGCTGCTCTGCATTATATTCAGTTACAATTTTAGATTTTGAATTGTTTTATTAAACCTTTATTAAACCAGAACAAATATTTTTCCAACAGTGTCCTGGCCAAGGCAGGCAGGAGTACAACTGCACATTGAAGATGGAAATAAATAATCAGTTACAAGGTCATAAAATATCAAAATGTTCTCAAATATTCACCACAATTGAGCTACAACTACAATCAAACGAGCAATCAGTCGTAACATCTGAAGGCAGAATTGCCAGCCTTCAAGTCACTTAAAAGCAACAGTGAAACAAAAATACAGCCCCCCTGTGGGCTACAGCAATTTACATAGGCCTAAATAATTTCCACAATAAATGGATGCAGAAAATGCAGAAATTGGTGTAAAAAAACCCCAGCAGAATGCAGGAAACTAAGTGTTTAACATTCAAAATTTTCTGGGGGAGTACTCCAAGACCCACGGTTCACACTGTCACAGTTTTGTTGTTACATAAGGCCATTGGATTTAGACACACCTTTACAATATAGCAAACATGACAGAGTTAGTGCTGCTTTGTTGTGCCATATGAGTAGAGTTTACTATTGCTTTAATGCTTGGTTGAGGTTTTAGTGATATGTGAAGATCTGAAGTTTTATGGGCAGGGCTAAGCCCATAATGTTTCAAGATCCTGACAACGCCCCAAAATTTGTCACCTATAGCCTGAGAGTGAAACCACTTGTTAACTGTGGTTAAGGTCTTAAGGTCTCAGTATCACGCTGCACAGTGTTACATCTGGTTCACTCTTGTGTAGTCCTGTCTATAGGCTATTTGATTTTTTTTATTGTTGCAACTACTAACTGCTAAACTTATTGGTCATGATTGCAATAATTCGTGTTGTGTCATATTCAAAATGTAAACTTCTAGATTTTGTTGCAAACCGCTTTAGCATCATCGTTTAACCAAAACATTCATGCTAATAAAGAGAACGTGTTGAAATAAAGCACATAGAACTGAGAGAGATAACTAAAATATAAAAACTCTTCCTCTGTAATATATTTGTGGCAGCACCCATCTCCACCTGGTTACCCTCCCCTCCACCTTTTCCACCAGTTTTTAGTAGTTATGGGCATCTGTGATGAGCTGTTGTATCACACAGGTTATGTTGATTAGATTTGAATAAATTACTTTATTTTCACTCTGGTGAGGGGAGACAAAATTGTATTGTGTATGTTTAACTAGGAGAGCCGGGACGAATGAAACAGCGATTTTCTCAGAGCCCATACAAGTCTGAAATGCCAAACTACCTCAGCACATACAGTCCACGGTAATTAACAGAACAGGGAAAAATCAGGTGGATCCGTTACACTTTCACGGAGTTATTCGAAAGAAGCTGTTTTTAACCACGTAAAGTAAACTCACTCAAGCGATCTTTTTTTTCAATGACGAATTGTGTTTATTGTTCCATGTTTCATGGTCATGATCAAATGAAAGATTAGTTAGTAGCCTACTTTAGCACATCCTGAAGTTTTAAATGTCAAAGTTTTACAGTTTAGAAGCTGGTGAAGTTTAAACGTCAAGACTGAGTCACTGTCGGGACGATTGAAACAGGTGTTTCATTCGTCCCGACACACAGCAATTCTACCTTGGTTTATTTAGAGGGGGGGCAGAGTCCACCAGGCTGCAGGCTGGACCACCAGGATGCTCACAGACAAATAGCAGGGTCTTCTTCACAGTAGAGCAAGAAAACAGGCTGCAGATGTGCATAAAAAGGGCAGCCGATATCTGATCCAAGTGCATTAGCTGTTAGATTTTGTAGTTAGATAGCTAAGTCATATTTATACTATTTTTATTAAGAAAAAGGACACAATGAGTTTGCAATTACGTATTAAGAAAGGCAGTGTCAAGCTTTCTAAATAAAAACAAGAATAACTTAAACTATTTAAATGTATATCGTTGTGTTTGTTCCGTCCCGGACAGTAGGGACGGATGAAACAATGCGCACCTTTCCTTCAAAGTGAAATTATACTAAAGTTGTTCCACATTTTAACAAGATAACACCTGGTATTGATAGAACACACGTGTGAGTTGTTGATGACGACAACAAATGATTTCTGTCTGTAACGTTATATTTTAAAATGACGATTAGCCTATCTGACAAGTTTTTCAATCGTCCCGGCTCTCCCCATGGAGACATATTTCCTGTAAATAATTACATTCAAGATGTATAATGGATTGTGGAATTTAGATTCTCGAAATGTTTTTGTCAGAATTTCAAATATGAGAGCTCTTTACAGAACACTAACTAACCTGTGAGGTTTAGGGTGAAACTAATGAATTGAATTAGCCTACTAGTGCTTTCAACACCCTGTTAGATCGCACATCAAATCAGTTGTTTACAGATCCTTTCGCTACTTTCTTTCCCATCAGACGTTTCCTGATTAGGTTTGCGGTTACGATGTCATCATATGTGTGCAGAAATGCAGATGCAAATGAGACGTTCAACAGCTAAGTACCGCCTACTGTGTCGTCACCCAGTCCCCGGAGCGCTCATTGGTTAGAAGTCTATGACTGTCGCTCAGGGGACTTCTTGCTTCCCTCTGTAGCCTATGACTGTGTGCAGGTCACTGTATATAAGAAAGGCTTCAGGCATTCCGCTCTGAATTGAGTGAGACAGGCAGGCTAAACGCTCACCACATTTTACTCTGCGTTGATTGGATCATGGAAACACTTGTAAAGCTTCTGATGATTTTACTGTTTGCGGTAACTGTCACCGGTGAGTTTCATGTTCTCTTACTGATTTAATATTCTTTATGCCTCCTATAGGCTCCATGATTCGGGCTGATGTCAGATTTATAATCTTGTATGATGCTGAGTTAAGTGTGCAAACTAAACCATGGCTTTCGGGGAGCTCACTTCGGGGAGCTCACTTTTTTTCAAGGTCTTCTTTGACGAGAAGCCGTTTACAAATAGGCCTTTTGCATGGATGAAACCGACTCTGAAATGTTAAACCTGAGAAAGTTTTGTGATGTCAAAGACTTAAAAACTTATCCCCCAGTGTAGAGTAGTAGGCCAAGGCATAACAATACCTATTACATGTAGACAGTGACAGGGGAAGGCTAATGAATTAAAACCCATGCTGGCTTTAAACAGCTTCTGTACTGTTAGGGCCTGAGAGAGAGAGAGAGAGAGAGAGAGAGAGAGAGAGAGAGTTAAGGGTGTGGTAAAACTGTGTTTTCTCCCGGAAGCCATGGTTTAGTTCAATGTGGACTGTTCGATGTGGTTACCACATCTCGAGATAGTTAACCACGATGTTCTGATCTAAACCCTCAAATGTCTCCACCACTGTTCAACACAAAGTGACGCCCTTGTTCACTTGTCACTGTCACTGGCTGTTAAATTCTTTGCAGTGTTGATAACACACAGCCTGAGCAGTCCTTCAGGATGCTTTCTATGTGCATACTGTATGTAGTGAGTGTGGTGATGCTTATGGGACGTCGCTCTGGGACAGGTGGGAGGGACAATCACAGTATACTCACTAGAAAAAACTAGACTACGCCACTGCTTTGATGGCATCCCCACTTCATTTAAACTATGAGGGCAAGTGGATTTGAGGCTTTTGCAGAAACCAGGCTGTTCTTCAGAGGCTCTCTATTTATAATGTTTGTTTCTCCAGGAGAGCCTCCTGCCATGAACCCGACTCAGCTGATAAAGGCAGCAGAAGGTGGTGATGTGACTCTTCAGTGTCGTCTGGATCCTCCGGTCGACCTGTCTGCTTTCACAGTGGACTGGACGAGACTTGGCAACAAGGATATCGTCCACGTCTATCGACATCAACACGACGATCCTGGTCCACAGACGGATCAGTACAGAGGCAGGACGACTCTCCTCCATGAAGACCTGATCAGAGGAGTCCTGACTCTGCAGCTCTCCTCAGTGAAGCTGTCTGACAGTGGACCATACAAAGGCTTTGTCCCAAACCTGAAGACCAGCTGTGTTGTTGACCTCATTGTTGGTGAGCATGCTGAGTTTAATCCTGTTCAGGTTCATTTAGGATTTAATTCAAAGTGTATATAACGTTGTTCCTAAATAAAACCTCTGTCATTAGAAACAGTGAGAAAAGACCAGCAGATCGAGACAAAGAGAGATGATTCCAGCACAACTGGACCTCCAGAGGAAGAAGAGACCGAGCCAGGCGGTCCTGGTAAATGTCTTTGAATATTTCTGTCTTTGTTCAACTTTATTCTCTCTGAGTGCGAGATAATCTGCTGAGTGAAAATGTGCTGCAGGTCTGAACATTCAATGGGAGCATTTCTAAACTTCACTCACAGTGGTGGAAGTGCAAATGTATGAGAGTGAAAGTTAAAGTCCTGCATTTAAAAGTATCATCAGCAAATTTATGTGTCCAAAGTTGTGCAGTAAAACGTCCCCTGTGACTGACGTCTGTCTGACATTATTAGCTTGTTAATTCTGATGCATCAGTGTCAGAGCAGAGCTCGACCTTGAACCTGTCCTTCTTCTAAACTCAGCATCTTCTCTGAAACCTTTTCAGGTGGTGGAAACAGGAACGCTGGCCGTGCTGGGATCATTTCCTCTGTCTTCGTTATTCTCTGCCTTGTTGTTGTTGTTCTGCTTCTGAGGATGAACGGAACGATCTGTAAGTTACAAAACAACATGTAAAATCTGGAGGGACTTTAAAGGGTAACTCTGTTTTGTTTGTATTTTTAAAACTGCTAAAGTATTGAGCGAGCGCATTGCAGTTTTTTAAAGCCACCAGACTGAATTGATTGAAACAGTAACTTTACTTTGCAGAACACAGGAGTCGCTGCCTACCACTGCCTCTGTAGATTAGTTTGTTTGTGTTAATGTGTTCAGCAGAGTGGAGCAGTGTTGGGCTTCTGTACATGTTAGCTTCACAAGTAAAATTACCTGTCTGACAGCTGACATAAAACAAAGGATTAGATCAGGTCGCTGATACCATCAATTAAAAAAGCCTTGATCACATCTGGACATCCCATTTTTCAAAGTCATTGATCACAATAGCTCCAAACCAGCTTTATGAAACAGACTGATCCTGGTTCAGTTTGGAGTTCAGTTGAATTTATGAAACACCACTAATCACAACAGTGGTCTCATTGGCTTTTTGCTTTTAAGAAATCCAGAGCAGATATCGACCATGGCGGCTTAAAACCACATTTACTCCTGCTGCGATGTGAGAGGTGTATTTGTTCTTTACCTATTTTCTCAGTGCAGTTAACAGTGTCACACACTGTTTTTCTTTCTCTCAGAGAGGTGTATGAACAGACTCGGAGGAAGAAAGGAGCAAAGACCAGCAGACTGGGAAGAGGACCTGCAGGGACCTGCAGGAAACGACTTGGGAAACATCGTCTGAGACGATGCAGCGTAACATTATTGTGATTTTCTTCTTGTTCATCACCTCAACGATCAGAAAGCACACTGACCTCACCAGTTTTACCAAAGCTGTTACTGAGCAAACAACATTAAACCTCCTCATGGGCAGTAAAGGATCTACACATCTCAGGCAGCAACAACGACTCCATCTGGTCCAAAAACTCTTCTTAGATCTTCTGAGCCAGCCAACAATTAGAGCCCAACAAAATCTTGTCATGGATCAGTACTCACACCTTAGGCAGGTGTCCACCGCCACCCCTGTTAGCATTTAATGTTGGGTGTACCTAATAAACTGGCCACTGTGTGTAGAAGCCCTCTTGTTCAATAGCAGTGCCAAAGACAACAGAATACATTTAATTACTAACTTTATCTTCTGTTCTAATATTATAACGTTGTGCTCTCGGTCACATCAGCGGGAGGTTTCCATCACTTTAAAAACATCAACGTTAAGAAGATTTAAATCTCAGGCT
Source organism: Lepomis macrochirus (assembly GCA_024633595.2). NCBI lineage: Eukaryota > Metazoa > Chordata > Actinopteri > Centrarchiformes > Centrarchidae > Lepomis > Lepomis macrochirus. Next base: position 35,613,763 of record JALXJV020000003.1, on the reverse strand, counting down.
GGTTCTGAGAAACTGATCTGACTGCTGTAAATTACCCAAACAACAAACACCATGAAGTCTCCAGCTCGTTTAAAACACATGTTGTCCCTTTAATATCTGAATCAATCGTTGTTGCTCATCAGTGAGCAGAACTGCTGTGTGAAGATGTTGGATTTTTAGTTTGTGCACTGATTTAATGACTAACAGGGAAAACTTCATTAAAATGCACGCTGCCTTTAGTTAAACCACTCGTTGTGAGGCTGTGGATTAATAACCTATAACTTCTATTGTCCTGTTTCATCCTGTTTTTATTTTCTATTTAACTCTTTTAAAATGTCTTTTTATATTGCCCCATTACCTTATTGTTCAAATGTGCTATACAAATAAACTTCACTTTGCCTTGTACTGTACTGTTACTGTAATTTGCTATTTTTGTTTAAATAAAGATCTTTCTCAGGTCCTGGGTCTTTAAAGGATTAATAGATCACAATACTTTTTCAAATTTTTTCGTTCACATTTCATCTGTTTTAAGGATGTAACTTAAGTTTTAAATTGGATTTACATTCTCAGTAATATCATCTATAAAACAGATAAGTCATCATTCAAACAAACAAAAAATAAAACGCTTAAGTATCCAGGAAAATTATATTCCGCCAAATCATCCTGCTATTCGTCAGTGTTGGAAGCAAGAGCGAGTTCAAGCTCATAACGTTTTGCACTTGTTTGAAGACTTGTTTCCTCGAAACGTGGACTTCGATGTGAGGTTTTGTCCTGTTTGTGGGCGTGTCAGAGGTGTCACCCAATCAGCTGCTGCAAGTTTGTAAACACAGCAGTGTTAAAAAGGTGGAAAAGTCAGAAAACTGTGTTTTGCCACGAATAGATTGTACTACCCGGGGAACTTGGCCAATTAACATCCAACATATGCAAAATAATGGAAAACTACGGGGATAGGCTTATCTTATCTTATTTCTCATCTTTAGTTACCTCAGACCACATTTAACTTAAATTGTAGCCTACAACTCGTTTTTAGTTTAGAAATAGGCCTAAGCAGAATACGTGACTGGAAGTAGCCTACAGAAGACGTGACGGCAGCAAACCTCGGCAAAGCGTTGTATCAAGTGTAGGCTAATGCATCTGAAACCGCAAACCACCTACAGTGGGTACGGAAAGTATTCAGACCCCTTTCAATTTTTCACTCTTTGTTTCATTGCAGCCATTTTCCAAAAATCAAAAAACTTCATTTTATTTCTCAGTAATGTACACTCAGAACCCCATCCTGACAGAAAAAAGCAGAAATGTAGAAATTTTTGCAAATTTATTAAAAAAGACAAACTGAAATATCACATGGTCATAAGTATTCAGACCCTTTGCTCAGTATTTAGTAGAAGCACCTTTCTACTAAATAAGGATTATTAGATTATTTATAAATCTACATCTTTGGAGGGAAAAGCTGTTTTGTGGTATATTTGTCTACTAGTAGATCTCGACTTTTCAATATCCGATATTATTATTCATTATGCTGCTGATTTAATATTCTTTGAGGTGCTTGTGTTGGTTTTAGGCTATATGTTTCTGAGTGATGCCAGATTTATACTCTTGAGATGTAGGCTATTTATCTGCACGTTTGCAGAGAAGTCATTTTGAAATGTTGCATGGACTCTGAAGTGTTTAACTTGAAAAAGTCTTTGTATTGCTTGGGATGAACAGAACAGGAAACACGATGAGAGGCTGATGACAAAGGAAATAATAAGACTATATTTACTAGACGGCTGGGGGACAGGAGGTGAGAAATGCAGGTGGCAGGACCCAAGTGTTCATTTTTTGCACTTTATTAATCGGGTTGGAGGCACAGCAGAACACAGGACACTTAAACAGACTTGATCAGTTTGGTGAATTTGTGTTTGTTCTGCAGAAATAAACAGATAAACAGATTAGGACACAGAATATTCCCCATAATGTGGCCTGCACGGGTTTCCTATTCATAACAGAACAAAGTAGGTGAATCGGAACACTAGTCGATTGCAGGCAGCAGGATGACACCTTGTAGCTACGAACAGAAAGATAACATCCACGTGACCTGCTCTCCTCTTAAAACAAAGCCTAGGTAAAAAGCGCCACCTAGTGGTGAAACAGCGGTAGCAAGAGAAGAGGTAAATGTACTGCAGGGGCTGCTGTGAATCAACCATGAATGTTTGTCTGAAGTTCAGCAGCTCCAGATCATGGGTGAAAGTTTAAAACAGTCCTCATGAGGTCTTCACAGCGGAGTCTGAACGCTGCTGCTCTGTAGACTAAACTCTCCCTCCATCTTTCTGTAGGTCTGTGGAAACCAGTGCAGGCTGTCTCAAAAACAAACCACCATAGTCGACACTTTTTGTCACAATCCAGTGGGGGCTTCCAAACATGACAGCTTGTCCCAGAAGGCAGAGGTCCTTATTGATGGTTAAAACTCTCCCACTGTAAGATATTAATGGCAGCAACATCTCCACTTGGGTAACCTCCCCTCCACCTCTTCCACCGCTCCCTCACAGTTTTCAGTAGGCTAACAAAAGGGCATATGTATGGAAGCCCATTTCCGCCAGTAAAATAAAAAATAAAATGAAAACTTAGCCTGGAGAAAAAAATAAAATATCAAATTAAGTCAAAATTATGAGATACTAAGTCAAAATTATGAGATACTAAGTCATAATTATGAGATACTAAGTCAAAATTATGAGATACTAAGTCAAAATTATGAGATACTAAGTCATAATTATGAGATACTAAGTCAAAATTATGAGATACTAAGTCATAATTATGAGATACTAAGTCAAAATTATGAGATACTAAGTCAAAATTATGAGATACTAAGTCATAATTATGAGATACTAAGTCAAAATTATGAGATACTAAGTCATAATTATGAGATAATAAGTCAAAATTATGAGATACTAAGTCAAAATTATGAGATACTAAGTCATAATTATGAGATACTAAGTCATAATTATGAGATACTAAGTCAAAATTATGAGATACTAAGTCATAATTATGAGATACTAAGTCATAATTATGAGATACTAAGTCAAAATTATGAGATACTAAGTCAAAATTATGAGATACTAAGTCATAATTATGAGATACTAAGTCAAAATTATGAGATACTAAACACAGTCACAACAGTCAAAGTAGCAGCTCTTTCAATTCTCATATTCAGTTTGACACAGAACTCATAAGCAAAACATGTTTAAAACACAAACAGCACTTCTTTATTATCATAGTTATGTAGACAATAACCTACAAGAACATAAATTTCACATAAATGAGTCTTCCTACGAGCGGCACAAATAACATTGGTCTCTACGTGCAGCTGGCTGTGAGACGAGTCTTGAGGGACCGTCTACAAAGTGCAACGCTGAAAACACATTCTGCAGAGATATTCAATAACTTCACACTTATACAATGTAGTGCCCCAAAATCACCTTACACATTAATGATATACTGCTGCTTATACTGCAACACTTAGTTTGGGGAAGAAAGACTTTTGCATACTTAATATTAGGTAGGCCTATTTTAAATATTCAATAACTACAGTTGAGGTGGTTTGGGCATCTGGTAAAGATGCCCCCTTGGCGCCTCCCTAGGGAGGTGTTCAGGCACGTCCAGCTGGGAGGAGGCCTCGGGAAGACCCAGGACAAGGTGGAGAGATTATATCTCCACGCTGGCCTGGGAGCGACTCGGGATCCCCAGTCAGAGCTGGCTAATGTGGCTCGGGAAAGGGAAGTTTGGGGTCCCCTGCTGGAGCTGCTGCCCCCGCGACCCGACCCCGGATAAGCAGATGAAGATGGATGGATGGATAACTACACTATTAAAGGCTGTAGTGTCTCAAAATCACCTCACATGTCAGTGATATCCTGCTTTTGATACTACAACACTTAGTAGTCAGTCAACTGAATATGAGAATTGAAAGAGCTCCTACTTTGACTGTTGTGTTTACTATCTCATAATTTTGACTTAGTATCTCATAATTTTGACTTAGTATCTCATAATTTTGACTTAGTATCTCATAATTTTGACTTAGTATCTCATAATTATGACTTAGTATCTCATAATTTTGACTTAGTATCTCATAATTATGACTTAGTATCTCATAATTATGACTTAGTATCTCATAATTATGACTTAGTATCTCATAATTATGACTTAGTATCTCATAATTTTGACTTAGTATCTCATAATTATGACTTAGTATCTCATAATTATGACTTAGTATCTCATAATTTTGACTTAGTATCTCATAATTTTGACTTAGTATCTCATAATTATGACTTAGTATCTCATAATTATGACTTAGTATCTCATAATTTTGACTTAATTTGATATTTTATTTTTTTCTCCAGGCTAAGTTTTCATTTTATTTTTTATTTTACTGGCGGAAATGGGCTTCCATACATATGTGTTGTTGATTAGATTTAAAAATGTTAGATTCTTTTTCAGTCTTGTGAGTCTCATGTGGGGACACTGTGACTTTAAAAATATATCCCGCCATGGAGCTCAAGCATCACGCGTCTTCCGCTGCCCTCAGCCAATGAGATGAATCAGAGGTCGTTAATGGCGCGAAATTTGTCTGACGACAGCAAAAGGGGCGGGACTAACGATGAGCCATGTGTTGCTGTAACACGCTGGAGCAGCAGTCTGCGCTGTAAGCTGCCAACATGTTTCGTGTCTTTCAGGTAAAAATACATTTATATCTTTATTTTTAAGACAAAGTTTTACTTTTGTTCCGCGTGGATTGAAACACGTGAAACAACGTTTGTCTAAAAAAACTGCATTTACAGAGATCAAGGGGTCACTTTGTGTTGAAGTGATGGGGACACAGGGGCTTTGAATATGGGTGTGAAGAGAAGCATTAGCAAGACAACAAAATACGAGATATTAGGTTCACGAGAACAAGACAAGAAGATCCTAAACTGTGTTTTTAAAATATCGCCAATGCCAAGACGTATGAGCAGGGAAGTCTGGGGACCCTCACCCAGGAAATCATTCAACACTTCGTTTCCTGCATTCTGGTGAAGTTTCTGCACCAATTTATGGTGAAAATATTTTTATTTATGTGAAAGGAAACACAAAGTTCAGGTAGCACATTACATTTGTACAAAATATATAAATATAACAGAATATAAGTGAGTGCAGCTCTGAGACATTCTGCTTTCAGATCTGTTTCTCCTGTAACATCATCTCTGCTGAGGCAACACATGTAGGCAGGATTTAGTCTTCCCTCCTCTGTTGTCACGTTCACAGGGACAGAACTGAAAACTTGTCCAAAAAGAAACTGTGTCAAGAAGTTGTTTAAGTTACTGACTGGTGCTGCACGTTTGTGGGTCATTTTATAAACAATAGCTATTTTTATTTTTTTTAGCTTAAATTACTTTTTTGGACATTGCACATTTGTTTCTTCTACATCTTAATTGCAATGCATGTTTTCTTAATGTGCAAATAAACCTTTCTAAAAGCATTTTTATTATTTTAACTGCAAGCTATATTTTCAGCATGTTTTTTTAAAAACAAAATATGCTTTCAAAAAGTGGTGGGGACATGTCCTCAGCGTCCTCAGTGTAAGTGACACCTATGTACAGAGGGCATTTTACAGCGAGTGTTTGTCAGAAAGTTAATGTACCTTATTTTGAGAGCAGTAAATCAGCAGATAACTCAGACCAGCAGCTGCTGGGTATTTGGGTCGAGAGAGAGTCCTGTGAATTTAAAGAAGCTTTTACACACTGAAGACTTTGCAGAAGTGAGACTCAGTCAGAAAGTCTCTTGTGTTAACAGTGATGTTATGTAATGAATGACTCCTCCTCCTTCTGCTGCTGCTGCTGGAGCGGGTGTTTTAAGTTTTCCTCTCCATGCCGTCTCTCGCTCACACCGACCACCTTAAAGCATAATTTTAAAACATCAGGACAGACTGAGATCACACCACCCTGCTGGTTTCACTCAGCTCAGTGATAATGAAGGCTGCACTTGTCACGTTCATCTTTCTGAGTTACTTTGTCGGACTGTTTGCTGAAACCGGTGAGTTTGTGACTTGTTAGCTGACTGCTAAGTCAGTTTATCCCACACGCTTAAAGATACCTTAACATTATAGCTTAAGGTTTTAAACACTGGCGCTTTTTAGGTTTGTATCATCGGTTTGTTTGCTCACGCGGACTAACAGTTTATAGGATCGTTAAACTGTTAGCAGGTTAGTTAGCGGTAGCTTTGCTATAAACTCGCTAGCTAACTAAAACTGTTCGCGGACACTTTGTAGATCATTTAATCACTTAACCCGAGAATGACGGTGTTTCTTTCGCTGACATAAGGCCAGTAAGAGATTTCTGAACAAAACGTGAAACTTTAATTTGTTTTTATTATTGTTTGTGGAATGACGCACGCGCGTTAAATGGCGATATTTGTGGAATGACGCAAGCGCGTTAAATGGCGGATCTCTGTGTCTGAGCTGCTGCCTAATGTGAAAAACACGGGCTGCGGTTTGATCAGTACTGAGCAACACAGCCAGATGTTTGTTAGAAGATGAGGTAATGGCTTCTGGGTAACAGTTTAAACATTGGAAAGAGTATTCGGGATTTATGTTTTTACTTTTCCACACAGATGCAGGAACATGACTGTAGGATTGAATCCTGTATTTTAAGAAGTCCTACTTTGTATGTTACAGAGAACTTCAGTGCTCTGAGCTGGTTCAGATTTATGTGGATTAACACTCAAAGAGATTGCTGCATTATTTTGATCAAGCTTTCTGATGAGGTCTCTGCAGTAAATGCAGCCGATGTGAAAACAAGGAGTTTTGCTCCAACAGCTTTAGAAAGATGACTGCTGAGACACTCTGTAGTGACCTGTGTGTGGCTCAATGAGGGTCAGGCTCATTATTAATCTAGTTAAAGACAACTCGCACTGTAATTATTTCTAAGATTGTTTCTCGCTGTGTCCCAGAATACCTCGATCTACAATATAAATTCTTACGGTTCCAGGTTCCAAGTTTTTCAGGATCTAACTGAAAACAACTGATGAGGCAGAAATCTCACCAAGATCCTCTGATAAAGCTCTCAGTCCCACACAGAACAAGTCTGTGCCTCAGTTTTAAAATGTTTATATTGCAAAACTCAGTGTGAGGAAGAGGGGGGTCACTTTATTATCATCACAGCGTTTGCTGGTGTCTCATCAGCTGGGCGGAGTTGATTTGAGAGTCAACAGTATCCGATTAATAATTTTTTCTAACCTGACAAGAAATATGGCACAACATCTCGTCACACCACCACAGCCAGGTTTATCAAACCCTGCCAGCTGATCAAACTATTCAGCTGAGGTCTGTCGTCTCCTGATGTGATGGAAGAGCTGAGTGAAACGAGGTGGAGCAGCACTTTTACGTTATAGGGATTGTTGCACTACTGAAATAAATAAAAAACATCAACTGTGTGTTTAAATGTTTGAAAACATGGCTGTGGCTCCGAGGTGATCGAGTTGTGTTTGTTTCCTCAGGAGAGCTTCAGGCCATTTGCCCAAATACGAGAATTGAGGCAGAGGAAGGTGATACGGTCACTTTACCATGTTATCTGGATCCTGAGGACAGCGTGGTGGATGGTGCCTTCGACTGGTCAAGAGATGACAAATTCGTCTATGTGTACCGTCGCGGTCAGGAAAAACGCAATGACCTGATGGATCAGCACAAGAACAGGACGACTGTTAACCTTGAAGACCTGAGCAGAGGCATCCTGACTCTGCAGATCTCCTCAGTGCAGCTGTCGGACAGCGGACTGTACAAATGTTGTCTCTCAACACCGAGGACCAGCTGTGTTGTTAACGTCACTGTCGGTGAGCATGTTCATACAGTTTCAGATACTAAAACGGTTTCTCAGAGTTATGGACATCTTTAAGTTTTTAACTTAGATTTGAGTCTATTAATACTTTACTGATACTTGAATTCATCCTGAGATTTTCTTTTGCAAAGTGATGCTCAGTATAAATGTAGCAGCAGAAGAGATGCAGGGCTGAATAAATCTGTCAGATTAAATTAACAGCTGTAACCTGTTAATTTTAGCATCTTATCCTTCATGAGCTACTAAAGCCCACAGCAGGTCCCTCTGTCTGACTGCTAGAAGATATTTTAGTCTGTTTCTGAGCACTGACAAACATTTTGTCTCCTTTTTTCCCTTTAAAACTGACCAAAGACCACCAGAGCAAAAAGAAGAATGATGCCATCACAACTAGACCTGCAACTGATGAGCCGGACAAACCTGGTAAATTACTTTAAACTGAAATTAAGTTGTTTTTTCAGTTGTTACATCTTCATCTTTGAGAACAAGAAGAATTTTGTGCAGCCCACGTTTGAACATTCATGCTGATGGTAACATTTTTACACAGAAGACAGACATCTTCTCGTAAAATTCAACCATATTAACGGCTAATTCTGATCCCTTAAGATAACAGGGAGGGTTTCTTCTTAGCATAATGACCCTTTTCCTCCTGTAACATTTGTGTTCATCAAGTTTAAGACACAGAAACGGCTCCACATGTTGATCGTCTCAGAAGGTTAGCACAGCAGCCCTTTTTTATCAAATACAGCAGAAACAGCAATAAAAAGACCACAAACAATCCTCGAGTCGACTGAATCAAACAAACTGAACTAGAAAATGCAGCCAGGGTTTGATTGGCCGGGGCTGATGGGAAATCACTCTTACATTGCACTTCTTGTACCTTCCTGTAGTAGTCCAGCAACTTCAGGTTATCTACTACTTGAAGTAGCTACTTGTTCTCTGTATTCAGGTGGAGGCAGAAGTCTCACAGACAGATAACCTGAAACCAGGAGAAATAAAACCGTCTGTGTGTTTGGACGCCACGAGGGGGAGGAAGAGAAAATACCACATGAGCAGAACACTAACGAGTAATTAGTGAAATAAATGATAAACTGAGCCTGAGCTGGTTCTGAATCTCCTCTGATCTTCTTTCAGATGGTGACAACGGGAACCTTGTTGCCATGGTCACCTCCACTGTTGTTGGGATTCTCTTTGTTCTGGTTCTGGTTCTGATCCTGGTCCTGGTGAGACGTGGAACGATCCGTAAGTTTCTAAACAAACTGTCCCACAGCTTTTCACTAACATTTAAAGCCCTGCTGTGTGATCACTGTTGTGAGCAGGTTTGTTGTTGCTCATTGTGAAATCAAACATCAGGGATTTGACTCTGTTCCTGTAACATTTTTAGATGTATTTCTGCTCAAACCACGAACTTTTAAAGTTTAACAAACCTCTTTGTATGTTCTCATAGCGAACCCAAAAACGTGGTTCAGAGGAAAGAGGGGGCAGAAACCAGAGCTGAACCCTCTGAGGACTTCATCAGCAAACGCCGGCCCTGATCCAGACGACTCAAGAAACAACCTGCAAGTAGTTTAGTGGACTTTGTCTGTCTGTGTAAAAGAAGCGCTGCAGGGCTCCAGACTAACTTCTCCATTTTCCAACTTTCTCATTTTGTCGCACCAGCACGTGATTTGGTCACAACCCTTTTTTTGGTAAAGTGTTAATCATCAACTTCAAAGTTTCAAGCTAAAACTGTGTTGACACGGTAACAATAATGTGGCAGGTTGCCAGCAATTTAATCACAGCCCATCATACCGCAACCAAATCTGGCTAAATCTACATTTGTCCCCTGCAGAGGCTCTGAACACAACCTGGTGGAGGAACTAGTATAAATGACTGATTTGGTATTTCATAACATGAATTAAAAGTAATAATATATTGTTAGTATTAAAAGTTATTTATATTCTAATATATTAATTATATAATGTGACTATATTGGCTTATAATGTCACTCATATAAATGATGACTCGTCAGTAATCATAAAATGTATTCATGCTGAACATCGTTTGAAAGTTGGCTGTAGCAAGTGAAGCCATCCAGGCTGTGATTGGTTGGTTGTAGAAAAGTGACATTGACGAGCTCATTGACTTCATGAAAAGCTGTTTCAACAAAATGCACCTCGTGTTGCTAACTAGCCAAACATGAACCTTCCTCATCTTCTTCTGCTGCCTTCGGTCTCACCGCTTCACCTGCCGACGCATCTCCCTCGCTGTTTTTTGTAATCCGCCCATTAGGATTTCTCTCGGTGCTCCTGGGGGCCGGTCAGACAATGTTTTAAACGGTTAGCAGTGGGGTGGGGAGAGTAGGCTACGGTAGGTTGTGGTCTTTACCTGCACATAAGGGGCATTTTGTAGTGAAGCGGTGCTCATCTCTCCCTGGACCCCGCCCGGTTTATATATTCCCCTGATCTGTTGTGGACCTGCTCAGTTCAGCCTCTCGCCCTCTGGACTCTCAGCTATGGTTCCCTCCTGCTCTGCACTGCAGCCACCAACCTGGTTCTGCAGCATCTAGTCTTCCGGTCTCCTCCCTCTCTTAGTCCTGCACTTGGTTGTGGTTATGTTACAGGAAGTTTGGACCCCACTTGGGTTGGAGTCGAGGGAGGCTCTGTAGTGATGCACAGATCTGCGGGTCTGCAGGAGATGCATCAGGTGCTGCAGGCCTCTGGTGAGCTCAGATACTTCCTGGTTGAGTATTTCAGTCTTGTTGATTAACGATCTGTCTGACCTCCTCCGTCTCCGACAGCTGAGTCACATTAGCCCGAGTGAAACAAACTGGCATACTCGGGGTCGAGCACCAGCACGTCTTTCAGGTCACACACACTAATATACTGCATGTGACAGTATGTCAGCGTCTTCACATCAGCATTGGTCTTGATGACCAGGAGCCTCATTTATAAAACTGGGCGTAGAAACCTCACTAAAAGTGTATGTGCGTCCAAAAGCCAAAAAATATTCTAATGAAACCGTGTGTACGCACACTTTTAAGCAAGTTCCCTTTATAAATCACAATCAACTTGAAACGCATGTGAGGGAGCTCCATGTCGGACCCTGGTCTGTTAAACCTGAAGTCGCTAACATCACATCCTGCTTCGTAGTTCAGGCCTCCAGCTCAGCTTTTCACCCCAGATTTCTCTTCTGTGAAACCACTGAGTAGCACTTTATGTTCCCCGTCCAGCATTTATATGCAGTATAGGTGGGTTATAACATCACTGTAAGTGTTAGTGTCAGGATTTTACACGTTATAGTGTCAAACTGTGTTGTACTGTACCATCATTGTGTTTACACACCAGCGTCCTCAGGAGGAGTTGAAGTTGTTGACATTAACACTTACCTGCATACGACTGCATTAGTGAGTAATGATTGTATTAAGTGTTTGTATGCTGCATAAAAAGGCTAAACAGAGGGACCTGAAGTAAACCTGTCTCCCTACATGCAGCTGGTTATTTAATGAATTAGACCTGATGAAATCTGCTGTGTACAGACCGCCTTAAATTATTATTGGATTATTACTTTCTTTTTGCATCACCCTGAATGTTTTGTGATTATTTGTTTTTGTCAGATGTGTTATCTTTTGTACTGTGCCAAAACCAAAGACCTCTTTTCTTAAGGTTTTTACACCAATTGTGCAATTTACATAAAATCTGGTTTAATCCAAACTGTTTTCTGTGCTTTTTTCCTTCATAACTTTCTGGGACAGCAGATTAAATCCACATTACAGGTTTGGAACTAAAGAAAATCTCAAGTCTTATAAAACTGACTGGAAGAAACAGGTGGTAGTAATAAAGGTTCTTAGTAGAAATAATCACATCTGATACTTGGCATCTGTAACAAGTGTCAGCTTAAATTGAAATGCTGCTGATTGTTTTAATCTTTACTTCACACTGAACTTCAGTGTTTTCTGTGTGAAATCTGAGTCTGAAGGTCACAGCTGTCTGATAAACACAGTGAAGATGACTAAAAATACAAAAACTGCCCTTTTCTAAAAATGAGAAGTATAGTTTAACAAAATTAAAATACTCAGTGCTTGTAAGAAGTATTAACCACCTTGGAACATGTTTTATTGTTTTACAACATTGAATCAAAGCAGATTTAATGTCACAGTGAAAACAGAACAAAGTGATCAAAATGTTTAACAAATCTAAAATACATGTTGTATTCACAGCCTTTAACAGGACAGACCTAAATCACCACAGGTGCAGACGGTCGGTTTCAGAAGTGACGTCATTACATCAGCTGTGAAACCACCACGTGGTTTCAGCTGATCGTAGTATAAACACACCTGAACCTGGATGGTCGTTTTCATGTAACAGCGTTGAAAAGTCACATTAAATCTATGATTCAATAAAACATGAAAACTTGTAAAGGTGGTGAAAATGTTGTTAATCCAAGTCAGATTATTTCAGATGATAGTTTTCCTCTGACAGTAATATGAGTCATATTTACAAACTGTCAGAGCGTCTGATTGTCCCTCACCTTATGATATAAAGACATCTGCAGGTGGACATGAAATATAAGCTGAGAGACAAAATCTGACAGTAAAACAGTGTTTAGGTTGTTTGTCTGTTTCACTAAAGTGTGTTATTGTTGATATTGTGATGATTTCTGCAGCAAAGTGCTGTTTAAAACTCGATGACTGAATTTTTGTGGCAGCAACATCTCCACTTGGTTATACGTGCTGTTGCCTTAGCATAAAATTTGGATTAGATTTACCTACTTTATTTTCACACAGTAGAGAGAAAATATTTTATTGTGTTTTTCTTCTGGGAATTCAGACTTGAAGACACAAAAATGTCATGAATGTCAGTTATAAGCCGCGTGCTAGCTTCATCTGAAAAAAAAAACTCGTTGATAAATTAATGCATAAAAGATAGATTAAACAATCGACGTTAGATATTTTTCATTCCCTTTGATGAAGTCAGCCTTCACCGCTAATTGCACTCGCGCACGAGGAACTATATAGTGAGCTCACTATATAGTGAGTAGTGGGTGATTTCGGACACAGCCTAGGCCTATGTGTGCCTGTGAAGTAATTTCAGAGTACACGGAAGTTGTTTCATCATCCGTTCTCAATCTACAGGCCTGTAAAGCCTGGGAGTGCTTTTGGTGACAGGAATGTTGATGAATACTCCTGTTTTTATCAGTATTTCATCGGACAGAATCTATCGGATCTTATCTCCAGGCGCGCAGCAGCCTACAGTAGCATGTGGTGTGCGTGTGTGACAGCACTGTCAGACTGGTGCGCCTGTGGTTTCTCGAAGGATTCGGGTTCACATGAGTCATGCAGTGTGGAGACTCCGCCGAGCCAAGCAGTCCACGAAGCTCATCTCAAACTAGGCCGAGCAGATCAGATATGAATCCAAATTCTGTTACCGCGCTGCTTATTTCTCGCCTTAAATGTTGTCAGAAACATATTTTAGTGAGCTGTTTAGCTTTAATATGAGAAAGTGACTGACCCGGCAGACATGTTGAAAACAGATGATCCACCGCAAAACACACAAAAAAACCCCAACAAAAAACTCCTCAACAACCTCCAACTGTGTCATCAAACAGCCCAAGCAGCGCTCTTGCTCCGCCCAGCAAAAAAACCAACCATGTGCAGCGTGTTCCTCCGTCGGTGTAGCGGAGGAAGCAGGTCCATTTACTCTGTAATAACTTCACAATGGAAGGAATACTGAAGCTGCTGACTATTTTACTGTTTGCGATAACTGTCACGGGTAAGTTTATGTTCTCTCTTTACAGTTTTATTATTATTATTATTATTATTATGCGTTCTATTGGCTCCAGGTTGATGTCAGATTTTTTATCTTGTATGAGTTTGAGATGTCTGTCAGATTATTTGCTGAGATGTCATTCTGAAATATTGCATGAATGAAAAAGTTAAACACAGAGAGTTTTACACATTTTCAGTCTAATGAGTTTGTCAAGACATGGAGCTACTTCGTGTCTTACCTGAGTCCAGTTATTACATGTGACTGCACAGTAGGCTATCTGACCATTGGTCTGAAACACCTGACGCACTAGTGTAGCCTATAGTATTGGATTATTAAATTATCCTCTAGGCTATACAATGTCAGTTTAATATGTGCAGTTAGTTGGGGGAACCAGATGAGGAGGCGCAGCACTTTGATTTTGAAAGCTGTAAGCTGTGGATGTTGTATTAATCAGATTCATTGGCATTTGCACATGAGAATCAGTTAGAAGACAATATTTAAGAATGATAATCTCATTTCAAAACAAGAAAGGTATTAAAACTGTGAATTTGTGTACTTTACGCAATGTATTTATAGATTTATAACCTCCTGCTCCTTTCATTTTGTATTAGTCTTTTTTATTATTTATTTTTAGTATTATTTTTTTACTTTTTATGTATTCCCTAAATTTTCCTAGCTGTGTTTTTATTCCCCTGGTAAGTTCTCCGCTCTGAACTCACACTGTCTGTCTGTATGTTAAGCAATAAAGTTTTTGAACTGAAAAAAAAAAGTTAGAAGACAGTAGGAAGTTACCACTATCCTGTTGTAATACTAGCAGAATTGAGTCTGGAGGAATATGATACAGGAGGATTCAGAAATGGTCATTCAGTAGTGCTGAATGGGATAAATTTAGGAATATCAGTGATTAATAAATGGAAAAAAATATAGAAATAAAGATGCTGATCATTTAAATCTTTCATTTTGTGAAGTTGTTCTAGAGGCTGCAGAGAAGTCAGTAAAGAAGTGTTAAAAAGGAATCACTGTTTACAGAATCTGACTGAACTTGAAAAATGACAAGCAAATGTCAGAAGAATCATAAAAAGTGCAGATATGTTATATAATGATGAAACAGCTCAGTGAAATGTCAAAGGAATTCAAACTGGTCGTATTTTACTGTTTACTGCAGTAACCGTCACAGTTTATTGTTCTTTTCTTACTGATTTAATATTATTTTCTTTTATTTTAGTAATTTATGTTTGTGGCTGATTTATGATTTTGAATGAGTCAGCTATATGAGATCTATTTATCGGCTTATTAAACAAGAAGCAGTTTTGAACTATTGTATGAATAAAAAGAAAGTTTTACAGTTTCCTAAAAAGTTTGTCTGAGACAGTCCAGTTATTCACATGTGACTGTAGGCTACTGTAAATCTGAACACTTGACGCACTACATTGTATGTTATAGTCTATTATTATATTATATTATTCTCTATACAGTTTCAGTCTAATATGTGAACCTATTAGTGTGTTTGAGCAGCAGACTTGTTCCCCCTGCAGTAGTTTTATTGAGGGCAGCATGAACTGGGATCACTGTCATTTTACTTAACTTTATTGTGTGAGAACGTGAAAGTTTTCAGTCTCAGGTCTGAAATTGGGAGCGATGAAGACTTTGGAAATAAACAATATTACGTAACACAACAGCGTGGACACACAAGCTCAAACTGGGAAGTTCTGATGAGGCAGAGATCACTGAGTTTAAACCCCTGAACATTTTAAATTTTGCAAAGACAGCTGTTCTTCAGAGGCTTTCAAAGTGTCTAAATATAATGTTTGTTTCTCCAGGAGAGCCTCCTGCCATTAACCCGACTCAGCTGATAAAGGCAGCAGAAGGTGATGATGTGACTCTTCAGTGTCGTCTGGATCCTCCGGTCGACCTGTCTGCTTTCACAGTGGACTGGACGAGACCTGACAACAAGGATATCGTCCACGTCTATCGACATCAACAGGACGATCCTGGTCCACAGACGGATCAGTACAGAGGCAGGACGACTCTCCTCCATGAAGACCTGATCAGAGGAGTCCTGACTCTGCAGCTCTCCTCAGTGAAGCTGTCTGACAGTGGACCATACAAAGGCTTTGTCCCAAACCTGAAGACCAGCTGTGTTGTTGATCTCAGTGTTGGTGAGCATGCTGAGTTTAATCCTGTTCAGGTTCATTTAGGATTAAATTCAAAGTGTATATAACGTTGTTCCTAAATAAGACCTCTGTCATTAGAAACAGTGAGAAAAGACCAGCAGATCGAGACAAAGAGAGATGATTCCAGCACAACTGGACCTCCAGAGGAAGAAGAGACCGAGCCAGGCGGTCCTGGTAAATGTCTTTGAATATTTCTGTCTTTGTTCAACTTTATTAATTCTGCTGCATCAGTGTCAGAGCAGAGCTCGACCTTGAACCTGTCCTTCTTCTAAACTCAGCTTCTTCTCTGAAATCTTTTCAGGTGGTGGAAACAGGAACGCTGGCCGTGCTAGCGATCATTTCCTCTGTCTTCGTTATTCTCTGCCTCGCTTTTTGTTGTTCTGCTTCTGAGGATGAAGGGAACGATCCGTGAAGTTACAAAACAACATGTGAAGTCCAGAAGGGACTCTCAAAAAAGCAAGATTACCAGTGGCCATATAAAATGTTTAATGTATGTTGCTTTATGTGCGCAGACATTTTGATGGCACCAAACGGATCTGAAATGAAAAAGGTGAACACCCAAGCAGCAGATGGGGACGAGGACCTGGAGGGGCTCACAGGAAACGGCCTGGGAAACATGGTCTGAGAGGACGATGGCTGCCGTTCATCACCTCACCGATCAGAAAGCACACTGACCTCACCAGTTTACCAAAGTTTTTACTGAGCAAACAAACATTAAACCTCCTCATGGGGCCCGTTGAGAATTCTGTGGGTCCCCGGCTCGCACTACAAGGAACCTGGATGTGACACTTTTAGCTTCTCTGAAACAAACTTCCAGGGAAACACTGAGACCTGAGATTAGTTTGATCGGTTTGTGTCATTTTGTTTGAATGAAGTGTTTGAATGTGTTTTTATCCTTTATTTTATTTTTACAATCTTTTTTTCTCTTTGGTTCATGTTGAACTTTATATTTTATTGGATCCTCTGTACTGTAAAGCCCTTGGTCTGCTTCTCTTATCACTGTCCACTACCTCTGATATTAAATTGTTATTTTTACTCCAACATTAGCCCACTGTTGTTTTTATCAAACGGTTTCTTCATCTGAATAATAAACATTTTCAGTTTGTTTGAGGACATTGAATCATTCAGATGTTTTTGTTTGAGATTTCTGCCTCCACCTTGATACATTGAGGTGAAATAAATTTCTTGTGTGTCACAGCCTCTTGTGGGTCATCAGATCTGAGAAAAATAAGGTTTTCCTTTTCCTTAGTCCTGCCAGAGAAAACTAATGAAACGCTCCTCAGTATATAATGAAGCCTCAAAATAAAACAAGTACTCAAATCTAAAATGAAGAGGTGTGTCTCACTTGTCTCGTGTAGTAGCCTACTACAATTCGGCATTGGTTTGGAGTCGGTAGGTCACATGACATGGAAGCTATTGAAAAAAGCCATTATTTTCCACAAATTATTAATAAATATATGTCAGATAATCACTGCATTGATTGAGCCTATTAAAAGTGTCCTGTTGTTGAACAGAGCATCGCTTTGGACATCAGCCTGTTTCTTTTCTTTTATACACATCGGTTACTATTTGGTTTAGCCTATAGCGATGTCCGACGGTGAGTCCATGAACAGAGAGAGAGGGATCCTTGGCTGCTGAGAATTTTCTTCAGAAGGGCGTGGCCTCGCCGTGAGGGAGGCCACGCCCCACTGGTGTGTGTATATATACCCCACACTGGGACTTCCCTATATACACCAGGGACGCACTCAGCAGCCAAGGACTCAGGACGCTCATCACCGAGACACATCAGTCTGCATTGACTTGATCATGGAAGGAACACTTGAAAAGCTCCTGAGGATTTTGCTGTTTGCAGCAGCTGTCACCGGTAAGTTTATTGTTCTCTCCAAACTCATTTAATATTCTTTATGCCTCCTGTAGGCTCCGTGTTTCAGGCTGAGGTCAGATTGATAGGCTAATCTTTAAGAGATGTTTTATTTACATGGATGAAACAGACTCTGGAAAGTTAAACAGGAGAAGGTTTTGTGAAATCACTTGTTTTACTTTCAAAGACTTAAAAACTTTCCCCACAGTGTAGATATAACAATAGGCTAATGAATTAAAATGCATGCTGGCTTTAGTTAATCAACTGCAGGCCTACTGTGACTTTAAAAGCTTTATTAATTCGTTTTTTATCTGTTTTAAGTATGTAACTAAGCCCTAACGTGGATTTAATGGCGCCTTAAATAAAAGGCTCTTCTCAGTTATGTCCTCTTTACTGTGGAGGGAGAGGGAAGGGGTGAGAGATTCTGGCTGCAGGAAAAAGATGAGAGCTATAGGAATGTGGTGTGTGAGTGTTGTGAAACTGTTGAAACCATGTTTAGCTGACAAAAAATATTAATGTAGATACCTTACTGGAATAATTTAGCGTCACTTTGGACTTTGTTTAAACTTCATGTCCTTTTTTATGCTTTTCATGAGTTGCAAATATAATTGGCGGGTAATATTCATCAAATTAGCTTTTATCATATTACCAAGCAGCAGGGCGAAATGTTCTCATACTTTCTAGTGAATGTCACCATATTTCGCCACTATTCTCCTTTTTTTTTCTTATTCCAGTAATGTGTGTGTTTTTTTGAGGCTTTCAAAGTGTCTATTTATAATGTTTGTTTCTCCAGGAGAGCCTCCTGCCATTAACTCGCCTCAGCTGATAAAGGCAGCAGAAGGTGATGATGTGACTCTTCAGTGTCGTCTGGATCCTCCGGTCGACCTGTCTGCTTTCACAGTGGACTGGACGAGACCTGACAACAAGGATATCGTCCACGTCTATCGACATCAACAGGACGATCCTGATCCACAGACGGATCAGTACAGAGGCAGGACGACTCTCCTCCATGAAGACCTGATCAGAGGAGTCCTGACTCTGCAGCTCTCCTCAGTGAAGCTGTCTGACAGTGGACCATACAAAGGCTTTGTCCCAAACCTGAAGACCAGCTGTGTTGTTGACCTCATTGTTGGTGAGCATGCTGAGTTTAATCCTGTTCAGGTTCATTTAGGATTTAATTCAAAGTGTATATAACGTTGTTCCTAAATAAGACCTCTGTCATTAGAAACAGTGAGAAAAGACCAGCAGATCGAGACAAAGAGAGATGATTCCAGCACAACTGGACCTCCAGAGGAAGAAAAGACCGAGCCAGGCGGTCCTGGTAAATGTCTTTGAATGTTTCTGTCTTTGTTCAACTTTATTCTCTCTGAGTGCGAGATAATCTGCTGAGTGAAAATGTGCAGCAGGTCTGAACATTCAATGGGAGCATTTCTAAACTTCACTCACAGTGGTGGAAGTGCAAATGTATGAGAGTGAAAGTTAAAGTCCTGCATTTAAAAGTATCATCAGCAAAATTATGTATCCAAAGTTCTGCAGTAAAACGTCCCCTGTGACTGACGTCTGTCTGACATTATTAGCTTGTTAATTCTGATGCATCAGTGTCAGAGCAGAGCTCGACCTTGAACCTGTCCTTCTTCCAAACTCAGCATCTTCTCTGAAACCTTTTCAGGTGGTGGAAACAGGAACGCTGGCCGTGCTGGGATCATTTCCTCTGTCTTCGTTATTCTCTGCCTCGTTGTTGTTGTTCAGCGTCTGAGGATGAACGGAACGAAAAAGCTGAACATCCAAGCAGCAGATGGGGACGAGGACGTGGAGGGGCTCACAGGAAACGGCGAGGGAAACATGGTCTGAGAGGACGATGGCTGCCGTTCATCACCTCAACGATCAGAAAGCACACTGACCTCACCAGTTTACCAAAGTTTTTACTGAGCAAACAACCATTAAACCTCCTCATGGGGCCCGTTGAGAACTCTATGAGTCCCAGACTCGGACTACAAGGAACCTGGACTTGACACCGGACGACCATCTGTGCTTCTCTGCCAACATCAGGAGGATACGTCTGTTCCTCACCCAGGACTCAGCTCAGGTTCTGGTCCAGGCTCTCGTGATCTGACGCCTTAAACTACTGCAACTCTCCTTTTTAGCTTTGGTCCTGTTCTCTGAAACAAACTTCCAGGGAAACACTGAGACCTGAGATTAGTTTGATCGGTTTGTGTCATTTTGGTCGAATGAAGTGTTTGAATGTGTTTTTATCCTTTATTTTATTTTTACGATCTTTTTTCTCTTTGGTTCATGTTGAACTTTATATTTTATTGGATCCTCTGTACTGTAAAGCACTTGGTCTGCTTCTCTTATCACTGTCCACTACCTCTGATATTAAATTGTTATTTTTACTACAACATTAGCCTACTGTTTTTATCAAACGGTTTCTTCATCTGAATAATAAACATTTTCTCAGTTTGCTCGAGGACATCGAATCATTCAGATGGTTTTGTTTGAGATTTCTGCCTCCACCTTGATACGAATTGAGGTGAAATAAATTTCTTGTGTGTCACAGCCTCTTGTGGGTCATCAGGATCTGAGAAAAATAAGGTTTTCCTTTTCCTTAGTCCTGCCAGAGAAAACTAATGAAACGCTCCTCAGTATATAATGAAGCCTAAAAATAAGTACTCAAATGAAGAGGTGTGTCTCACTTGTCTCGTGTAGTAGCCTACTACAATTCGGCATTGGTTTGGAGTCGGTAGGTCACATGACATGGAAGCTAAAATGATGATTTTCCCATAACACTGTTTTCACAATTGTAATTTATTGATGGTCCCTAAGCTGACCCCCGGTGGTTAAAAGCGAGCTGACAGAGATGAGCTAACCGCACTTATACTGCCGACACTGGGTGAACTGAGTAAGAAGCCGTCAGAGGATCCTGGGTGAATGTCTGTCGAATATCCAACTTAAAACTAACTTCACCGCGGTCTATGTGCTTTAGTTTGGTTTAAAACAAAGCAGCATAAACCCATGCCCAGGACCGGCCCGTGGCATAGGTGACATAAGCGGTTGCCTATTGGGCGGAAAATGTCAGGGGCGCCGAAAAGAAGGTTATCAACGTGGAGCAAATCAACTCAGCCCGTGATAGTGCACCTCGCGCTCTGAGTCCAGACAGTTGCGACAAGTCGTGTAGTTGTGTAGAGTTTAGCAATATAAACATCTAAAACCTGGTGCGCAGCCTTGATCTGTTTGGGACTGTGAGCAGCACTTTTCTGGATCTGCTGAAGTTAAGATGTGCGTGGATTTGTGTTTTCTAGTGGTTTCACATGCAACATGCAATCCCAAACTATGTTGGTCAAACGGTCTAACAGGGATTATTCCAGCGGAGCAATAACATAACAGCAAAGTATAGGACTGGTAGACTTAAAAGATTTATGTTATGAATTCTCATCAAATGATGCCATTAGTCTCTTAATAGTCTTTTTTCTGGACATGGCAGAGAACACAGATAGGCCTATGTGGGAGATTCTGAATGTGCAGCAAGTTTTGAACAAGAGCAGAAAACCGGTTGAAACACAGGTGCTAAGGTCCATGAATTTATATAAGGATAAATGAACCCTGCTGTTGGTCTTGACGGTCTGACCAGAATTTATTTAGATAAATACAGTTACTTAAGTCGATCCATAAAGTCACGTTAGTTTTTTCACGTCACTCATTTTTCCAATTAAGTTACTAAATTACAATAAGTTAACAACATGTAGGCTATCTAACAAAAAAACATAGTTTCATACACAAATAATACAGCTACTCATCACACCTTGTTCAACCCATAGAAGGTGAATGTGAACCTATCAAATATCAATAGGAAAATAAACCTTTCCTATATTATCAGGGAATGTAGGCTAAACCTTTTTTATATTAACAGGCTAAATAAACCGTTAATTACAACAGTTCTGTTCTAACAGACAAAGACGTTGCTTTCATCTTATTACCAACGGTTTTCAACGTTCCAGGCAAGATAATGACATTTAATAAATTACCTTAACCAATACAAAACCTATTTTTAATAATAAACAAAATATAAATAAAACACTTGAATATAAAAGTAAGAAAATGTCCAGGAGCTGAAACATTAACGGTGGACATTTATATTGACTCAGGAGCGGGATTTTGGTTTGTTTTACCGTTACTGCCATTCTTACGGCCGTCCAGAGAGTTTAAGTAGGTAGGCCTATCTTATAATCAAATAGGCTAACACTGTGACTATTAAAAACAACTTAAACACAAGAAATAATGATTCACTAATTATCATTTTTGTGCTTTTGTGTAACTCACTGACCTGTAAAACAGGAGAAATGAAGGGAAACTTGCCCCCGTTGGTCTTGAAGGTCTGACCAGAAAATGGCAAGATTACGGTAGCAACGTCATCAAAACAGTCACCAACCGGCAGTGGGAAGCGCTCTGCTGCCCCCTGCTGTCTGAGTGGAGTAGGAATGCTAAAGCATTGAAGGACTTTAGTGACTCAACATCAAATTCATTTACAAAAGTAAAGATAGGTGTTTGTTAAATGACACTAAAATAAAATGTGACCATACATTTTGTGTGCGTCTCACATGCACATCCCCAAGCAGAGGAGGAAATACTAAATCATGCCTGCATGTTGCTGACTCTGCAGGGATTTTATTCAATTAAAAAAAGTTGATCTGAAGGAGAAACATAGGGTATTTATTACATTCTATATTCTACGTTCTGTTTGGGGGAGAAAAGTTTCACGGGCGTCGAGAGGTCTGATCTTTTCTATGTAGTTAATTTGCCTAAAATCTTTGCACTTAAACTAGGATTATTAAAGTAACTTAGTAAAAGCCTTGTGCCTTAAAATAATTAGCCTATAACATTGGTAAAATTCTGAGTAAAGTAAAGAGTGAAGAAGAAATAGCTCTATAAGATTTCAGAAAAATGTATGAATTGTTAAAAAACATAGGACATATATTGGCTAATTAAACAATTATGTGACCATGAAAAGATGTAAAGATTGTTGAGTGTTTGGGACTGGCTCACTAAGCCAGCTGCACACTAAGAGCTGCAGGTGGAGGAAATAAGATTGACAAACATTTCATACATTTTTCTGTGAGCAAGGCACGGCGAGGCGTGGGGTGTGTCTCTGGGGTGTGTCTCTGTGCATATGCTCTGTGCCTATGGGTGAGACTGGCTCACTGCCAGGCAGCGCGAGGCCACGCGCTTCTGAAAAAAAAATCTCAGCAGCCAAGGACAGACGCTCATCACCGAGACACATCAGTCTGCATTACCCTGATGATGGAAGGAACACTTGAAAAGCTCCTGAGGATTTTGCTGTTTGCAGCAGCTGTCACCGGTAAGTTTATTGTTCTCTCCAAACTCATTTAATATTCTTTAATCCTCCTGTAGGCTCCGTGTTTCAGGCTGAGGTCAGATTGATAGGCTAATCTTTAAGAGATGTTTTATTTACATGGATGAAACTGACTCTGGAAAGTTAAACAGGAGAAGGTTTTGTGAAATCACTTGTTTTACTTTCAAAGACTTAAAAACTTTCCCCACAGTAGATATAACAATAGGCTAATGAATTAAAATGCATGCTGGCTTTAGTTAATCAACTGCAGGCCTACTGTGACTTTAAAAGTTTTATTAATTCGTTTTTTATCTGTTTTAAGTATGTAACTAAGCCCTAACGTGGATTTATTGGCGCCTTAAATAAAAGGCTCTACTCAGTAATTTCCTCTTTACTGTGGAGAGAGAGGGAGAGATTCTGTCAGCAGGAAAAGGGGGGCGGGACAGTGTGACAGTCTTGCAAAAGCAGCATAACCCATAGTTTGAAACCCAATGTTTGGAGCTGCTTTTACACTGATGGATTTGATAATGGAAAGGACACATGTAAAGCTGCTCTGTATTTTACTGTTTGCAGAAACTGTTACAGGTAAGTGTGAGTCCTTTTTATCAGGCCACTGATTTAATATTCTTTAAAGCGCTCATATTGGCACTAATGGGCAAAATATAAAAGGAGGGTAATCTTGTAATCTGTATATTTTATGGATTTAAAACCTAGCCAGAATATTCAAGTTAGTTATGAAAATTATGTCTGCCTAGAAGTTTAGGAAGAAGATTTAAAAAGAAAAACAGTAGGCTAAATCTCTGTTAAAATGATGTCTTTAAAAATGTTTCAAAAGGTTCCTCTGTACTGGATCCAGTTTTTGGATCTGTTGGTCCAAAAACTGGAAGAGACGACAGTTTTTGTCTCAGTCTGGTGGGCACTTTCAAACATGGCAGCTTTTGTCAGACGGTAAATTTGTTGACTAAAACTCTTCCACTGTAAGATATTTGTGGCAGCAACATCTCAACCTGCCCTCCACCTTTTCCACCACTTCCTCACAGTTTTTTGTAAGTTTAAAGAATATGTGCTGTTGTATTAGCAAATGTTGTGTTGATTAGATTGAAATATGGGATATTAATTATAATAAGGCTACTTTATCTTCATTGGGGTGAATGGAGACAACATGACTGTTTTATGTTTTCATGTGTGCTCATAGAAAACTGAAACTCTGAGTGCTGGTAGCCAGTATGTTTCTTTTCTAGTTTAACTTATTTTGTGACAACATGGAGAAATACAGGCAAAATAACACATTCAAGAAGATGTAAAATGGATTAGGCAGCTAGCCTGACATGTGGACAAGCGAGAAGGGAGAACAGCCTGGGATTATGCCAAAGTGTATAACTCAGGCTGGTCTAGAGGATGAGTCACGCTTTTTGTGCTTTTCCTCCTCGAAGCGTGCCTTCAAACGCATGCAATGACTGTGGTGCACCAGCAGGGGAGATCCGTGAGAGTGTGTGTGCTCCCTGCCGTCGCCCCGTCCTAAGCTATTTACACAATCTACGTCTACGCAGCGTTTGTAATGTCAGTATTTTGATAAAACTCGCACAGACTGGACTTTAAACATTAGGCCTGATGGAAGAAGTCGACCATGGCGACGTTCTCACCGCCGGACAACTTTAATTTCGGTCATCGGGAGTTTTGGCCTGAGTGGAAGGATCCAGATACAGAATGGCGACCGAGGTCGACAAAGACGAGGAAGTGCTTGTGTGGACCTTGTTGTGTGGCCCAGACTTGGGAGGGAAGCTGGACCTTAAAACCTTTGTCTAAACCAGAGGGGTGAAAATGTGTAAGAGTTTGTATTTGGTAAAATAATATTTCGTGCCTTAAGTTAATGTGAATCACGAGAAGGAAGAATCCACCAGGGACCAGAAACAGGGTGAAAATGTGGAGGATCTTTGGTGCCGTGAAGAATCAGACCGATCTTGTGGTCGGTGTCCTGGACATAGAAATGTCACAGGAATTGTAAATGATGTCGGATTTAACTCTGGAGAAAGCGTGCAGACAAGCTAGACAGTCGGAAAAGATCAAGATTCAGGTCGGAGACGCAGCCTGGGGTGAAGCAAACATGGAAATGGACGGAGCTCTCTGTGTGAGCAGATTGTAGCTTAAGTTTTGGTTTGTCTTCGTACTAACTTGCACTTGAGGTAAGTAGAAGTAACACGAAACTATATAAAACTTTAAATGAGTTAGGCCTATCTGTTATTGTAATTATAAAACATTTAAAATACCTAATACATAATACTAAAACACAGTTTGGTCGTGAAATGTGGCTCCGTGTTAATTTACCATAAATCGGTTTATAACCACACGTCTGACGAACAATTTAGCCTACAGAGAGGTTTATTTGGATGTCACTAGATTATAACGTTAATTGTAATACGTTAATATTAATAATAGTGGCCTTTTTAAAGAATTATAGCCTACCACACAAGAAATTAGAAAATCAGCAGTTTTACTCTCGGGTGGAGGCGTCTATTCATAACAGCGCTTACAAGAAAATAAAACTTCCCCGACCGCAATTAAATTTTTGGGTAACGGTAATTTACTGCCATAAAAAGCGCTGTGTGAGATCTTAATCTGTAAATTCTGATCTGAGCCTGAAAATGTTGAGTACGTCATGAGTCTTATTAAAATCCGGCAGTAGGTGGCGCTTTGCACCTGAACACGGCGGTTTGAGATCCGCCATAAACCCAGAAGAAGAATCTACTTCCTGTAGTTTGGTGCGTCCTGAATTAACCCGACTGGGACCATAGACATAATATATGACTGAGACAACACCTTGATTTATTTATACAGTTTTGGTTTTATTCCGCACGTTGTTACGATTATGAAGTGTGCACTAGTAACGCCAACCTTACAGAGTATCATCATTCAGGAAGTTATCAAACAGGAAGTTAATAAGGACGAGCTGTTAGCTGTTAGCTAAAGTGCTAATAACAGACGTTTAAAGCTAACGTTAACTTAACGGTAAACTTTATAATTATATTACCTTTATAAAGTTGTCAGCACTAACGGTAACATGTTTTTAGGTTTATAACATTGGTATGTTGTTGGTAATGCGGAATATTTTACAGGCTAATTGAAAACGTTTATGAAATACAGCTAATATTAGCGGTAGCTTTGCTAAAAGTTACACTCGCCCTGAATGTTTTTTGAAAAGCCCCATTTACCTGTTAGTCTGATCATAAATTAAAGACCATGAAAGTCACGTGTTATCGTTGGGTCCTCTGTCAAAGCAGCAGATTGAACTGTACTCAGAGTGAACCAGATATTGTTTGTTACTTTCAGTTTTGGCGACATTGTCCAACCTAAACATTCAGGCCAAAATAAACCACGTTGAACTGAAAATGAGAAAAAGAGTCTTCAGTATACATTTCAGTATAACTGCTGATGTAGAAGAAGTAGGACAAACTGTTTTATGATGGTATTTCTACAGTAAATAGCTGAAGTGAAAACCAGGAGTGTTTATCTAACAGCTGTAGAAGATGATTGCTGTCATGTCCCTTTAACAGTTGTCATGTACAGTAAAGGACACAACAGCTAAACTAACCTAAAACTATCTCACCTGGTAGAGTAGATGTGCTGCAAAGACAAACGCCTCCTGTTAAAACATCTGTATAATGTCCCTTAACTACTGAAGTGGCACTCCTTTAATATGGTGGACACTCGTTAGTGACCGGTGTGGCTCTAATTGATGGTTAGGCTCATTATAGTTAAAATACTTAAGTTCCTCCCAAACACCAGATTATTTCTCAGTAGGTCACAGTACTCTGTAATATTAAAATATCTTCAGTTTCCACATTATTACTCCTTAACTTCATAACGTGTTCCTACATGTATCTATACACACTGTGCTGGTTCAAGGTCACTTTACAAATACTTACACTTTAAATCCTAAAGATCAACTTTGGACATTTTTATAGATTTACAGTTCAGTATGGAGAGTTGTAGCTTGCTAAGTATGAGATCCTGTCACACCACTAAAGCCAGGTATATAAACGTTGCCAGTAGATCAAATTGTTCACTTAAGGAGGACTGATATCTCCTGATCTGATGAAGCAGCTGAGTGAACGAGGTGGAGCAGAACTTTTACGTTTAAGGAATTGTTGCACCACTGAACTAAAAAACATAAACTCTGTGTGTTTAAATGTTTGAAAACCATCAAGTTCAAGTTGTTACCGTTGATCAAGTTGTGTCAATGTTTGTTTGTTTCCCCAGGAGAGCCTCAGGCCATTTGCCCGAAATCAACAATTGAGGCGTTTGAAGGTGATACGGTCAGCCTACCATGTTATCTGGAGCCTGCACACAGCGTGGTGGATCGTACTTTCGACTGGACAAGAGTGGACCTCAACCAGGTTGTCTATGCATACAGGCACAAGCAGGAAAATCACAACGACCAGATGCATCAATACAAGAACAGGACGGCCGTTAACCATGACAACCTGAGGAGAGGAAACATGACACTGCAGATCTCCTCCCTGCAGCTGGCTGACGGTGGACCGTACAGATGTTTTGTCCCAAAACTGTGGATCAGTTGTGTTACTGATCTCACTGTTGGTGAGCTTGCTGAGTTCATACAGTTTCAGATATTAAAAGATTTGTCAGAATTAGAGATAATTATCCTAATTAATTTTTTGGCTTAGACCCTGATTTCAATCCCTTCTTCGTTTCACATTTGAATTTGTCTCTGTCACAACCGGCAAACTCACAGGAAAAAAAAAACAGTCTAAAAGCATTTTAAAAATACAAATCCCATAATGCACTTGCACCCCCTCCAACTTTTTCCCCAACAGTGACCAAAGACCAACCGAACACGACAAAGGGATACGATTGCAGCACAACTACACCTCCACCAGATGTGCCGGTCAATTCTGGTAAATTACTTTATGCTGAAATTCTGTTTTTCATTGGTTATTTCTTTGTCTTTTAGCATTTTTGAAAATGTGCCGTTTAAGTTTGAACATTCACAGATTTCTCATAAACTTACAGCCATTTGCAGACAAACACAGCCTCCAAACTCCTCTGATTTTCTTTCAGATGGTGAAAACGGCAAGCTTATTGCCGTTGTCCCTCCCACTGTCGTTGGGATTGTCGTCATTATCAGCGTTCTCATTGGGGTTCTGGTGAGACATTGCATGATCCGTAAGTTACAAAACAAACTCCTGTTAACTTTTAAAGCCATGCTGTGTGATCACTGTGAGCAGGTTTCTGGTGGCTGATTGTGAAACTACAAGAGCTGAGGTCAAAGATTAGGGATTTCATTGTGTTCCTCCACTAAGCAGTACACACCAACTTCCTTTAAAAGGTGTTTTAAACTTGTGTCCATGTTCTCATAGAGAAATGGATGATGACGCTCAGAGGAAGGAGGCAGCAAAAGGTGGCAACGGCTGTGAACTGAAACATCTGAGGTCTTCATCAACAAAGATGGCCCCGACCTGGATGCTGATGGCCGCGATGCAAACAACTTAAACAACGTGCAAATAGTAAAGTGATGGTCCTTTTGTTTGTTGATTGGCTACCTAAAATTAGCACAGATGACTGAACCGTTTAAGTCACAAGATTAAAAGTATTTTTTATAAATAAAAAAGATATTTTTATTTTAAAAAAATTAATAATTTTATGTCAGCCCACCAAAAATCTTTGCATTATGGAATCAGGGACCTTAACCATAATTTGTTTTGCATTCGCATCACTTTGTCATATACACCTTAACATTTAACTCAACATATTTAACATTTAAAAGTCAAACCAGGCTTTCTGTAAAATTCATAGCTGCAAATTTGGATGGAAAATATGGATATGGAGAAATCTGAGCCTGTCAGCGACAAAAACAAACACTTCAGTGGACCAGCTTTGATGGTGTAAATGATCTTTATCACTGTAATCAGGTCAGTGACATAGAAGGCTCAGGTCCTGAACTGGGTTGTTGACTCTGGAACTGCACTCAAAATGTTCATCTTGTCTGACGGACGCTTCACTTTTCACACACGTCTTCCTCCGCTCCTCTGTGATGTCCCATAAGGGTCCATCCTTGCACTTGTTCTGTTTTCTCTGTATATTCTACCTCTTAGTCAGCTGCTTAACTCCTCCAGTGGCTACGTCGATGACACGCAGCTTCATTTCTAAGTTAAAGTGCCAAAGAAGGTCTTTGTGCCTAGTTTCTGTCACAAACTGGATGTCTAAACATTTCCTCCATCTTGATTCTGACAAAACTGACGTCCTGGAGGTCGACCCTGACGGTTTCACTAAGGTCAGGCACTTTAACCAAACCCTCACTAGCAACATCAAGACCATCTGCAAGAATCTTGTTAGTCTTTTTGACCAACATTTGAACATTGACCCCCTCATCACTACGCTCATTCCTTAAGTTTTGTTTATTTTGGTCGTATGCTTTAATCTGTCTATGTATCATGTTTAATGTATCTGACTGATGGACTGTATGTGTATTTATATTTGCATTTGTGTATCCTATCCTATCTGTGAAGCACTGTGACTGGCTCTTAAAGTGCATTGTTTAAATCAAGAATAAAATAATTATTATTGGACTCCCAGCTGCTTTTACATAGCAGGTTTAATGTTTCTCTCAAGGCGGCGGTTTTACCTACAGGTGACACAAACTGTTGTATGAGGTCTTTTATTCCATCAGCTAGCAGGTTTAATCCAGAACTTCCATTTTGTCCCTGTTTGGTCTTCAAGTCTCTCTAGGGGGGCAGATTAAATCTTCTTGAAAGGTTTGTGAGAACCTCATATAAAACAGGTGGAAGAAAGAGGTGGTGGCAGTCGTAGAGGTTTGTTTGTTTGTAGTAGAAATAATCTCATCTGAATACTTGGCATCTGTAACAAGTGTCAGTTTATTTGAAATGTTGATGGCATTAATCTCTAACTCATACTGAACAGCCATCCTATGCTAACACTTTGGCGCCGCCTACAGACTAAAATTACTTAAGTCAAATGTGAAATACCAGAGACCTTTTATCTATAAGAACTATGGAAATACTCAAAGTCCCGTTTCAGAAACTTACACAAAAGCAAAGAGAGCTGTAAGTGGTCTAAGTAATGTTATAGTTTAAACTTTTTGTTCGTATTTTGTTTTTCTGTGTGAAGTCCAAAGGTCACAGCTGTCTGATAATTCAGTGCTTGTAAGAAGTATTAACCACCTTGGAATATGTTTTATTGTTGTGTAAACAGTGAAAACAAAACAACAAAGTGATCAAAATGTTTTATGTAATATGAGTCATATTTACAAACTGTCAGAGCGTCTGATTGTCTCTCACCTTATGATATCAGATATCAAGCAGAGGCAGCTTCTTACCAAGTACAGACTTTGTGAAAACTCCTCGTTACCTGAATACAATTTATTCATCATTTAATAGTTGATTACATTTATTGATTATCTGACGCTTTTAGCCAAAGCGAATTACAGTTGCTATAGATGTCAAAGGCGGAGCAACAAGGACACACTCAAGGACACACTGGTGGATGGGTCTCAGTGGGGGATTGAACCCGGGTCCCTCTCACCAAAGGTATAGTCTTATCCATTGCGCCATCACCACCCCTAAAGAGTCTGCGAGCGCTGTACTGCAGGTGAGGTGGAGACAGACTTATTTTCTCCCGAAATGTGATACATAGGCTATAGAAGCATAAGAGAGGAATGTTTTGAGAAATTCCATCTTTTTAATAGCAGATTTCCAAGAACTTAAAGATAACAATCAATTATTAATAATAGCCTCCTGCGAGAAGGAAAGTGGGCTGTGTGTCCCAACCTGAGGGCTGTGGGTTGTCTACAATATAAAGACGTTCTTGCATCATCCTGTCGCAAAACAAGTTTTTACGTGGTTTCTTGATTCAGTTTCTCTTTGTATCATGAAATGTTACCTTACTCCGCCTCCTGCCTCCTGTGCTGATTGGTCCGATGTGTCCAGACGCTGCTAGTGGGGCGTTTCCCCGGGGGTTTTCATCTAAATACTGAGACGCGCTCAGCAGCCAAGGACTGACGCTCATCACCGATACACATCAGTCTGCATTGACTTGATCATGGAAGGAACACTTGAAAAGCTCCTGAGGATTTTGCTGTTTTCAGCAGCTGTCACCGGTAAGTTTATTGTTCTCTCCAAACTCATTTAATATTCTTTAATCCTCCTGTAGGCTCCGTGTTTCAGGCTGAGGTCAGATTGATAGGCTAATCTTTAAGAGATGTTTTATTTACATGGATGAAACCGACTCTGGAAAGTTAAACAGGAGAAGGTTTTGTGAAATCACTTGTTTTACTTTCAAAGACTTAAAAACTTTCCCCACAGTGTAGATATAACAATAGGCTAATGAATTAAAATGCATGCTGGCTTTAGTTAATCAACTGCAGGCCTACTGTGACTTTAAAAGCTTTATTAATTCGTTTTTTATCTTTTTTACGTATGTAACTAAGCCCTAACGTGGATTTATTGGCGCCTTAAATAAAAGGCTCTTCTCAGTAATGTCCTCTGTGGAGAGAGAGGGAGGGGTGAGAGATGCAGGAATGTGGCCTGTGAGTGTTGTGAAACTGTTGAAACCATGTTTAGCTGACATAAAATATTAATGTAGCTACCTTACTGGAATAATTTAGCGTCACTTTGGACTTTGTTTAAACTTCATGTTCTTTTTTATGGTTTTCATGAGTTGAATGTCACCATATTTCGCCACTATTCTCCTCTTTTCTTATTCCACTAATGTAATCATAAGGTTTGTTTCTCCAGGTGAGCCTCCTGCCATTAACCCGACATTAACTGACAAAGAAGCTATTGAAAGAAATGATGACTTTCCCATAACACTGTTTTCACAATTGTAATTTATTGATGGTCCCTAAGCTGACCCCCGACGGTTAAAAGCGAGCTGACGGAGATGAGCTAACCGCACTTATACTGCCGACACTGGGTGAACTGAGTAAGAAGCCGTCAGAGGATCCTGGGTGAATGTCTGTCGAATATCCAACTTAAAACTAACTTCACCGCGGTCTATGTGCTTTAGTTTGGTTTAAAACAAAGCAGCATAAACCCATGCCCAGGACCGGCCCGTGGCATAAGCGGCAGTCAGGGGCGCCGAAAAGAAGGTTATCAACGTGGAGCAAATCAACTCAGCCCGTGATAGTGCACCTCGCGCTCTGAGTCCAGACAGTTGCGACAAGTCGTGTCGTTGTGTAGAGTTTAGCAATATAAACATCTAAAACCTGGTGCGCATCCTTGATCTGTTTGGGACTGTGAGCAGCACTTTTCTGGATCTGCTGAAGTTAAGATGTGCGTGGATTTGTGTTTTCTAGTGGTTTCACATGCAACATGCAATCCCAAACTATGTTGGTCAAACGGTCTAACAGGGATTATTCCAGTGGAGCAATAACATAATGCACAGCAAAGTATAGGACTAATAGACTTAAAAGATTTATGTTATGAATTCTCATCAAATGATGCCATAAGTCTCTTAATAGTCTTTTTTTCTGGACATGGCAGAGAACACAGATAGGCCTATGTGAGAGATTCTGAATGTGCAGCAAGTTTTGAACAAGAGCAGAAAACCGGTTGAAACACAGTTGCTAAAGTCCACGAATTTATAATTTTAATTAAAATGAACTTATTTGAGGTGAAAAGATGTCACGTGTGTTACAGGCCCCAGGCGCAGGACGCGTAGACAGATAATAAACCTGTAAAAGAGGAGAAATAAAACTGGAAAGTTGCTGCTGTTGGTCTTGACGGTCTGACCAGAATTTATTTAGATAAATGCAGTTACTTAAGTCGATCCATAAAGTCTTTTTTTCCCACGTCACTCATTTTTCCAATTAACTTACTAAATTACAATAAGTTAACATGTAGGCTATCTAACAAAAAACACAGTTTCATACACAGATATGATAAATAATGCAGCTACTCATCACACCTTTTTCAACCCATAGAAGGTGAATGTGAACCTATCACATATCAATAGGAAAATAAACCTTTATTATCAGGGAATGTAAACCTTTAACATACTGACCTTTTTTATATTAACAGGCTAAATAAACCGTTAATTGCAACAGTTCTGTTCTAACAGACAAAGACTTTGCTTTCATCTTATTTCTAACGGTTTTCAACGTTCCAGGCAAGATAGATTTAATAAATATGGATGACCTTTAACCAACATAAAACCTATTTTGATAAACGAAATACAAACAAAACACTTTGAATATAAAAGTAAGAAACTGTCCAGGAGCTGAAACATTAACGGTGGACATTTATATTGACTCAGGAGCGGGATTTTGGTTTGTTTTACCGCCTTTCTTACGGCCGTCCACATCAGTATCTTATAATCAAATAACACAGTGAATATTAAAAACAACTTAAACACAAGAAATAATTATTCACTATGCCTAATTATAAGTTTTGTGCTTTTGTGTAACTCACTGACCTGTAAAACAGGAGAAATGAACGGAAACTTGCCGCCGTTGGTTTTGACGGTCTGACCAGAATGACAAGATTACGGCAGCTACGTCATCAAAACAGTCACCAACCGGCAGTGGGAAGCGCTCTGCTGCCCCCTGCTGTCTGAGTGGAGTAGGAATGCTAAAGCATTGGAGGACTTTGGAGACTCAACATCATATTTATTTACAAAACTAAAGATAGGTGTTTGTTAAATTACACTAAAAATAAAATGTGACCATACATTTTGTGTGCGTCACACATGCACATCCCAAGCAGAGGAGGAAATACTAAAGCTGAGAATTTTCTGGGGGAGGACTCCCCCCCAAAAAATCTAGTCTCTGGGTTGACTCACAGTTTATGGAGGGACACGTCTAGGTTTGGTCTCCCAATTTAGGCTAAGATGTTGAGGTTGATAAGTATGCTGATCACAGGGGCCAGACAATTAATCCCTGCTATTCCTTAATATTTTTCAAAAGGTCACAGAGAACATTGTCTTTAATGTTGCTACTATAGAGCCCAGTGTGAGAGTGGTGCTTGTAAATTTGAGTTATTTGTTTTTGTCAAAAATAATTTTAAAACGATTCCCTAATGACCATTTACAGCATTGCCGCAAATTTCCAAAAAGTGGCGCATAATTGCTACGTGGCCCACATTTGCTTCATCACATGTCGGCCACATTAGGCTCACATCCAGATTGGCCTGGCTTTTACCTAAAGTGGCCCACATCTATTTAATTATATTAGGCTCACACATGCAATGTCAAATGTGGGCCACATTAGGCTCACACCTTGATTGGCCAGTGCTGGGTTGGCCAAAAGTGGCCCATAATTGTTGTTGTTTACGTGGCCCACATTTGGTTCATCGCATGTGGGCCACAGGTTCACACCTTGATCAGCCAATGCTGGCTTTGCCGTAAATTTCCCAAAAGTGGCCCATAATTGTTAACTATGTGGCCCACATTTGCATCATTACATGTGGGCCACATTAGGCTCACATCCATTTTGTCAGGGCCGCAAGAAGGCCGGAAGTGCCGCATCATTGCCTGAAGTGTCCCGCAATCGTTTGCTATCTGGGACTGAAACCCAGTGAGCCACACCATGGACATGTGACCTGTTGGAAAGCAGCCAAGTCGGCAAGTGAAACACTTTCACTTTCCATTAACAGAGCACTAAAAGCGTGTTTTGTCTCTGCGGAGCAAATGAAGACACTGTAAGATCTATGTCAGATGATCACTGCATTGATTGAGCCTATTAAAAGTGTCCTGTTGTTGAACAGAGCATCGCTTTGGACATCAGCCTGTTTCTTTTCTTTAATAGGCTACTGTGACGGCCCCAGAGGTCTTGGTGTTGGGCCTCTTGTACTGCTGTCTGTTTCTTGGGGGCACCTGGCCAGTGAGCCCAACCCATTTAAGTCTGCCTGCCCAGACACCAGTGTCGGTGATTGCGCCTGCCACACCGCTCCGCCAAGCTCGTCTCTTGTTTTAAATAAACTTATGTTAATCTTTGTTAACCTGAGTTTCATCCTCCTTTTTTGTTGCGGCCCGAGAGCCGGGGTCGTAACAAATACACATCGGTTAGCCTAGCCTACTATTTGGTTTAGCCTATAGCGATGTCCGACGGTGAGTCCATAAACAGAATGTCCCCGGTGAAACTAATCTTTCACTCAGCAGAGAGAGCAAGAGGGAGCGAGAGGGAGGGAGGGAGGAGAGGCCCGCTGCGTGGTCCCGTAGCCGTCCGTCTGAAATGGAAAGAAGACAAACTAGACTAACTAGTGTTTTCTAGCCGGAGTTGATTGATCCGACGTTTCCTGACGCTGTTTGTTGGGGCGTGTCCCTCATATTTCCATCTAAATACTGAGACGCGCTCAGCAGCCATGGACTTACGCTCATCACCGAGACACATCAGTCTGCATTGACTTGATCATGGAAGGAACACTTGAAAAGCTCCTGAGGATTTTGCTGTTTGCAGCAGCTGTCACCGGTAAGTTTATTGTTCTCTCCTCACTCATTTAATATTCTGCATTCCTCCTGTAGGCTCCGTGTTTCAGGCTGAGGTCAGATAATCTTTGAGATGTTTTATTTACATGGATGAAACCGACTCTGGAAAGTTAAACAGGAGAAGGTTTTGTGAGATCACTTATTTTACTTTCAAAGACTTAAAAAAAGACTTTCCCCAGTGTAGACCTATAACAATAGGATAATGAATTAAAATGCATGCTGGCTTTAGTTAAACAACTACTGGCCTACTGTTACGGTATTTTTTCCTGATTATACGCTATTATTGAATCACAAGACTTAAAGCTTAAATTTATTAGTTCGCTTTTAACTGTTTTAAGTATGTAACTAAGCCCTAACGTGGATTTAATGGCGCCTTAAATAAAAGGCTCTTCTCAGTAATGTCCTCTATACCGTGGAGAGATTCTATCAGCAGGAAAAAGATGAGAGGTTTAGGAATGTGGTGAAGAAGCGTAAGTGTTGTGAAACTGTTGAAACCATGTTTAGCTGACATAAAATATTAATGTATTAATTAATTAATTAATTTGTATTAAAATATTAATTCAGCGTCACTTTGGACTTTGTTTAAACTTCATGTTCTTTTTTTATGCTTTTCATGAGTTGCAAATATAATTGGCGGGTAATATTCATCAAATTCTCCTTTTTTCTTATTCCACTAATGTGTGTTTTTTGAGGATTTCAAAGTGTAAATATAATGTTTGTTTCTCCAGGAGAGCCTCCTGCCATGTACCCGACTCAGCTGATAAAGGCAGCAGAAGGTGATGATGTGACTCTTCAGTGTCGTCTGGATCCTCCGATCAACCTGTCTGCTTTCACAGTGGACTGGACGAGACTTGGCAACAAGGATATCGTCCACGTCTATCGACATCAACAGGACGATCCTGGTCCACAGACGGATCAGTACAGAGGCAGGACGACTCTCCTCCATGAAGACCTGATCAGAGGAGTCCTGACTCTGAAGCTCTCCTCAGTGAAGCTGTCTGACAGTGGACCATACAAAGGCTTTGTCCCAAAGCTGAAGACCAGCTGTGTTGTTGACCTCATTGTTGGTGAGCATGCTGAGTTTAATCCTGTTCAGGTTCATTTAGGATTTAATTCAAAGTGTATGTAACGTTGTTCCTAAATAAGACCTCTGTCATTAGAAACAGTGAGAAAAGACCAGCAGATCGAGACAAAGAGAGATGATTCCAGCACAACTGGACCTCCAGAGGAAGAAGAGACCGAGCCAGGCGGTCCTGGTAAATGTCTTTGAATATTTCTGTCTTTGTTCAACTTTATTCTCTCTGAGTGCGAGATAATCTGCTGAGTGAAAATGTGCAGCAGGTCTGAACATTCAATGGGAGCATTTCTAAACTTCACTCACAGTGGTGGAAGTATAAATGTATGAGAGTGAAAGTTAAAGTCCTGCATTTAAAAGTATCATCAGTAAAATTATGCATCCAGAGTTGTGCAGTAAAACGTCCCCTGTGACTGACGTCTGTCTGACATTATTAGCTTGTTAATTCTGATGCATCAGTGTCAGAGCAGAGCTCGACCTTGAACCTGTCCTTCTTCTAAACTCAGCATCTTCTCTGAAATCTTTTCAGGCGGTGGAAACAGGAACGCTGGGATCATTTCCTCTGTCTTCGTTATTCTCTGCCTCGTTGTTGTTGTTCTGCTTCTGAGGATGAACGGAACGAAAAAGCTGAACATCCAAGCAGCAGACGGGGACGAGGACCTGGAGGGGCTCGCAGGAAACGGCGTGGGAAAGGTGGTCTGAGAGGACGATGGCTGCCGTTCATCACCTCAACGATCAGAAAGCACACTGACCTCACCAGTTTACCAAAGTTTTTACTGAGCAAACAGCATTAAACCTCCTCATGGGTCCTGTTGAGAACTCTGTGGGTCCCAGACTCGGACTACAAGGAACCTGGATGTGACACCGGACGACCATCTGTGCTTCTCTGCCAACATCAGGAGGATACGTCTGTTCCTCACCCAGGACTCAGCTCAGGTTCTGGTCCAGGCTCTCGTGATCTGATGCCTTAAACTACTGCAACTCTCCTTTTTAGCTTCGGTCCTGTTCTCTGAAACAAACTTCCAGGGAAACACTGAGACCTGAGATTAGTTTGATCGGTTTGTGTCATTTTGGTCGAATGAAGTGTTTGAATGTGTTTTTATCCTTTATTTTATTTTTACAATTTTTTTTCTCTTCATGTTGAACTTTATATTTTATTGTATCCTCTGTACTGTAAAGCACTTGGTCTGCTTCTCTTATCACTGTCCACTACCTCTGATATTAAAACTTTTACTCCAACATTAGCCTACTGTTGTTTTTATCAAATGGTTTCTTCATCTGAATAATAAACATTTTCTCAGTTTGCTCGAGGACATCGAATCATTAACAGGATCTTTTCAATAACTTAGTTACATATTTATTACATTACAGAAAACATTCCTGTTAGACCAGTAGGCTACTGTTATGGCTTTTTGTGTATGAAAAGTGCGTTTCTAAATTTAATTGGGACGGATTTTAAAACCAGGACACAGATGGGCCGGACATTTTCTCAGGAGTTGGGATCATTAAGATTTTATTGACACACTTGTATTGGTAATCCTTATTGGTTCAGTTCTTTACTGATGCTCTTATCAGTCCTATTTATTACTAAATAAATAAATGTATTTTAATTTTTTTTCCTGTTTCTAGAGCAGCAACAGGATTTTACAGCAACAAAGTCACTAATATCTCACTGGAAACAAATTTAACATGTCAGTAAAATATTAGCTACATATTCCTGACATCAACATACTGTGTGAAGTTTAGAAATTATGAACAGCTTAGTCCCTCCTGTCCTCCTCCTCCTGCTGCTGCTGCTGGTAGAGGGGAGGGCTGGTTTGTCTCAGCCACCAGCTGAGTTTATAATGTGCCATATTTTAATGTACAGGCAAACTAAGCAGAACAGTTACTAAAGACAGACAGCTTTCACTTCAGCTCGTTTTTAACAATAAGCTATTAGCTGAACCAGCGCTGCGCCTGTGTAAAACCTAAAGATAGCTGCAGTGGGGAAAATATTGGCTTTGTACTGGCAAAGTTTTTATTGAACCACATACGTACGAGAGGAGAAGTCTCGGTAATGTACACTGATCAGCTGGCTGACTTCGTTCCGTGTGCGCGCGTGTGTGTGGAGCGGAGGCCTCTGCAGACACACAGGGGAGCGGAGAGGCTGCAGGTTCGACAGTAAGTGTTGAGCGGTGATCGGTACAGCGCATGTGAAACTCAACAGAGATGAGAAGGAAGGGTACAGCCTACAGCAGCTCACTCTTTAGCTACTATACATGTAGTGTAGCTACTTTTGTTGTCATATGTTAGATCATGTGCTGGGCCACATTGCTTCGGGGCTTCGGGGCGGCCCGCGGAGCAGGACAGCCGTTCGTTCAGAGAGGGGGGCCGGGGGTCCACTCGTCATAGCATCCGTGGCGTTTACTGCGGCTCCTGCGCGTTGACCGCCGTCCTTTTCTTCCTGAGATCGCCCGGTTCCATCCCGCTCCTTAGATCCATGACTTACTGCTCCATCCGGTGACGTTAATGCAGTTTTTTTTAGCCTAGTGGTGCTGTTTGTCTGACTCGCTGCACAAATAATTCGCGGATCTCAAAATATAATCTATTGCTTTTATTGACAAAAATATGCAACTTAATATAATGTGAAAACGTATATTCAAAATAATCACAATGATACAAATAATACAGAATACCGCGGTCAACAAAAAATACAGCGTCCCATTCACTCACGTGCAACAACAAATAAACCTAAATACAATTAATTCCAAACGTACAGTGGTTTATCATAACCGCATTGGAGAGAGAGAGAGACTCTCTCAGCCTGCCTCAGAGACACACAGATATCTTTATTCTTAACACACACACACACACACACACACACACACACACACACACACACACACACACACACACACACACACACACTTACTGTTTTATTTATTTTGTTTTAACTTTTTAATAGGCTATGTGAGTGGTCCTCTCTGCCCTGAGATGTCCAGTCGAACCGGTTCTCTCTGGAGTGTTTCCCTCTGGTACAGTCAAACCGGTTTCCTCGAACAGAGCGTACGGAGGAGTTGCATATAAAAAGCATGTAGTGTAGAGGGTTCCTGTGTCAGGTTAGCGGAGGACGGTGGTGCATTTAGCTCTGTAGCCTAATAACTTCACAATGGAAGGAATACTGAAGCTGCTGACTATTTTACTGTTTGGGATAACTGTCACGGGTAAGTTTATGCTCTCTCTTTACTGATTTATTATTATTATGCGTTCTATTGGCTCCAGGTTGATGTCAGATTTTTAATCTTGTATGAGTTTGAGATGTAGGCATATCTGTCATACATAAAGATTCCAACAATAACAATTTGAGCAAATCACTTAAACCTGAATTTAGATGTAAACATAAATGTTGGTAGGAGAGGTTTATTTAGACGCCAGTTGGTGATCTGTTTTAATAAGTTAATGTTAGTAAACTAATGTTAAGTTGCATAATGGTACCATAGCATAATGTTAACATTAGCCATAATAGGCTAACTATTTTTAGCCTTTTAAGGAAACAAGCAATTCAAAATTCTGCAGTTTAATTCTCAGTGCGGAGGCTTCACGACCACTGCATACAGCCCGAGACGTTATGGAGCCTGTGGATTTGAACGCTGCAGTATCGATACACTATCATGGAAAAATGTATATCGATATTTTGATATTTTGCTTCTAGGCAGCATTTTATACATTTGCTGTGATTTATTGCAAAATGATTATATATTGCTTACCTACTCTGGAGGGGTCCAGATGATGACACAGTGAGGATAGGCAAACCCCGTAGTTTCTAAATAACCAACTGTTCAAGCATTTATGTTTAAAACATCTTTTTACCTTTACTTACAAACAGGTCCAGGGAAAAGACTGTTGTCAGGAACAAACTGTAGGTATCTATGTTACTGTGTGTAACGCAGGACTACTTTGAACTTACAGGGGACTCCAGGATCTTGGGTGGTTCACTTTTATGTGAATTAACACTGTTGTAACGGATTGTATTGATTTACATGAAGTAGAAAAGCTGTTTTGTGATATTCTTTCTACTATTAATGCAGCTGAAGTGAAAAGCAGGAGTGTTTGTAGAACGACGGACACAGTTTGGGACTGTATGTTAAGATGAGACGAGGAGGTGGAAAAACTCAATTAACTGAAATCCCACCACGAACCTACACACGTTAACTTCAGCATCTTTGATAAAGTGCAGCTCACAGGCCCAAACAGAGCAACGCCTCAGTTTGTAGATGTTTACATTGTAAAACTCTTAACAGCTCCGTTACCTCTCGGTCATCAATGACAAGACTCGCAGCGTAAAAGGGGGGTTCATTTGGTTAATATATCACAGCGTACACCGGTGTCTCATCAGCTGGGCGGAGTTGCTTCGGGAAGCAAGTCGACGATATCTGTTATATGTGAGAAACATCAATGATGGCTCCTTTCTGTTCCTTGTCACACAAACTGTGGCTGTACACATTAAAAAAAAGTTTCAAGTTTTTATACAGTCTGTGGTTCCAAAGTAGACCTAAAAAGAATTGCAATAGTATAAAAAAAATCATCTAAAAAATCTAAATCATCTAAAGTTGTACTAGTAAATTACTTAATGTCAGTTATCATATTGATTTAATTAGTCTTAATGAAACCTGTTAGCCTAAATTAATCCACCATCCCTACTCATATGACTACTCACATTCCTCGGGGCACTGGCCGAGGAGGTTATTTCAAATCCTTTTGTAGAGCCTCTGTAGAGAGGAAAGGCTCTAACCCGCATCCTCAAATGAGGTCAGTCTGTTAATATCGGGTGAGTGCTGCAAAGTACCAGGAATATCTTCAGAGCAGCAGAGTCATCACAGGGTTTAAAGGGTTGAGCAGTAGCAAAAGAAATCCCAACAAATAGGAAATAGCATTTCACTTCCCACTCCCCACTCAACTAGGCTACTCTCTAAGCGATTCTGCTCCTCTGCCCTTTTCTAATCACATGTAACATTAGAGCTTATCATAATAATAACCACATAAATTAAGCTTTTTATGAATTTCCTGGATTAGCGGGGGTATCACTTCTTCTGCAACTATGAAGTTAAAAGACCATCGCCTCAGGTTCTCTCCTGCCTGTGTGTGTCTGCTCCTCTCTGTCACTCAACTGACAAATATGTGAAATAAGTACAATATTTAAAAAAAACAATAACAAACACCAGTGATACTATTTCTAATAATTACAGTGGATGGACAGATTTTGATGTTTCATAAAATGGAAGAAAAAATCGGGGGAATTAAAATTCCAATTCAAAAACTTGGCAAGCATGGAATGCATATATCATCATGTATCAGAATCAGATCATTTATGTAATATATTTAATTTAAACAAATCGGCACATGTACTGATTAATTTTGAGATTACAGAAAACATAACTTTTACAATCATTTAACAGTCTGGAGAAGTTAAGAGTATAGAGTATAGAGTCTGGTGGGATAACATGAACTAGACAGCCAGCAACACCAGTGAACACAGTAAATAAAGAAGTATATTTTAGATGTTTAATACAACGGTGTGTTGTAACTCCATCATTTGCCTAATTTCTCACCAGGAATCTAAATTTCCACGACAACTTCCGCATTCCATAAAACTATGTAAAGCTTTAAGCTAAACAACACTTTCATTTTGTACATACTGAATTAATGTGACTATTCTGTCCTCAGTGAAATCAACTGTTATTCATTATTCCAAACGATTTACTTTGCAATGCTTTTCTGGCAAGCAAATCAGAAGAAATGGAGATCATATTTAAATCCTACACATTTTAACCCCACAACAGAGCTTTTGCTTAACCTCACCAGTCTCAACCCATAGCATAAATGTCTCTTATGTTGTTCATTCCAGCCAGGATTAATATTACATACTGTTTTTACAATTATAAATGGCCTCACCTGCCAGATAGTTCATATTGGTGGAATGGACATAGTCCTTATAGTCTATGTTATGCATTTTTATATCTCCTCTGACAAAAGCATCTCCTAGAAAGTCTATGCTATTCAAAAGTAGTTTTCCTGGCATACCTAATAATATCAGATCGAAATATTTTCTTAATATGTAGATGATGCGGATAAAATCTACACATTTACAATCACAGCAGGAGGTAGATTTAGTCATTTGTAAAAATGACCTTGTCATAGATCTCTGGCCAAGGATATACACAGTACAGTGATACATTGAAAGTCAAACTTGAATGTCCACAATAATTGAGCCTTAATCTGTTTTCTTCTGACCAGATTATTCGTATAGGAAGCAGCATACTGGATTTTTCAAGCAACTGAGAAAGCTGGCAAATGGTTAATTTTTTATGTGAGGTTACAACCGGCTCACAAATAGGCAATAGAAAGGTGATACATTTAATAAAAAAAAACTTAATTTAGCCCTTTAATCCCCTGTTTTTTCTTGCTTATTTATTCACAAATACTTGTGCTTCAGAGAAAAACTTTGAAACCATGTTGATCCTCCACTTTGAGAGGATTTCACACAGATATTATTAACATCCAATTTCCTGTTGTTACTCTCACTGCCAATGCCCAGCCAACTATCTCATACCATTAATTATTGAATCACATTTAGTATTTAAAATTATTGAACCTCAACCAAGTATCTGACAAAGATCAACTCACTGAATGTTTTTTTGAGTAAAGAGTTCATTTAGCGTTACAAGATCTTGCTTTGTTATCCAAGCTGAATATACAAGATGTCATAATCCACCAATACCTTTTCAGCCACAAGTGTAGGACAGGTGTGTGGTTAGAAGTGTTTTAGTTTTCAGCGATTGAGCACCATCCAATCCAACAACTTACAATCAAGCTATACTTAATTTTGCTGCTATATTATGCAGTCCTCTGCATCTCTTTATCATGCTATTCTCCCTTGAGCTGGTCAAGTGGCCTAATTGAAAGTATTCAACACACAATTTATTGACAGGATGACATTTGCTTACTGGCACACATCAAAGTTATATTGGCTCTCCATTCTTACACTGACTAAATACTATTATGAAAGCAGAGAATAGGTGGTATGCCTTCAATGAAATTCACATTTCTAATTTTCAATAACTGCTCGTACAATGGTTGCCAACACAAAAAAATATATACAACATTTTCAATCTGTTTTGAAATGAGCTTATCACCCTTTTCAATCAACATTTTCACAAAATATGTTTTACCGCTGTTTGAAGGACCTGACACAAATAGACTAAAAGGATGTTGTAATCTAAAATCAAAATCATCAGTGTCTCTAACAGACATTTCAATACAGTAAAGTTCTCAGATCAGGAAAAACTCTGCATACGGTGTACACTACTTGAAGTCTTGGCAAATGTTTTATTTTTTTAGTTCGAAAGCCTTTTATGACTGAATAGTTAATAGTCCTAAAACTGTGTATCGATATATTATCTCTGAGTGGTAGGATGTAGCTTAAAGCATAAAGCCTTTCTAAATAATCAGACGATTGTTTGATTGATTCCCCTGAAGTTCGCTATAAAAAAAGTGAAACAAACAAAAGACATACATATTTTAAGACAATATGGGCGTGAACCATAACTGTGGATAATAAACACAAAGGAGATTCTGTTTCTGCAAAAGAACTTGCGTTTGGTTTACTCTCTCTTCAAACGGTGAGGATATTAGTAGCTGGTGTCATAAAGTTTTGCGTAGTCCATATTTCTGGGCACTTTTTTTAATAAATGAGAGCGATCTTTACCGATCCTTCCTGCCACAGCTGGAGTTTAAAACAAGAACGAAGAACAATCAGGCCCGTTAGACTAAAGTACCTTATATTACACTGCTAAAGATAAAGCATCTACGGTCTAGTTTCACAGATTTATCCTACAATGCCAGTTAGTCCGACACTATAGTTTATCCAGAGATAGACGCGGCGAATATACATCCGCCTTCGCACATTCATGTCGAACCATTGTCTAGCCGTGATTCTATTCTCACCCCCCATCCTCAGTCACTAAACACAGGCTGCAGACATAGGC
Source organism: Lepomis macrochirus (assembly GCA_024633595.2). Classification (NCBI taxonomy): domain Eukaryota; kingdom Metazoa; phylum Chordata; class Actinopteri; order Centrarchiformes; family Centrarchidae; genus Lepomis; species Lepomis macrochirus. The sequence goes on along the minus strand of JALXJV020000003.1, from coordinate 35,569,262 downwards.
TACCCTCCCCAGTTACAGTATCGCATAGCAGTTTAAGAGTTACAGTCGGGAGCCTTACGTTCAGGTTAATTCACGTGGCGTAAGAACCACAGAAAATAAAAACAATTACTCACACATCTGAATTAGTGTGTTACCAAGAGTTTTTGAAACGAGCAAAAAAAAAAAAATATCACTAACCTATTTCATTACCATCCCGAGAGTTACAGAAGAATAAAAATAACCACACAAGCATTTGTAAACATCTTGTGAGAATCCGGTGTTTTGTTGTTCTCTCACATAACCAGTTTAAATCAAGAACGAAAAAATCACTCGCGCATTTGAAACATGTTGTTACTGAGAAGGTATTTAACTTAGGTCTAAAATAAATTGTTTCTATCTCTCTGTCAATGAAACGGGAACGTTTGTGTAACTTTAAATACATGTTTTAAACACAGACGCGGAGTGCGTATGGCTTACACTCGTCAATTGTGTGTTTTTCTCCTCTCTATGGCAGTGAAACGGGTTACACGCCATATCGAGAGTTTCAGAAGAACAAAAATAATCACACGCGCTTGTAAACATCTTGTGACAGAAAATAAAAACAATTACTCACACATCTGAATTATTGGTTCTCTCACATAATCAGTAAATCAAGAACGAAAAAATCACTCGCGGATTTGAAACATGTTGTTACTGAGAAGGTTTTTAACTTAGGTCTAAAATAAAATGCTTCTCTCTCTGTCAATGAAACGGGGTCGTTTGTGTAACTTTAAATACATGTTTAAACACAGACGAGAAGTGCGTATGGCTGCACTCTTCAATTATGTGTTTTTTCTCCTCTCTATGGCAATGAAACGGGTTACACGCCATCTCGAGAGATTCAGAAGAACGAAAATATTCATACAATCATTTGTAAACATCTTGTGAGAATCTCGTGTGTTGTTGTTCTCTATTCATTCTAAATCAAGAACGATAAATAACCACTCACACATCCGAATCAAGGTATTGCCATGAGTTTAAAACGAGCAAAAAAAAATATCGCCATCCTATTTCATTAGCAACAAGTCACGGGCTGTTTCTTTTTACACGTCGCTGTTAAGTGAACGGATTGTTTATGTAACATAAAAATACATGTTTAAACACAGGTGAAATGCTTCTGATTTACACTCTCATCAGTCGGATGGGGTAATCCCCGGTGTTACGTATCAGGCCTGTGTATGGGAACCCCCTCCAGTCGCTCAGTGACGTCACTGTACAGGAAGATTCAATACAGAAGGAATATTCAATACAGATCATTTTACTGGTCTGACTGTAAAACAATATTGCCGAAAACATCATACATATCACATAACAATAATTAGTCCTATACATATAACATTACAGCGATCAAACCCATGTATTTCATTAAAGAATTAAAAGCGTAAAGTACTCAAATGCGAACGATGGTTTGAAGACCGCGCCCCCCAGGAAGTCCCATAATGCATTGCGCCGCAGGGTCTTGTTTTAAATTTATTTTAAAAACCTCCCAAATACCCGAATAACAAATGATACTTTATAATTTATGTGTTCTTATATGTTTCTGGTTTTTAATATAATGTTTTTATAACGATAATTGTTATTCCTATGATTAATTACATCTCGATACCGCGAGAGAAGGGGCTGTTCTGTCTATTGGGCTTGGCGATCGCGGCAAGGTTATGTGAAACTACTGCGTACAGCAATTACGGTTGGAATGTCATGTCGGTCAATCAGCGAGACGTCGTTGTTATACTGGCGGGCACCCACCGTAGTCCGGTTCTCTGAATTGCACACGCATTGAACTAGACACGTTGTTGCACTACAACAGCCCCTAACACGGGCTATGTGTAAAAATAAATTTCAGCGCCGCTCACGATCATGTCTTCTCGGCTTTAATGCATGGGCAGACTATGAAATGAACCGTTATCTAAATAACATGTATGTGTAATTAGTTAAATGATATATCATACATTTTATAGGGTTTATAAATGTTTGTGAATATGTTTGTGTTATAATATATTATATCTTAATTAATAGGGGTAACTGTAATGTCATGAATTTTATAGGGTTTTACTATGTGTCTGTTTTGCGCAACCCCCCATCCGCCACCTCGGGTCATAAAACCCCCCACCCTAATAAAAAGCGTGTTCACGAGAGCGCGCGGGGGGAAGGGGGACCGGAAGGGGGGACCGGAAGGGGCGAGGGGGGGTTCGCGGGAGCGCGCAAAGCTGACAGTGATATACTACTGGCATCTTTCACTGAATGGTAGAGTTTTACTATCTAATGCTGAGGGAATATCCATATCTATGTATCCTTATCACTGGAAATGCATACTGAAATATACAAAGAATTAGGTAAGATCTTACTTAATTTCATTTGGAGGAACAAATGTCATTATTTAGGGAAAGATACCCTATGCAACCTAAACAATTGAGGTCTGGAGGTTTTAAGTTTTAAACATTAAACAATACTTTCCAAAGTTAAATGGTTAACTAAGTTGATAAAAAAATACTTCAAAATCGATAAATTACTGTGAAGTTATCAAACTTTTATAAACAAGCTCTAATGGCCTGGATATGAATAGATAATATTTTATTTGCATTGTTGCCATTATTCAATTCAAAAACACCAAAGTATGAAGTAGACATCGCAAACCATACTTTTAATTTGGCGGGGGGGCATGAGACGAGGCTCCACAATCTTGGATTGCTGCCACACCAACCGCCTACTGTTCCTACGTGTGTGTATCTATATTCACTGTACAAATCACACTGTGAATCCAAAGTTACCAAAAAGATGAACATTGGATATTTTTGAGATTTTCACTAGTTCAGTGTGGAGAGTTGCAGATGCTTGTTAGGGATATCAAACCCTGCCAGCTGATCAAATTATTCAGGGTATGAGGACCACCGTGTCCTGATGTGATGACAGAGCTGAGTGAAACTAGATGGAGCAGAACTTTTACGTTATAGGGATTGTTGCACCACTGAAATAAATAAAAAAACATCAACTGTGTGTTTACATGTATGAAAACATGGCTGTGGCTCAGAGGTGATCGAGTTGTGTGTTTGTTTCCTCAGGAGAACTTCGGGTCATTTGCCCAAATACGACAATTGAGGCAGAGGAAGGTGATACGGTCAATTTACCCTGTTATCTTGATCCTGAGGACAGCGTGGTGGATCGTACTTTCGACTGGTCAAGAGATGACAAATTCGTCTATGTGCGCCGTCAAAATAAGGAAAATCGCAATGACCTGATGGATCAGTACAAGAACAGGACGACTGTTAACCTTGAAGACCTGAGCAGAGGCATCCTGACTCTGCAGATCTCCTCAGTGCAGCTGAATGACAGCGGACTGTACAAATGTTGTGTCTCAACACCGAGGACCAGCTGTGTTGTTAATGTCACTGTTAGAGAGCAAGGTGAGTTCATACAGTTTCAGATACTAAAAAGGTTTCTCAGAATTATGGACGTCTTTAAGTTTTTAACTCAGATTTGAGTGTATTAATACTTTACTGATACTTGAATTCATCCTGAGATTTTCTTTTGCAAAGTGATGCTCAGTATAAATATTTTAGGCCTAGCAGCAGAGGAGATGCAGGGCTGAATACATGTGTATGTCAGATTAAATTAACAGCTGTAACCTGTTAATTTTAGCATCTTATCCTTCATGAGCTACTAAAGCCCACAGCAGGTCCCTCTGTCTGACTGCTAGAAGATATTTTAGTCTGTTTCTGAGCACTGACAAACATTTTGTCTCCTTTTTTTCCTTTAAAACTGACCAAAGACCACCAGAGCAAAAAGAAGCATGATGCCATCACAACTAGACCTGCAACAGATGAGCCGGACAAACCTGGTAAATTACTTTTTTTTAGCTGTTAAATCTTTGTTTAAAAACAAGAAGAATTTTGTGCAGCTTAAGTTTTAACATTCATGTCGATAGTAACATTTTTAGACAACAGACTTCTTATAAAACTCATAGCCAAAATAAAACCTGAAACATAATTCATAAATTCTGTTGCTTGCTGGAGCTAATTTCTGGAGCTCGATTCTAACCAGGAGGGTTCGGCGCATTACGGCTGCACCACGGTTGCCGGAGCTGATCGCGGCCATTATAATCAGTGCTCGTGAGTCCTGAAGCGTCCCAGAAGCGGCTCTCTGCTCCGCAGGGAATAGGAAGCAGGTCTGTTTGTGCCGCTAGCCGCGTCAAGCAGCACACAGCTGACTGAACCAGGCAGGAAGTCAGACACAGAACAGCATAGAGAATCCGGTCAATTTTCCAAATAAAACACCCCGTGGAGACTCCTGATCGTACAACAACAATAAACACTGTTAGACACAAAAAGAAATAATTTAACTATGTAGCCTACTTATTCATACGACGATATGGACAAAAATGTTATCACGACGAAAAGTTTCATATCTTTTAATATCGATAATTATTTCTTTGGAGTTTTAAGGCTGAATTTTGCTCTTCAGTTAAAGTTGAAGAACCGATTGTTGAAGAGAAGATGGTTAATTGTAGTTTAAACTTTTATATTTAACACTTGAGGCCAAACAGTGGATCACTTCACAAATCTGAGGTAGAACTTTTAAAACAATTATGATAAAATCTTTGTCAACAAAGTAAAAGCTTTTTTCAGTCGTTTTTCCTCAACAAAATAAACATCTTCATAAAAAATTATGTCCTAATTAGTGAATGATTCAAGTGAATAAAATCAAACATTTATTGAACATTTGTTATTTTTATTGAAAAAAAATACATAAAATTATTATTTTATTGTCCAGACCTCAAAATCACAGTAGAAGGTGTTACGTCCTCAGGTGGCTCAGGCCCAGAGGTGAAGTGAGTAACAAATATAAATTAAAACCGTCTCAAAAGAAACAGGAAACAGATTATGTGCAAACAAATACAATATTAACAAACAAACCTCAATCAGAACACAGAAACACAAAGTCAAGGAACTAGTTAACTAAAAGAGTTGATATAGGTTTTAACTAAAGACACAGAACTAGCAACTTAAATAAAAACACAATTAACTCCCTCCTCTTCTGAGCGAGTATGTGAGCCCACAGCTCCACACAGCTTCACGCCTGCTGCACCCAAACACCACCATCTGACCCACAGGTCGGCAGCCACACAGGCTGGCCTCCCAAAACCAGGATCACATAGCCCCGTTGCTGCTTCCTCCTTGTTCTCTTAACCTCCAGGTACTGATGGGGAATCAGGGGCAGCTGCTGCGAGGCAGGAAGGGGAAAGGGCAGTAGGCCTACCTGCAGACCTACAGGAGAAGCACACAAAACAGAGCACAGGACACACGGCTCACAACAAAGCACAAAATGCAAACACTGATAACCAAATCAACAAAATCTAAACATGTCAGCAAAATCAGGCCGGAAAAACGCTCTGATTCTGAAATGCTCCCTGTGGGAAATGCAGCCTGACGTTGACTGAACGAAACAGGGTCACATAGAGCTGTGAAGAAGGTAGCAGAAGCCCAAAAGGGACAAATAACAAGTCAACAATGTGGGGCCGGCTCTTCCCGTGGACGCCGGGCTATAGACGCATCAGAACCGTGGTGCAGCCGAAACATGCCGTAGCCAGAGTCACTGGATTCCTGGCGTTAGGACAATGACTCTTTTCCACCCGTGACTTTTGTGTTTGTAAAGTTTAAGACCAAAAAACAACTCACACATGTTTATCTTCTTAAAAACTTAGCGCAGCAGCCCTTTTTATCAAATAAAGCAGAAAGTGCAACAAAAATAATATATTAGAGATTTTCAGACCACAAACGATCCTCGAGTCGACTGAATCAAACAAAATACAGCCAGAGTTTGATTGGCCGGGGCGGATGGGAAATCACTCTTATGTTGTGCTTCTTGTACTTTCCTGTAGTCGTAGTCGTACAGCAACTTGGCTTTTGACATCACAAAGGTCTGAGGACTATCTGTTTTCTGGATTCTGGATCACTACTTGAACTACTTCAGGTGCAGGCAGAAGTCTTAGAGACAGAAATCTCAAAATCTGGATAAATAAAACTGAATGAGAAAATACTACATGAGCAGAACACTAACCAGGAATTAAATGAAATAAATAATAAACGGATTTTGTGCTGATTCTTAATTCTGATCTTCTTTCAGATGGTGAAAAATTGGTACTTGTCATTGTCACTCCGATTGGGATTCTGGGTCCGATTGGGATTCTGGGTCTTATTGGGATTCTGAGTCTGATTGAGATTCTGGTTCTGATTGGGATTCTGGGTCTGATTGGGATTCTGGTTCTGGTGATCCGTAAGTTTAAGTTTCTAAACAAACTGTCCCACAACTTTTCACTAACATTTAAAGCCCTGCTGTGTGATCACTGTTGTGAGCAGGTTTGTTGTTGCTCATTGCGAAATCAAACATCAGGGATTTGACTCTGTTCCTGTAACATTTTTAGATGTGTGTTTCTGCTCAAACCACCAACTTTTAAAGTTTAACAAACCTGTTTGTATGTTCTCATAGGGAAACTAAAGAAGAGGTCCAGAGGAAAGAGGGGGCAGAAAGCAGAGCTGACAAACGGCACTGAGCTGAACCCTCTGAGGACTTCATCAGCAAACAATGACACCGATGGCCCCGATGCAGACCTGGACCCTGTTGGCCCTGATGCAGACCTGGACCCTGTTGGCCCTGATGCAGACCTGGACCCTGATGAAGACCTGGACCCTGAAGACCCTGATGCAGACATCGTAAACAACATAAAAGTAGTAAAGTGATGGTCCAGACTTTGTTTGTTAATGATTGGCTGTGTAAAATTAACAGATGACTTGCACTCACAAATTAGTATCTAAGCACAGTTTTTAAATCAACAGATGATTTTGTTTTAAGTTTTAACATTCTCAGTTTTATTTGGAATCAGGGACTTTTATCTTTTAATATTAATCGTGTCTATAACTCTTATCCATAAATTCACGTGCAGGAGGGACGGTGCTCTACACAAGAACAAAGATTGAAAAATGCCAAAGTCACACAGAAGCTCAGGTCGTCTAACTGATAGATTACTAAACCGAGTTTGTTTCTCTGCGCTCAAACGGTTCATCTCATACTTGTCTAACAGAAACGTCACAGTTCACATTAACAATTACATGTCTTCCTCTGCTCCTCTGTGGTTTCCCATAAGGGTCGGTCCTTGGACCTCTTCTGTTGTCAGCACATGTTCCACCTCTGGCTCAGCTGCTTAAACCCTCCAGTGGTGTCTCTTTAAATTTCTAAGCTGATAACACAAAGCTTCACTTCTCAGTTAAACCTAATGACCTTAATAACCTCACCGCCTTCACGGCTGCCTGTCAAAGAGTATAGAAGCTTCAGTGTGAGTTCTTTGTGCCTTCTCTTACAAACTGGATGTCTAAACATTTCCTCCACCTCTGTTCTGATAAAACTGAGGTCCTCGTGATCGGCCCTGATGGTTTCACTAAGAAGGTCAGGCACTTTATCGGCCCCCTCGCTGTCAACATCAGGACCACCTGCATCACTACGCTCATTCAGTCGTGTTTCTGTCAGTTCAAAATCAAACCTACATTTTGAGCCAAACACATGAAACTTCTGGTGCTTCTTTTCTGGTTTAGACTGGAACTCCTCTTTACCTGCATTACACTCTGCTGAACCTCTACAGGTTTGCCTTTTATAAAACACTGTTTACCTTAAGTTTTGTTTATTTGCTCATGCTTTAATCGTTCCATGTATCATGCATGTTCTATGTGATGTATAGTTGTCTGGAGATAATGTCTGTGTGCATTTATACTTTGCATATTTGTATCCTATTTGTGAAGCACTTTATGTCTGTGTGTATTTAGGGGCAGTGCAATGTGTGTGTGCAACATTATATAAAAATAAATATTATTGGACTTCAGCAGCTTTTATTATTGGCTTCCCTCGAGGTGGTTTTACCTCCATACAGGTGACAAACTGTTGCCTGAGGTCTTTAGCTTCTGGCTTTTAAAGCAAAATGGGATTTGGCCTGTGACTACAGCTGTGGAGGTGACATCAAAAGAGAACAAGAAATTATTGTTTCATCAATCATCTGATCCACTTCTTCAAAATGTGCTTTATATTTTGTACTGTGTCAGCGTGATGAATCAGTGAGGGAGCATTGAGAAGTGAGCAGTGAGAAGTGAGAAAAGGACTCATCTGTTGGCAGTTAATAAGTGGAAGCTGAACCAGAATTCTGAAAATGAAAATCCAACCAGCTTGTATTTCTTCTTGAAAGAATGAGGGATGCTTAAAATCTGGATGACTGAGTACTTGAGGAAGTTTTTGCTCTGGTTAATACTGAGTGGGGAGAGGGTTGCTTAATGGAAACATGCAGTCATAATCCCTTGAAACCAGGAAAAAATGCAGGTGACCCAAGCTCGTATCAGCCTATTGCTGATTAACATCAGCGTTTAGCAAGATCATGGAAAGAATTATAATAAATCGATTCATTTTTAAAAAGCAAAGGACTTTTAATTGAATTTAAAAATGGTTTTAGAAAGGGAAGATCAACAATGGAGTCAGTAGCAGTTTTTGATCAAGATATCAAGAAGGCATTTAATAATAAAGAAGTAGTGGTAAGTGTATTTCTAGATGTTGAGAAAGCTTATGACTGCTTATGGAAAGGACTGATGATTAAATATATGCTTTAGGAATTACAGGTAGAATATTTAATTGGATTAAAGATTTTTTAATGAATAGAACAATACAAGTGCAAGTGTGTGGATGTAGATGAAAATGTGTTAAAATAGATAACGGTACCCCTCAAGGAAGTATCATATGTCCAGTCTTATTTAATATAATGATAAATGATATGTTTAGTAATAGTAGAAGAGGGATTGGGCAGTCATTATTTGCAGATGATGGGGCCATTTGGAAATGTGGCAGAAACACAGAGTTAACAGCAAAAACAGTAAAACAAATGCAAAAGGCTTCAGTCACTGTGGAGGATTGGGCAGATAAATCGGGATTTAAAGTTTCTAAAGTCTAACTTTAGCCACAAGAGAAAGGTACCTGATTTTGGACTGTGTATGTGTAGTTCCCCTCTAGAGAGAATGAAAGAATTTAAATGTTTGGGTGTCTGGTTTGATGAACGAATGTTGTGGGCTGTTCATGTTAGGAACACTTTGTCAAAATGTGACAAGGTGTTAAATATAATGAGAAGTCTGACCGCATGTAACTGGGGGGCAGAGAGGGCTTCCATGCATTTAGTATATCAGGCAATGATAAGGGCCCTAATTGACTATGGGTGCTTTGTTTATGGTTCTGCAGCCCAGCTGGTTTTAAAGAAGTTAGACTCTGCAGGCTAAGGCACTGAGACTCTGTTGTAGAGCTCTCAGGACATCTCCAATGCTCTGCTCATTGAAATGAGTGACATAGTTGGCAATGCAGTATTGGGTCAAATTGAGTGGGTCTAGTCTAGCACTCCCAGCTAGGTGCCTTATGGAAGAATCTGGCAGAAAGATAAGAAACAAATCATTTTTTGAATACATAAATCAGTGGATAAGAGAATTGAGAATGATTCAAGGAGACACGGTACTTTACACAACTCACCTATTCCTTATTGGATAATGCAAAAACTGGAGATTTAACATTTTTACAAGAAAAAAACAAACATGACTGCTCTAAAATTGGAACAATATCTGAGCAGTGTGAAGGGATCATATCTAAACATTTTTACAGATGGTGCTATAGGGAACCAGAGAGTGGGAGAGCAGGTTTTGGGGTGTATATAGCTCAACTGGACCTGAGGATTAGCAGGAGAATTACAGACGGAAGTTCTGTCTTCACAGCAGAGCTACTGGCAATTCTTTGGGTAAAATAAGAGAAGCCTTAATCTGCTCTGATTCTGCAGCTGCCCTGAGGGCCTTGAAAAAAAAGCCCGTCCTGATATCATAAGTGAAATTCAGTCAAATTCAAAGTTTAAAGAAGTTAGAAACTGATATAAATATATCATTGCAGAGTGGAACTAAAAGAAAAAAACTAAGCATTGTACCGAAGGAGAAAGGCAAAGACTGTAGGAAAAAGAGACATTAAGGGGAGACATTATTACTCTTTGCAATCTCAGGTTAAAAACGTCAGGCACTGTTATGGATCCAGAAGAGATTCTGTTAAAATCTGTAGGTTAAGGCTCGGGCATTTGGGTTGAATCAGTCCTTATATGTAATTGGAAAGCATCCTAATGGGCTTTATGAGTGTGGGAACTCTGAAATGTAACAAATCTAATATAGAAAGGAGACTTTTATTCAAGAGATTATCAGATTCGGGGGTTCGGTCATTCTCAGTCAAATCTATATTGGGTCAAAATGAGAACCACCACTTGGTTGTCAAAGAAGTATCACAGTTCTTATACAGGGCTGTGTAAAAAAACGAAGCAATAACGTTTTCATTATAGCGACTTCCTGAGGAGGGCTGTAACACCCCTAGAAGCGTCTAAACTTCCGTAAATCCAGAAGAAGAAGAAGACAACAGGTAAAGAGGCAGGACTAAAGATGAACCATGTGCTGGTGTAAAACAATGGAATAGCAATCTGTCCTGTAAGCTGCCAACATGTTTCGTGTCTTTCAGGTAAAAATACATTTATATCTTTATTTTTAAGACAAAGTTTTACTTTTGTTCCGCGTGGATTGAAGCACGTGAAACAACGTTTGTCTAAAAAATTGCCTTTACAGAGATCAAGGGGTCACTTTGTGTTGAAAAGTGGTGGGGACTTAGGGGCTTTGAATATGGGGGTGAAGAGAAGCATTAGCGAGACATCACAATAAATATATGAGCGGGGAGTCTGGAGGGAAATTTTGATCATTCAGCACTTCATTTCCTGCATTCTGGTGAAGTTTCTGCACCAATTTATGGTGAAAATATTTTTATTTATGTAAAAGGAAACACAAAGTTCAGGTAGCACATTACATTTGTACAAAATATATGAATATAACAGGATATAAGTGAGTGCAGCTCTGAGACATTCTGCTTTCAGAACTGTTTCTCCTGTAACATCATCTCTGCTGAGGCAACACATGTAGGCAGGATTTAGTCTTCCCTCCTCTGTTGTCACGTTCACAGGGAACTGAAAACTTTTCCAAAAGGAAACTGTGTTTTAATTGCAATGCATGTTTTCTTAATGTGCAAATAAACCATTCTAAAGTCTATTTTTCAGAATGTTTTTTGATAAATTAGCCTGTGCTTTCAAAAAGTGGTGGGGACATGTCCCCAGCGTCCTCAGTGTAATTGACACCTAGCCTATGTACAGAAGGCATTTTACAGCGAGTGTCAGTTAAGTTAATGTACCTTATTTTGGAAGCAGTAAATGCACACCAGCTCTTTACTCGAGTCTTTCTTGGAGGTTTCACTATGAACTGGATTATTGAGGCTGATGATAAAAAATAAAAATGTAATTTAACAACTCTACAGTCTGAAATCAGCAGATAACTCAGACCAGTAAAGAGACAGAGATATTAAGATAATAAGAAGCTTTTACACAGTGAAGACTTTGCAGAAGTGAAAGTCAGTAAGGAGGGAAGTTGTTACAGCAGTGGTCAGGGTCCGTTAACGGTTCCTCCCTGTTGCTGCTGGAGCGGGTGTTTTAAGTTTTGCTCCTCCATGCCGTCTCCCGCTCACACCGACCACCTTAAAGCATAATTTTAAAACATCAGGACAGACTGAGATCACACCACCCTGCTGGTTTCACTGTTTGCTGAAACCGGTGAGTTTGTGACTTGTTAGCTGACTGCTAAGTCAGTTTATCCCACACCCTTAAAGATAACTTAACGTTATAGCTTAAGGTTTTAAACACTGGCGCTTTTTTAGGTTTGTTTCATCGGTTTGTTTGCTCACGCGGACGAGTTTACAGGATTGTTAAACTCGTGTCATTTACACTGGGGACGATGCCCCCCCACTTTCTGAAAGCATTTGTTAAAATGTTCTGATAGCTTGCAACATAAAATGTTTAAAAAAAAGTAAGTGCTATATGAGAGTTTTTAGCACAATAAGAAAACGTGCAATGGAATGAAAATAGAAAAAAAACAGATCTGCATTGTACAAAAAAATACTTAAGCTAAAAAAGTGATTAGTGCACTGCGTTCCTCTTTATATAAATAAAGACATTTCCACCATAAACTGGTGCAGAAATTAAGTGTTTAATGCTCAAAATCATCTGGAGAAGAACCCCCAGATTCCCCAATTGTATATTCTCATCAATGAATATTTCTTTAAATAGCATTAAAACAGTCTTGTTCTCGTGACCCCAATATATTGTCAGATATACTAAGTGTCACAACTCTAATCTGAGCCCTTAAATGTCCCCACCACTGTTCAACGCAAAGTGACACCCTAAAGTGTTTGCGGTGTTGATAACACACAGCCTGAGCAGTCCTTCAGGATGCTCTCTATGTACATGCATACTGTACGTGTTAGTGATAGTGTGTATATATGTATGTGTGTGATTATTTGGGCTCATGGAGCACCTTGTGATTTTAAAGTAGCTTTTACACATTTAAGAATTTGAAACGATCAAATTTGGTGAAGTCCTTGTTGTCGTCGTTGTTGAGTAATGATGTGTCCAATAACTCCTCCTCTGTGGGCATGTTGTTTTGAGTTGTACTTGTGCCAAAGTAGTTAACACCTGAGAGGAAGTGTTCCACCGGCTGCAGGGGGCATGGATTCAGTGTGTGAAGTGAAAGTGGACCTGGTTCACCAAAGTCAATGAAAAAAATAACATGTGTGCAGGTTAATCAATGTTTTTAATGTTGTTTCATCAACAGGAGTTTCTCTCTCACACCTGTATTGACTGAATTTTGATCACATGACTCTTCGCCTCTGTCTCCTCTCTGAAGATGATCTGCAGCATCCTGCTGCTCATCAGCCTGACCTCCTGTGTCTGTGGTTAGTTTACACCTTCAGACTTCCTTTTTTAAATCTGTAACGACATCTGCAGATCTCTTCACAGCAGGTTCACACTCCTTATTAACATCTGGTAGACTAACATCTGGTTTGTATCATGTCTTTTTATGCAGTTGTATCTTGCATGTCTGCTCCTCACTTTCCCTCTCTGTCTCCTCAACAGGAACATTTGTAGTGAATGTGACACAGACCTCCTATCAGGCAGAGGAGAACGGTAACATCACACTGGAATGGACGTTCACAACCAAAACAGACAGCTCCCTCCACTCCCTTTTTATCTTCTGTGAACTGCTAACTGATCCTGAGGCCTCAGTCCTGTATCATCTTCATGAAGGTGTCGAGGTCCCAGAGTCTCAGGATGAACAGTTTGCAGGACGAGTCCAGTGTGACAAAGACGTCCTCAGAGACGGACGAATCAGACTTCATGTGTCCAGACTCAGAACTGAAGACTTCGGGCTGATGCATGTGTGAAGTGAAGACGAAGTTATGGTAGCAGCTTACGTAAATCCAGACTCACTGTCTCTGGTAAGTTGATTTAGTAAAACTTTCTTTTCAGCTCAGCAGCTTTAATTCTGAATAAACAAGAACCAGAGAAGAAAAGCGTTGTGGACCTTCACAGTCCTGAGACTTGGTTCTTGCAGTTTTATTCCAATCAGCATCTGACATGATGGTGATAACGTTTCTGTACAATTTCACTTTATTAATTTTTTTATACAGTTTATTCTTATTTTTCAAAATGTAATATATTTTGTTGCACTTTTGTTGAAAAGTTCTATTTATAACCATAAAAACAGTGTATTTCTTTTACTGCAATGAGTAAAGTTATCCCGGTGAGGTGTCGTAACTACACATAACAAAAATAGGGATAAACTTTATTCATGTTCTGAGTTTCTGGGGAAAAAATCTGACTTTAATAGTCTTGATTTTCAAAATCAATATCTGTCTTAAAAATTAGTTAGGCTTTAATGAAGATGTTACTGTGCAACAATTTATAAAATTCATTTTGCCCAAAAGTCACACACAAAATATTTTTGAATTAATGTTGACACTAAACTATTTAAGTAGTTTAGTGTCCCTGTGAACATGTTTTAACTTCAAGTTATTTATGCAGCATTTCATCTGAGTGTATGTGCTGTGATTGCAGAGTGATATTCATTAAATTAGCCAATTACTTTTTATTATGTTGTTACTTGTGTAGGAGCCATTTATGTTTATTGTTGGCATGGTATTTTATTTTTGTTTAGATATATTTATATTAGTATTTTGGACACTGGGTGGCAGTGATTAGATACACATGGTTGTATATAGAGGGCATAGGTGACAGGAAGTAAGAGGCACAGGTAGGGGGAGCACAAACAGTTCTCACCAGACCACCGAGCAGCTAACAACTGGAAACAAGTTAGGTAATCAACCAGTATGTTCATCTATTTGTACCATTTTTCTCCTGCAATAAACCACAAACCTCAACAGCTACTATCTCTCTGGAAAATCATCTTGTGTGTCTGCGTAAGTTCATTCCCTATCTGTGCATGATGGCAAAAGATCGGTAAAGTGAAGAAAATTGCCATTACAACTAGCAGCAGGTGGAAACATTCTCATTATGTGAATGTTTACATATTTCTACACTACTCTCTTTTCTTATTCCACTAATGTGCCGATCTTTGAAATTTAAACTAAGATTTGTGGGTTTCGCAGAAACCGGGCTGTTCTTCAGAGGCTTTTAAACTGTCTCTGTAAACATGTTTGTTTCTCCAGCAGACCCTTGTGCCATTTGCCCGAATTCTACAATCCAGGCGGTGGGAGGTGATACAGTCACTCTACCATGTTATCTGGATCCGCCGCACAGCGTGGTGGATGATGCTGTCGACTGGACAAGAGTTGACCTCAACAAGCTGGTCTACTCGTACCGACACAAGCAGGAAAATCGCCGTGACCAGATGGATCAATACAAGAACAGGGCGACCGTTAACCTTGAAGACCTGATCAGAGGAAACCTGACTCTGCAGATCTCCTCAGTACAGCTGGCTGACAGCGGACCGTACAGATGTTTTGTGTCAAGACTGAGGATCAGTTGTGTCACTGAGGTCATTGTTGGTGAGCATGCTGAGTTCATACAGTTTCATTCTTAATTATTCTTATTCTTCATTCTTAAAGGTTTGTTAGAATTAGGGATATTCTTATCAAGTTTGAGTCCTTTTTAATACATCACTGAGTCTGATCTGATTCTAGACAACTAGACCTCTGCTGGATCAGCCGGACAGTGTTGGGAAGGTTACTTTGAAAATGTAATAATAGTTTAAATATGTCAATTATTTTATCAAAGCAAAGTAACTTATTCAATTTAATGTTTTTTTCATTACTTTTCTAAATTTCTTTTGAATGTTTTCAACTGTTAACCCTTTTAAAAGACAGCCTAAGAGGCAGTTTAACAGGCAGAACAGCATCAAACTTCACTAAACATCTGTGGCTGGAAATGACAAAGAAGAACGTTGTGTCTGTGAAAAACATGCAAAGAAACTTAATATGATCCAACATATAGCCAAGCCTTTTACAGAAAATATTCAGATGTAGCCCCCAATGTGATCGTGAACATTTTTATAAATAGTATTTTTTGTTACACATTTTTCCCAGGAAAAAACAGATTCAGGTGGAGGCAGAATTCTCACAGACAGATATCTCAAAACCAGAAGAAATAAAACCGTCTGTGTTTGGACGCCACGAGGGGGAGGAAGAGAAAACACCACATGAGCAGAACACTAACGAGTAATTAGTGAACTAAATGGTAAACTGAGCCTGAGCTGGTTCTGAATCTCCTCTGATCTTCTTTCAGATGGTGACAACGGGAACCTTGTTGCCATGGTCACCTCCACTGTTGTTGGGATTCTCTTCGTTCTGGTTCTGATCCTGGCCCTGGTGAGACGTGGAACGATCCGTAAGTTCCTAAACAAACTGTCCCACAGCTTTTCATTAACATTTAAAGCCCTGCTGTGTGATCACTGTTGTGAGCAGGTTTGTTGTTGCTCATTGTGAAATCAAAGATCAGGGATTTGACTCTGTTCCTGTAATATTTTTAGATGTGTGTTTCTGCTCAAACCACCAACTTTTAAAGTTTAACAAACCTGTGTCTATGTTCTCATAGCGAACCCAATAACGAGGTTCAGAAGAAGGAGGGAGCAAAATGCAGAGCTGACAAACAGCACTGAGCTGAACCCTCTGAGGACTTCATCAGCAAACGCCGGCCCTGATCCAGACGACTCAAGAAACGACCTGCAAGTAGTTTAGTGGACTTCTGTGTAAAAGAAGCGCTGCAGGGCTCCAGACTAACTTTTCCATTGGTGCTACCAACTTTCTCATTTTGTCGCACCAGCACATGATTTGGTCACAACCCTTTTTTTGGTTCAGTATTAATCATTGACAGCTGATAAGAAGCGGGGAGGGGCTCCGTGTTTCTGGTGAGTATCGTCGCCCCCTGCAAGTTTTGTTTCTTACAGTTGTTGTGCAACTTCAGAGTTTCAAGCTAAAACTGTGTTGACACGGTAACAATAATGTGGCAGATTGCCTACAATTTAATCACAGCCCATCATACCGCAACCAAATCTGGCTAAATCTACATTTGTCCCCTGCAGAGGCTCTGGACACAACCTGGAGGAGGAACTAGTATAAATGATCTGTTAAACACCTCATTAATATTAATAGCTACACCTACAGAGTTAAATTTTACTCTGTGTAACACTGACGTTCCTTTTGGTGAAGCTGAAGTTGTTTGGTGGGTAAAAAAAATGTACTATCACTCAAGGTTTGTGCACTGGGAGGAAAGGGGTCACCGGAGCGCTACCCCTTTATAACCTGTTACATCAGTCAGAGTAGCACATATACGTATACCAACATTTTAAGACCCATATGTTGCTTTAAAGACGTCTTGATGTCTGCTCCGGAGCAGGTTGGCTGATCAGCAGGACTGAAAGCTCAGGGTTAAACCTGAAGTCGCTAACATCACATCCTGCTTCGTAGTTCAGGCCTCCAGTTCAGCTTTTCACCCCAGATTTCTCTTCTGTGAAACCACTGAGTAGCACTTTGTTCCCCGTCCAGCATTTATATGCAGTATAGGTGGGTTATAACATCATTGTAAGTGTTAGTGTCAGGATTTTACACGTTATAGTGTCAAACTGTGTTGTACTGTACTATCATTGTGTTTACACACCAGCGTCCTCAGGAGGAGTTGAAGTTGTTGACATTAACACTTACCTGCATACGACTGCATTAGTGAGTAATGATTGTTTTAAGTGTTTGTATACTGCATAAAAAGGCTAAACAGAGGGACCTGAAGTCAATCTGTCTCCCTACATGCAGCTGGTTATTTAATGAATTAGACCTGATGAAATCTGCTGTGTACAGACCGCCTTAAATTATTATTGGATTATTACTTTCTTTTTCCATCACCCTGAATGTTTTGTGTCATTTGTTTTTGTCAGATGTGTGTTATCTTTTGTACTGTGCCAACACCAAAGGCCTCTTTTCTACGGTTTTTATACCAATTGTGCAGTTTACATAAAATCTGGTTTAATCCAAACTGTCTTCTGTTTTCTTTCTTCATAACTTTCTGGGACAGCAGATTAAATCCACATTACAGGTTTGGAACTAAAGAATCTCAAGTCTTATAAAACTGACTGGAAGAAACAGGTGGTAGTAATAAAGGTTCTTAGTAGAAATAATCACATCTGATACTTGGCATCTGCAACAAGTGTCAGTTTAAATTGAAATGTTGCTGATTGTTTTAATCTCTACTTCACACTGAAGTTGCCTCTAACTAATCCTCTGGCGCCACCTTCAGACCAAACAAAGTAACGTGAACAAAGAGTAAAGTAAAATGTACCAAGGACATCAGAACTGACTGGATAAAGATATCCCACTTTAACATGAAGTAATAATATACGATGGAGCTGTAAGTGTCTAAATACTTTTGTCTAATTTAAACTTCAGAGTATTTTGATTTCCTGTGAAATCTGAGTCTGAAGGTCACAGCTGTCTGATAAATACAGTGAAGTTACAAAAACTGCCCTTTTCTAATAATGAGAAGTATAGTTTAACAACATTAAAATAACATTGAATCAGAGCAGATTTAATGTCACAGTGAAAACAGAACAACAAAGTGATCAAAAATGTTTAAAAATATAAAATACATGTTGTATTCACAGCCTTTAACAGGACAGACTTAAATCATCACAGGTGCAGACGGTCGGTTTCAGAAGTGACGTCATTACATCAGCTGTGAAACCACCACGTGGTTTCAGCTGATCGTAGTATAAACACACCTGAACCTGGATGGTCGTTTTCATGTAACAGCGTTGAAAAGTCACATTAAATCTATGATTCAATAACTTTAAAACTTGTAAAGGTGGTGAAAATGTTGTTAATCCAAGTCAGATTATTTCAGATGATAGTTTTCCTCTGACAGTAATATGAGTCATATTTACAAACTGTCAGAGCGTCTGATTGTCCCTCACCTTATGATATAAAGACATCTGCAGGTGGACATGGAATATAAGCCTAGAGACAAAATCTGACAGTAAAACAGTGTTTAGGTTGTCAGTTTCACTAAAGTGTGTTATTGTTTCAAACACCTCTGTGAAATAAAGTCCTCAGTGTTTTTGTAACCGTGCTACCCTTTAAACGTGAGCTAACACTTCTGGTAGGTTTGGAAGGAGCAAAGTGATGCAAACTATACCCATAAAAGGAAATACCAGGCCAGGTAAGTTGTAACCAGTAACATTTACTCACATTACTTTGCAAGTAATAGTTGAACACAATTATACATCATTCATGGAAAATAAAAAATGGGCCCAGTTCTGTTTCCTGGTTTAAGAGGAAAATAGGCACTTTTGGATGAAGTTTGTGTACCAGCTCAGGAAACTGATACTTCCCTACCACCAGGGGGCGTGTTCGATGATCACACTGGGAGGCTCGCCATCGATAGAAAGGGATCTTCCAAGTAGTTCTCGCTCTGTCCATAAGACCTGACCTGTTTTTGCAAACAGGCCTTTAAAACGATTTTCAATAAATCTATCCGTTGTACAACAATCATGCTAAAGCATAACCACAATGTAACATTTAAGCATCACATACTGCATAATACTCAATGATCACATGTTCAGGCCTGTTGATCATACTTCAGTTCAACTTCAATTCTCAGCTTAGCCTAATATCTACATATATCTACAATGATCAACATGTAGAAAACTGTACAATTCAATAACAGCTGATGATAAATCAACAAAAATTATATCAAACTACTCTTATCCCTGTATTAGGAAAACTGTAGGCAGTACAGGCTCTACATAACTTAAGTTGCAACACATAACTGTAGTTGATTGATTGATTGATTGATTGAAATTTTTATTTCGAGCAAAATAATATATACATAAATATTAACACACAAAAATAAAAAGAAAGAAAACAAAACAACAACAACAACAACAAAAATAAATAAATATATATATATATATATACACATATATACATATACACATACATATACATACATATATACATATACACATATACATACATATACACATATACATACACACATATATACATACACACATACATACACATACATATATATATACATATACATACATACATACACACACATATACATATAAAAAAAAAGATAACATAGCACAGCTTATCTCCCATATACATGGATATACATATATACACACATACACACATATTATTTACACTTATAATAATAGTTGCTCGAAAGGGAGTGGAAAGAAGTATAACTTATTTGCTCCCACCCCCAATTCCTTCCCATATATTACCCCATATGGCCGCTGCTATTAACAGTTAAATAAATAATAATTTATTTGTTTTGATAATATTTATTTGATATTATAATTTCTTACAATTACATTATGCTATCTCAATAATCACTATAATGCTATATGATAATCCTCAGTATCGTAAACACTCAAATATGTACTAACGTCTATAATAATCACATCAAATATAACCATGTCCTAGCATATTATTTAAACATAATTTTATAATAACACTAATAACAATAATAATTATTAATAAAAAAAATAAAAATAATAATCATTATTTACTCAGCTATGTATACATATCCCACTCTATTGTAATTATGTCATCATTAACAATATGAAGATAAGTAAATAGGAACCTTTTATAATCCTAAATATTCCCATTTATATTACAATAACCAGTACCCCTCTCAATCACAAACACAAGAGCATCCAGATCCCTCACTCAGCCTCATATTAATATATTAGTATATTAGTATATTAGTATATTGCAATGCAATATACTAAGTACTTTTATCAAAACATACTGTTTTATCTACCCACAGCAGAATTTACACATTAACTGGTTTTACTGTTCAGCTCTAATATGAAAAATTTTCTGAACCGCCTCCTTGTTGAAAACAGACATTCCACAGCTAAGTACCGCCCACTGTGTCGTCACCCAGTCCCCGGAGCGCTCATTGGTCCGCTACCTACGTGGACTGTCACAGTCTATTGCTGCGATCCCGGCAACTCGGAACTGGGAAATTTCCGACCTCCAACTAGGAAAAGTACCCTGGAACGCCACTTGAAGTCGGATTTCCTACTTGTGAACTCGGAGAAAAAATTTGTACCCCGACTTCACGAGTAGCAGCTGAATGACGTCAGAAAACAATGTCAGCGCCCATGGAAGCTCACTTTGTGAATGGTAAACCATAAACTAAACATTTGCATGTATTTGAATTAAAATAATAAATACGATCATGCAGTAAAACTTGTTCTGCATGTATATTGATGTAGAAATATGTTTTACACATACGGTAGCTGGCTACAGTAAAGAATCTCATAAAGTCATCTTTTCTGCATAAAAGTTATTGTTAAAAATGCCAAAACATTAGGAAGTGTAACGGACAACATTGACTTACTTCAGGGCTACCAACTTGGGGTACACATAACTAGTAACGTATGGGCTATTTATTTCAGTCGTTGCAGTTAAACTGCCATCCTTTTAATTAACACCTAAAGCACTGCTGAGGGTGCAACTGTGTGTTCACTTTGTCATGGTCACCCATGATTTTCGTTCACTTTCGGCGTCATGCACCACCATGCACCTGGAACGCTTTGATGTCGGAAGTCGGAAGTTTCAACTGGGAAATATCCCAGTTACGACCAGTCTCGAACGCGCCATATGATTGTCCCTCAGGTGTCTTTTTCCTTCCCTCTGTCTGTGTGCCGGCTGTGAAAGGTGCAGGCATTCCGCACTGAATTGAGTGAGACAGGCAAGTTGAACGCTGAAACGGTGAATTTGTGTACTTTAGGCTACGCAATGTATTTTAGATTTAGGCTATAACCTCCTGGTCCTTTCATTTTGTATTAGTCTTTTTATTATTTCTTTCTTTTTATGTATTCCCATATTTTCCTAGCTGTGTTTTAATTCCCCTGGCAAGTTCTCCGCTTTGTCTCTCTGTATGTTACCCTGTGAGTTTCGCGTCCCTATTTACAGGGTATGCTGCAGAAGTGGAATTAGCGGCGGAAGAATAATAATAATAAAAACGAGAACGATTACAATAGGGTTCCCTGCCACTTCGTATAACTGCCCACTTCGGGCTTGGACCCCTAAAGATGTTGATCATTTAAATCTTTCATTTTGTGAAGTTGTTCTAGAGGCTGCAGAGAAGTCAGTAAAGAAGAAGGCAGGGAAGCGTAAAAATAAGACAGTGGACAAAGGAGCAAAACAGCAATTGAATTTAGTAAAAAAGCTTTTAAAGTGTTAAAAAGGAATCACTGTTTACAGAATCTGATTGAACTTGAAAAGGAGAAAGCAGAAATGCAGCTAATCTCCTATTTGGGCAGTCCGGTCCGACTATTGGGAGTGAGACGAGTTTAAATAAAAGGAAATCAGAAAGCAGCATAAAACATTCTCACTCAGTCAGTAGCCTAATGTTTGCAGCTGCTTTTACACTGATTAAGTTGATGATGGAAAGGACACATGTAAAGCTGCTCTGTATTTTACTGTTTGCAGAAACGGCTACAGATAAGTGTTTATCAGGCCACTAATTTAATATCCTTTAAAGCGCTCATATTGGCACAAATAGGCAAAAATATAGAAGGAGGGTAATCTTGTAATCTGTATATTTTTATGGATTTAAAATCTAGCCAAAATATTATTCAAGTTAATTATGAAAATTATGTCTGCCAAGAAGTTTAGGAAGAAGATTTAAAAAAACAAACAGAAGGCTAAATCTCTGTTAAAACGATGTCTTTAAAAATGTTTCAAAAGGTTCCTCTGTACTGGATCAGAGTTTAAAGAAAATGTGCTGTTGTATTAGCACAGATACGTTGATTATATTAAAATATGATATTAATTATATTAAGGCTACTTTATTTTCATTGGGGTGAATGGAGACAACATGACTGTTTTATGTTTTCATGTGTGCTCATAGAAAACTGAAACTATGAGTGCTGTTAGCCAGAATGTTTCTTTTCTAGTTTAACTATTTTGGGACAACATGGAGAAATACAGGCAAAATTACACATTCAAGAAGATTTAAAATGGGTTAGGCAGCTAGCCTGACATGGAGTTAAGGTTCTCAGGCAAACATGGATTAAGGGAGGGACTACTTTGACGTGGGGCGTGTTATTTTATAAAGTGGGTGTGGTGTGGGTATGAGTGCGCGTACATGTGCGCGCATTTGTGCGTGCGTGTGTAATTGTGCACGTGCATGTGTGTGGTGTGTGCGTGTGTGTAACCCGCGCATGTGCGAGTACATACTGGTTCAACGGTGGTTTCCTGTAAGGAACTTCCCGCTATGTAGGCTAGTAGGCCTATAAAAGCTGTGCAGCGTGTTCGGTGCAGCGGCTATCTCGCTCGGTGTAGCGGAGGAAGCAGGTGCATTTACTCTGTAATAACTTCACAATGGAAGGAATACTGAAGCTGATGCTTATTTTACCGTTTGCGATTGCTGTCACGGGTAAGTTTATGTTCTCTCTTTACTGATTTATTATTATTATGCGTTCTATTGGCTCCAGGTTGATGTCAGATTTTTAATCTTGTATGAGTTTGAGATGTCTGTCAGATTATTTGCCGAGATGTCATTCTGAAATATTGCATGAATGAAAAAGTTAAACACGGAGAGTTTTACACATATTTCAGACATGGAGCTACTTCGTCTCTTACCTGAGTCCAGTTACTATATGTGACTGCACAGTAGATCTGACCATTGGTCTGAAACACCTGACGCACTACAGTGTTTATAGTATTGTATTATTAAATTATTCTCTAGGCTATACAATGTCAGTCTAATCTGTGCAATTAGGGGAACCATGATGAGGAGGCGCAGCAGCGCTTTGATTTTGAAAGCTGAAAGCTGTGGATGTTGTATTAATCAGATTCATTGGCATTTGCACATGAGAATCAGTTAGAAGACAATATCTAAGAATGATAATCTCATCCCAAAACAAGAAAGGTATTAAAATGGTGAATTTGTGTACTTTACGCAATGTATTTATAGATTTATAACCTCCTGCTCATTTTGTATTTTATTATGTCTTTCTTTTATGTATTCCCATATTTTCCTAGCTGTGTTTTAATTCCCTGGCAAGTTTTCAGCTTTGTACTTTCCTTCTGTATGTTATATTAAAGCAATAAAGTTTTTTTGTATTGTATTGTAATACTAGCAGAATTGAGTCTGGAGGAATATGATACAAGAGGATTTCAGAAATGGTCATTTAGTATTGCTGAATTGGATAAATTTAGGAATATCAGTGATCAATAAATTTTAAAAAAATGATAGAAATAAAGATGTTGATCATTTAAATCTTTCATTTTGTGAAGTTGTTCTAGAGGCTGCAGAGAAGTCAGTAAAGAAAAAGGCAGGAAGCGTAAAAATAAGACAGTGGACAAAGGAGCAAAACAGCAATTGAATTCAGTAATAAAGTTTTTAAAGTGTTAAAAGGAATCACTGTTTACAGAATCTTGCAGCTAATCTCCTCTTTGGGTAGTCCGGTCCGACCATTGGGAGTGAGACGAGTTTAAATAAAAGGAAATCAGAAAGCAGCATGAAGCAGCCCACATGACTGTTTTATGGTTTCAATTGGTGTCTCTAAATTGTCCTTAGGTGTGAGTGTCTGTCTATGTGTGGCCCTGCTATGGATTGGCTATGGATTGTCCAGGGTGTACCCTTTCGCCCTATGCCAGCTGTGATAGGCTCCAGCCCCCCCGCGAACATGTGAGCAGGATAAGCGGTTGTGGATGGATGGACTACTTTGACGTAGGACGTCGGGGCGTGTTCTTTTATAAAGTGTGTAAAACCTGTCTCGCCCCGCCGTAAGCTATGCAATCCAAGTCTACGCAGCGTTTGTAATGTATTTTGATAAAACTCGCACAGACTGGACTTTAAACATTAGGCCTGATAGAAGTCGACCATGGCGACGTTCTCACCTCCGGACAACTTTAATTTCGGTCATCGGGAGTTTTGGCCTGAGTGGAAGGATCCAGATACAGAATGGCGACCGAGGTCGACACAGAAATGTCACAGAAATTGAACTCTGGAGAAAGCGTGCAGACAAGCTAGACAGTCGGAAAAGATCAAGATTCAGATCGGAGACGCAGCCTGGGGTGAAGCAAACACGGAAATGGACGGAGCTCTCTGTGTGAGCAGATTGTAGCTATTAGTTTTGGTTTGTCTTCGTCCGAACCTTGCACTAGAGGTAAGTAGAAGTGACACGAAACTACATAAAACTTTAAATGAGTTAGGCTAATCGGTTATTGTAATTATAAAACATATTTAAAATACCTAAACTCCTAGGCCAATATGACTGTGGTACTAAAACACTGTTTGGTCGTGAAATGTGGCTCCGTGTAGTATTAATTTACCATAAATCGGTTTATAACCACACGTCTGACGAACAATTTAAAGAGTGGATTATTTGGATGTCACTAGATTATAACGTTAATTGTAATACGTTTCATGGACAATATTATTAATATTAACTATTACGTAATACGTTAATATTAATAATATTGGCCATAATTGGCCTATTAAGGAATTAAACTACACAAGAAGTTTCTCCCACTGTGACCCATCACCACTGTGTCCCTGAGCTTAACCCTCGTTGCTCCAGAGGCGTGTGACCTCTGATATGTAGCCTATAGCAATTGTAAGTCACTTTGGATAACAGCGTCAGCTAAATTAATAAATGTAAATGCAACAAAGTAGAAAATCAGCAGTTTCATTTTAGGGGCGGAGGCGTCTATTCATAACAGTTAAAAGAAAATAGGCCTAAAACTTAGCTAAAACTTAATTTTTGGGTAACGTTAATTTGCTGCCATGAAAAGCTCTGTGTGAGATTTGTATCTGTAAGTGTTGATCTGATAAATGTGAGTTTGTTCCTGAAAATGTTGAGGATGTCATCATGAGTTGTATCACAATCCGGCAGTAGGTGGCGCTCTGCACTTAAACACGGCAGTTTGAGGTCCGCCTTAAACGTCCTGTAGTTTGGTGAATCCATACTGGGGCAGTAATTCTATCTTGTGCTCTCGTTCTTGTCATAAATTTAAAAAGGTAACCCAACTTATGATCTATTTCTGAATTCCTCAAGATGTCTGCTTTTTTTAAGTGTGTAGATTATTTTGACAATGCTTGGTTCACCATTTTGTTGTAGTTGACACAAAACTCTTTTTCAGGAACATATTTGGTAAATTAGGATCCAGTTTTATTGTGTATAACCCAGCCTACTGTTTTAAACTTATTACTTAACCATACATAAAATAAAAACATAAATTTATGTCTAAAGTTACATGATACCTATTATATATTGTGATCGCTTAAGTCATTATTACATCAGCAGACTATCAGTTAACATGTTAAAATCATTAAAGACTCCAACATGTTGTCAAACATGTTTATTTTATTTATTTGTCTTTTTCTTGGTGCCATTCTTTTCTGCAACAGACCTTAAATTAAGTGACTAGCAAAACGCCTGAAGTTTCCAAGGGGGGTAAGTCAGAGATCAAACAGTGGAGCCGACCAAAGCCCATATAGGCCAAAACTTCCCGTCGCACATGACAGATGTTATCGTTGCTTAGATTACAAACTCTCAGTGAATCTAAAAAACATATTCGGGCATCAGTCACGCTGATGTTTGGTGTTTGGCACGTGAGCCTCGGTGGGCTGATTAAACAGTTACGGTCCGAGTCAGACTCTCCTTTCAAATCTTCGGAGTGGCTTCGTCCAGTAATTTACTGTCTGTCTGTTTCCCCAGGAGAGCCTCGTGCCATTTGCCTGAATTCGAGAATCGAGGCGTTGGAAGGTGATACGGTCTCTCTGCCATGTTATCTGGTCCCTGCGCACAGCGTGGTGGATCGCACTTTCGATTGGAAAAGAGTTGACCTCAACAAGGTGGTCTACTCGTACCGACACAGGCAGGAAAATCGCCGCGACCAGATGGATCAATACAGAGACAGGACGACTGTTAACCTTGAAGACCTGAGCAGAGGAAACCTGACTCTGCAGATCTCCTCAGTGCAGCTGGCTGACAGCGGACCGTACAGATGTTTTGTCCCAAGACTGTGGACCAGCTGTGTTATTAATGTCACTGTTGGTGAGCGAGGTGAGTTCAAACAGTTTCAGATACTAAAAAGGTTTCTCAGAATTTAGAGAAACCTTAATCATGTTTTAGGCCCAGACCCTAATTCGAGTTCTTGATCCTCCTCTGAGTCTGAACTGATTCATTTAGATTTGAGGTGCTGATTTAATATGTATGTCAGATTGAATTAACAGCTGTAACCTGTTGATTTAGCACCCAGCAGGTCCCTCTGTCTGACTGCTAGGAGACATTTTAGTTTGTTTTCTGACAACATTATTGTCTTCTTTTTTTAACAACCAAAGAAAAACAGAACAGGACAGAGAAAGATGATTCCAGCACAACCAGACCTGGACTGGATGAGCCGGACAATCCTGGTAAATAAGCTGAAATTCAGCTGTTTTTCAGTAGATTTTGTAGATGTGCTGCTTAAGTGTTATTTTGATGGTGCCGTTATTACACAACAGACAAGTTTCTCATAAAACTCATAACCATAATGTCAAAATATCTTTATATACTAACATTTTCAGCATTTAGAAATAAAGCAACTTTTTGGAAACTTGTAAATTTACTGCTTAGAAATAAATATGTGATGCTCATCCTGGCTTTTCCAAAACTTTTTTCCTCAAGCCCCCTTCACAGATGTTTTTGGTGGTACAAATTTTCGTAATGTTAGCATGAAATTCCAGCTGTTTGACTGCTGCACAAGAGACACAGAGACAAAGTTTAGAGGACAGTGGAAGAAAGTGAAATTTAAGTCGTGGTGCTCGGAGCATTCGAAACAATAGCAATTCAAACATTCAACAGCAACTTTCTTTTCTGCATCTGTTGGAGCCAATTATGAAGTGAATAATGGTGATGTTACTCCATCTGTGCACCGGAGGGGGAGGGGGGGGCATAGGCAGGATATGACAGTGGTCACATGCTGCGTTCCAGGCAACTCGGAAAAGGGAAATTTCTGACCTCCAACTTGAAAAAGTACGGAACCACTTGAAGTCTGATTTGCTTTTTTTCCATTTTGATTAACACTGAGGGTGTAACTGTGCATAAACTTCCCAAAGAAACATAATTATATCTGTCACGGTCACACATGTATATTGTTTGCATTTAGCGTCATGCACCATCATGCACCTAAAACGCTTTGAGGTTGGTAGTCAGATATTTGAAGTTGGCAATTTCTCAGTTCTGACCGGTCTGGAACGCTGCATAAATGAGAGAGTCACAAATGAACAACTGCAAGGAATTAGGAGGAGTACCTTTTTATTCCTTGCATATGCACAAGCTTGTTTTATGATTAATGCAAGCAACCAGTTTTGTAGGTAATTTTAATCTGCATAAATTAAGTGTTAGATGGAGATTATCTGGATAATAGGAATTACTACTTGAACGACTTGTCTCCACTGTATTGTGGGGGAGGCAGAAGTCCTATGGACAGAAATCTCTAAACCAGGACAAATAAAACCGTCAGTGTGGTTGAACACCACTACAGGTAAATGAGAAAATACTACATGAGCAGTGCACTAAAATTAGTGTAATAAATAAATAAATAAATAGTGTTTATAAATATCATTTTGATGGAAAGATTCTGCCTCACATTGAGTCTGTGCTGCTTCTCAACTCAGTATCTTCTTCTTCCAGTTGGTGGAAACAGAGACGCTGCCCGTGCTGTTATCGTTTCCACTGTCGTCGTGCTTTTTGGAGTTCTGATTGTGGTTCTGATTGTGGTTCTGGTGAAACGTAACGTAAGTTACAGAACAAACTCTCCCCACTGACTTTTAGTATCATTTAAAGCCCTGCTGTGTGAGCAGGTTTGTTGTTAGAAACTACAGGAGCTGAGATCAAAGAATAGGAAATATATTTTAGAGATAAATTTGTACTCAACCCACTAAGAAGTACACAGACTTCCTTAATAGTGTTATAGATGTTTTTCATAAAGTTTAAATAAACGTGTTTCCATGTTCTCAGAGAAAAGTATGACGAGGCTCAGAGGACTGAGGCAGCAAAAGTCAGAGGTGCCAAACGGCTGTGAGCTGAAACATCTGAGGACTTCACAAACCCTGAAACAGACGACTTAAAGAATGTGCAAGTAGAAAAGTGATGGTCCAGACTTTGTTTGTTGGCTGTGTAAAATGAGCACAGACATCAGGGATTCCCAAATTGGTATCTCTTCTGCAGTACAGTTTTAAGTCAACTGATGAATTTACTTTTTTATAATATCTATTTTAAAAGTCGGCCTCTTAAAAAAATTTGGTGTTTTGGAATCAGGGACCTTTTTATACTTTAATACTAATTGTGTCTATAACTCTTATCCATAAATTCATGTACATGATGACGGTGCTATACACAAGAACACAGATAACTAAACTGTGTTGGTATCTCTGGGACTGCACTCAAAGGGTTCATCTCATACTTGTTAAACCTAATGACCTTAATAATCTCACCGCCTTCATGGCTGCCTGTCAAAAGTATAGAAGCTTGTTTCTGTCAGTTAAAAATCAAACCATGTGTATCCTATCTGTGAAGCACTTTATGGCTGTGTGTCTTTAAGGGCAGTGCAATGTGTGTGTGCAACATTATATACATTAAAAATAAAAGTATTATTATTGGCTTCCCTCGAGGTGGTTTTACCTCCTTACAGGTGACAAACTGTTGCCTGAGGTCTTTTATTCCATCAGCTTCTGGCTTTTAAAGCAAAATGGGATTTGCCCTGTGACTACAGCTGTGGAGGTGAAACAGTGAAGAGAACAAAAGAGAACAAGAAATCATTGTTTCATCAATCATCTGATCCAGTTCTTCAAAATGTGTTTTATATTTTGTGTCAGCATTATGAATCACTTTCCCTTCAGTTTAATTTAAATATACAAAATACATGAAGTCTGGTTTAATCCAAAGCTTTACTTTGTCCCTCCTTGGTCTTCATATCTGGGGCTTCTCTTGTTGCCACTTTTATGTTTACAAACAATAAAGAAGCTCAATCAATCAATCAGCCACCAGATGAATCAACATCTGACACAGTGTCAACGATAAAATAACCAGACCTACAAGCTCCACGCTGATTTGATTTAGAAGCAAACCTATGGAGAAGCATTTATAGTGTTGTATTTCTACATCATCTGTGGCGTCTGGGGCTCAGGAGGCAGAGAGTTTGGTCTTCCTCGTCTCCTCCAGTCTGCATGTTGAACAGAGTCCAAGTGTGACCGAAGACAGGTAGAGACCGAGCTGCACTTTCTAACCTCATGCCCTAAATATAAAACTTTAAGAGAAAAACACTTTGCAAACATTTCCCAAATATATTTAAAGTATTTTTACATTGTGATATTGACACTTTGGATCAGAGTAGGCTTCATCTTCAAACTGCCTCTCTGCAGCTTTGCTTGTGATCCCAACAATCATTGAACCAATGGCGCCATCTAGTGGACAAAAACCCGACTGCAACCAATTCTCACTATGATGGTGGACGTTTGTGTAAATTATTGTTGTGTACTAGAAGTGACAGAGTCAATAAACATCAGGGGGCTTCTGTGTATTTAATATGTACGTTTGTCTGCAGTTCAGCATTTAATATATAGAATCGTGGGTGAAATCTTTAAATAGTCCTCATGAGGTCTCCACAGTGGAGTCTGAACGCTGCTGCTCTCTAGACTCACTAAACCCTCCCTCCCTCTGCAGGTCTGTGGTACCCAGTGCAGGATGTCTCAAAAACAAATCACCACAATAGACGGCACTTTTTGTCACAATCCGGTGGGGCTTCCAAACATGACAGCAACAGGGCAGCAGCCCAGGACTGTGGAGCCTCCCTTCTTCTTTCTTTCTTATCAACTTAGTTAGCCATTTAACTTTGAAAGTATTAAGGTTTCAAAACTTAAAACCTCCAGACCTCCATCTTTGCTTAAAGAATGACATTTGTTCCTCCAAATGAAATTAAATATGATCTAATTCTTTGTATATTTCAGTTGGCAGTTCCAGTGATAAGGATACAAAGATCTGGAGGTTCCCTCAGTAGATAGTAGAACTTTACCATTCAGTGAAAGATCCCTCATCCTCCAGTGAAACAACCTTTTCATTATTTGTTCAATCAAACGCCTGAAGTTCAGGTTATTGCAGAGTTTTTCCTTCTTATCACACCCATGTGTGTAACCGGCTTCTTCACTGGACATTAACTTCTGATGGTTCACATTCCTGAAGTGGCAGCCTAATAAACAGATTTGTTCGAGTTCATTCTTCAGCCTGAGACAGCAGAAAACTCCTCAACACATCTAATCGCTTTGATCCATTCCTCTATTAGACAAAAAAATTATCATCAGCCAGTTGAGATAATTTAAATGATCTAAGGTCACTTTAGGCCAACTTTGTAACCACAGACTGTATAAAAACTTGAAACTGACCTTTTTCTAATGTCACAATCATGGCTGTAATTTGTGTGACAAGGAACAGAGCGGGGCCTTCCTTCCCTCAGAGACCACCGGTCTGTGTGTCAGCAAGGCAGCGACCACTTTCTTCAGCGCCCCCTAGTGGCAACAACCAGACCACAGAATTGGCTACAACCATGGAGTGTTTGTAAAAAGGCTAAAACTATAGACGCATATAGAGGTGTACATATGTGTCTATGGCTACAACTCCCTCTCATTTTTCCAATAGTATCAAGACTGTATGACAAACCCATCTCGAGCAGGGCCCACCTGCTACAAATAGCCTATGACTTTGTAACAGGTGGGCCCACGATTAAGCCCCGCCCCCACTGTGCTGACAGACTAGCTCCGTCGCTGCATGACTTGGTTTGTGCGCGATTTGTATGCACCAAAGAATTTGTGACCCATTTGTGCAAGTATATCCAGCTGCAGCCTGCAGACCTGAAATCGTGACGGAAGTTGAAGGAAGTTGAACTTCCATATATGGTTCGTCCCAGAAGACACTGCGCACAAAACGTGATGACGTTTATCTCGGCTCACGTACAGCATTGAGCCTAATGCAAACTGTTTTATTCTTTAGAAGCCAATAACAGAACTTTAAATACACTTCTGAGAAGTTTTTTGGCCAGAAATCAACTGTGTAGATTTTGAATATCCGCAGTTTTACGAAAATTGGTGGCGAATCCAAAATTTGTTTAACGGTTTTCGGAGTTGTGAAGCTCCGCAAGTGCCGACGGGCGTTACACAGCTGCAGTAATATTACCGGAGGAGGCACAGCAACACAGCGGCTAGCAGATGGGTTAACCGGTCGACATGCATATAATCAGTAGCTTTAGGCACACAGCCTGTGATGGTCACGGTAAGAGGAATATACATCGATGGGCTGTCAGCAATAGTTAGCTAGCTAGCTCCGGTTAGCTCCCCCAGGCCCGGTCACACAGACCACTGCAGCCGACACAGCAGACGTGTCCAGCACATAGACAACATTACAGAATATTCTTGGTTTGTGAAACTTAAAATCACTTTGGAAGAAATAAAATATGCAACAGTGGAATGAATTGAACATTGCTTTATTATCATTAGGCTATTGGAAATAAATAATATCAGGAATTATAGTATAAATATACTATATTCATAATATATAGTTATAGTATAGTAAATATTAACAAATAAAGTACGCTTATTACTACGTTGACACTTGACACCTTTTTTCTATGGCTCTTTTTTATTTTATTTGACAGCTATGCGTAGGCCCAGAGCCCTTTAAAGAGGCACTGCGTGGGCCGAGCGGGCGAGATAAACGTCATCACGTTTTGTGCGCAGTCGCTTCTGGGACAAACCATATATGGAAGTTCAACTTCCTTCAACTTCCGTTACGATCTCACGGTCTGCAGGCTGCAGCTTGGACCCTTCTCCATTTGTGACTAGGACAGAGAGAAAACCTGATAGTGAAACCACTTGTTTCACTATCAGGTTTTCTCTATGCTATGCTGGTAAACAAGGGTCTCAGTGTTCGCTGCACAGTGTTTCATCTGGTTCACTCTTGTGTGTAGTCTATATATATATAGGCTATTTGATTTCTTTTATTGTTGCAACTTTTAATTGCTAAACTTATTGGTCATGATTGCAATAATTCGTGTTGTGTCATATTCAAAATGTAAACTTCTAGATTTTGCTGCAAACCGCTTTAGCATCATCGTTTAACCAAAACATTCATGCTAATAAAGACAACGTGTTGAAATAAAACACATAGAACTTAGAGAGAGAGAGATAACTAAAACATACTAAAAACTCTTCCTCTGCAATATATTTGTGGCAGCACCCATCTCCACCTGGTTACCCTCCCCTCCACCTTTTCCACTAGTTGTTAGTAGCTATGGGGCATCTGTGATGAGCTGTTGTATCAGCATATACAGGTTATGTTGATTAGATTTGAATAAATTACTTTATTTTCACTCTGGTGAGGGGAGACAAAATTGTATTGTTTATGTTTAACTACAACTTTATGACAACATCGAGACATATTTCCTGTAAATAATCACATTCAAGATGTATAATGGATTACATGTGGAATTTAGATTGTCGAAATGAATAAATGTCAGAATGCATTTTGTAAGAGCTCATTACAGAACACTAACTAACCTGTGAGGTTTAGGGTGAAACTAATATGAATTAGACTACTAGTGCTTTCAATTTCAGCACCCTGTTAGATGACACATCAAATCAGTTGTTTGCAGATCCTTTCGCTACTTTCTCTCCCATCAGACGTTTCCAGTTGAGGTTTGCGGTTACGAGGTCATTATGTGTGCAGATATGCAGACGGGGCCTCAAGTTCACTATGAGCAATATGCAAATAAGCTGCAAATTTGAATCCAGATTCTGTTACCGCGCTGCTTATTTCTCGCCTCAAATGTTTTCAGAAACATGTTTTAGTTTACTGTTTAGCTCTAATATGAAAAAGTTTCTGAACCACCGCCAAAATAGACATTCAACAGCTAAGCACCGCCCACTGTGTCGCTCATTGGGGCGCTACACAGAGTCAGCGTGGATTGTCACAGTCTATGATTGGCCCTCAGGGGACTTCTTGCCTCCGTCCCTCATTGACTATATAAGAAAGGCTTCAGGCATTCCGCACTGAATTGAGTGAGACAGGCAGGCTGAACGCTCATCACATCTTACTCTGCATTGGCTGGATCATGGAAACACTTGTAAAGCTTCTGAGGATTTCACTGTTTGCGGTAACTGTCACCGGTGAGTTTCATGTTCTCTCCTTACTGATTTAATATTCTTTATGCCTCCTATAGGCTCCATGATTCGGGCTGATGTCAGATTTATAATCTTGCATGATGATGAGATCAGTGTGCGAACTAAAGCATGGCTTTCAGGGAGCTCAAGTATCAGGCATGTTTATAATAATAATAATAATAATAATAATAATAATAATAATAATAATAATAATAATATGTGGCTACAATTACGCTTACGACCTTTCTTTTCTCCGTGATGGAAAAGAATTTTGAAAAGTAGGCTTGATCCTGCGTAATATTCATCCAGCCAGACGGAACAATCACGAACTGTTCACAGCGGCACACGCCTCTGGAGCAACTAGGGGTTAAGTGTCTTGGATGTGTCACAGTGAGAAATTGAACCCGGTTCTCTCACACCTAAAGCCTGTCTTATCCACTGTGCCATCACCACCCCCACCGCACGGTAGGTGATCGTCCCCTCTGGCTGGATGAAGTCTGATGCGGATGTGGTAAAACAGTTCTACCACAATAGGCCTACAATGAGGGGAAACCACAGTGGTTAGGTTAACTTATCCGATAAAAATCCGTCATTCCTCAGTTAGCAGTTAGTTCTGCACTTTTGTACGACGGAGTATTTATTTTAGTTTCACTTTGGACTCGTGTGTTTTAACGTCATGTTTTTATGCAGCATTTCTTCATGAGTCGCAAATGTGATTGAACCGTCATTAAATTAGCTGTGTTTTTATGTGTTTATGTTATTTCTGATAGCAGCAGGTGGGAATGTTCTCATATTTATGTCTTGAACGTCAGCATTTTTCTCCACTATTCTCCTCTTTTCTGATCCCAATGTTCCGATCACTATCATATAGTAACTTTAACTGCAAAACTGAAAAGACTGAATGAATCGTTGGAATAAGCATTTAAGCAGTGATGTAGGTGATACGCAGGTATACACCGTATACCCCCTTAAAAATCAAAATCAAAACATCAAAAACAAAATGTTTTTGTGGCAGAACTTTCACACGTTCATTCATAAATTCACCCCGTCTGTGTTGTGAAGCTCTGAACTGACGTTTGCTGCCTCCGTGGCCTGACGTCACCCACCAAACAACAACACAGCTGCGTGGCGGTCACTCTGCGCAAGTTTGAAATTAGTTAATGTGAATCACTGAAGGAGATGTGAAACGCGAGCAAACTCAAACTACACTCTTTCAGTGTTTTCGTAAGTCTGCAGCTGAAACTCCTGCCGCTCCGAGTGAGTCTGACAACGAACGTTAAAGAAAACGAGCCAGATGAGGCTGATGCTGTTACCTGGTGAGAGAAAGTATCATATACGCTCTCATTAACGGAATGGTAGGCTGTATTGAATTGCATTGCAACGTTAACGTGGTGGATCTGGATTGTAACGTCCTGTAAGTGTCACAACTCTAATCTGAGCCCTTAAATGTCTCCACCATTGTTCAACTGTCACTGGGTGTTAAAGTATTTGCAGTGTTGATAACACACAGCCTGAGCAGTCCTTCAGGATGCTCTTTATGTAGGACTACATACTGTATGTAGTGAGTGTGGTGATGTTTATGGGACGTCGCTCTGGGACAGGTGGGAGGGACAATCACAGTATACTCACTAGAAAAAAGTAGACTACGCCACTGCTTTGATGGCATCCCCACTTCATTTAAACTATGAGGGCAAGTGGATTTGAGGCTTTTGCAGAAACCAGGCTGTTCTTCAGAGGCTCTCTATTTATAATGTTTGTTTCTCCAGGAGAGCCTCCTGCCATGTACCTCACTCAGCTGATAAAGGCAGCAGAAGGTGATGATGTGACTCTTCAGTGTCGTCTGGATCCTCCGGTCGACCTGTCTGCTTTCACAGTGGACTGGACGAGACCTGACAACAAGGATATCGTCCACGTCTATCGACATCAGCAGGACGATCCTGGTCCACAGACGGATCAGTACAGAGGCAGGACGACTCTCCTCCATGAAGACCTGATCAGAGGAGTCCTGACTCTGCAGCTCTCCTCAGTGAAGCTGTCTGACAGTGGACCATACAAAGGCTTTGTCCCAAAGCTGAAGACCAGCTGTGTTGTTGGCCTCACTGTTGGTGAGCATGCTGAGTTTAATCCTGTTCAGGTTCATTTTTAATTCAAAGTGTATATAACGTTGTTCCTAAATAAGACCTCTGTCATTAGAAACAGTGAGAAAAGACCAGCAGAACGAGACAAAGAGAGATGATTCCAGCACAACTGGACCTCCAGAGGAAGAAGAGACCGAGCCAGGCGGTCCTGGTAAATGTCTTTGAATATTTCTGTCTTTGTTCAACTTTATTCTCTCTGAGTGCGAGATAATCTGCTGAGTGAAAATGTGCAGCAGGTCTGAACATTCAATGGGAGCATTTCTAAACTTCACTCACAGTGGTGGAAGTGCAAATGTATGAGAGTGAAAGTTAAAGTCCTGCATTTAAAAGTATCATCAGCAAAATTATGTGTCCAAAGTTGTGCAGTAAAACGTCCCCTGTGACTGACGTCTGTCTGACATTATTAGCTTGTTAATTCTGATGCATCAGTGTCAGAGCAGAGCTCGACCTTGAACCTGTCCTTCTTCTAAACTCAGCTTCTTCTCTGAAATCTTTTCAGGTGGTGGAAACAGGAACGCTGGCCGTGCTGGGATCATTTCCTCTGTCTTCGTTATTCTCTGCATCCTCGTTGTTGTTGTTCTGCTTCTGAGGATGAACGGAACGATCCGTAAGTTACAAAACAACATGTAAAATCTGGAGGGACTTTAAAGGGTAACTCTGTTTTGTATGTATTTTTTAAACTGCTAAAATATTGAGCGAGCACATTGCAGTTTTTTAAAGCCACCAGACTGAATTGATTGAAACAGTAACTTTACTTTGCAGAACACAGGAGTCGCTGCCTACCACTGCCTCTGTAGATTAGTTTGTTTGTGTTAATGTGTTCAGCAGAGTGGAGCAGTGTTCTGTACATGTAAGCTTCACAAGTAAAATTACCTGTCTGACAGCTGACGTAAAACAAAGGATTAGATCAGGTCAGTAGCTGATACCATCAATTAAAAAAGCCTTGATCACATCTGGACATCCCATTTTTCAAAGTCATTGATCACAATAGCTCCAAACCAGCTTTATGAAACAGACTGATCCTGGTTCAGTTTGGAGTTCAGTTGAATTTATGAAACACCACTAATCATAACAGTGGTCTCATTGGCTTTTTGCTTTTAAGAAATCCAGAGCAGATGTCAACCATGGCGGCTTAAGACCACATTTACTCCTGCTGCGATGTGAGAGGTGTATTTGTTCTTTACCTATTTGTTCAGTGCAGTTAAAGGTGTCACACACTGTTTTTCTTTCTGCCAGAGAGGTGTATGAACAGACTCGGAGGAAGAAAGGAGCAAAGACCAGCAGACTGGGAAGAGGACCTGAAGGGGCCTGCAGGAAACGACTTGGGAAACATCGTCTGAGACGATGCAGCGTAACATTATTGTGATTTTTTTTTTTCTTGTTCATCACCTCAACAGTGAGAAAGCACACTGACCTCACCAGTTTTACCAAAGCTGTTACTGAGCAAACAACATTAAACCTCCTCATGGGCAGTAAAGGATCTACACATCTCAGGCAGCAACAATGACTCCACCTGGTCCAAAAACTCTTCTGAGATCTTCTGAGCCAGTCAACAATTAGAGCCCAACAAATCCTGTCATGGATCAGCACTCACACCTTAGGCATGTGTCTTATCCATTGCGCCACCGCCACCCCTGTTAGCATTTAATGTTGGGTGTACCTAATAAACTGGCCACTGTGTGTAGAAGCCCTCTTGTTCAATAGCAGTGCCAAAGACAACAGAATACATTTAATTACTAACTTTATCTTCTGTTCTAATATTATAACGTTGTGCTCTCGGTCACATCAGCGGGAGCTTTCCATCACTTTAAAAACATCAAAGTTAAGAAGATTTAAATCTCAGGCTGGTTCTGAGAAACTGATCTGACTGCTGTAAATTACCCAAACAACAAACACCATGAAGTCTCCAGCTCGTTTAAAACACATGTTGTCCCTTTAATATCTGAATCATTCGTTGTTGCTCATCAGTGAGCAGAACTGCTGTGTGAAGATGTTGGATTTTTAGTTTGTGCACTGATTTAATGACTAACAGGGAAAACTTCATTAAAATGCACGCTGCCTTTAGTTAAACCACTCGTTTATAAAGAAGATAATAGATTTCTAAATACTGCTGTTGGTTTATAAAGCACTTAATGGTTTAGGGCCACATTTCTGATCTTCTCTCAGGTCGTCTGTGATCAGGTCTGCTTTCTGTCCTCAGGGTCAAAACTAAACATGGAGAAGCAGCGTTCAGTTTTTATGCTCCATATATCAGGAACAAACAGCAGGTCTGCTGAGACTTTCAGTTCTTTTAACTCAAGACTGAAGACTTTTCTTTTTACCACTGCCTTTTATTTTATCAAATGTGAGGCTGTGGATTAATAACCTGTAACTTCTGCTGTCCTGTTTCATCCTGTTTTTATTTTCCATTTAACTCTTTTAAAATGTCTTTTTATATTGCCCCGTTACCTTATTGTAATATCATCTATAAAACAGATAAGTCATCATTCAAACAAACAAAAAATAAAACGCTTAAGTATCCAGTAAAATTATATTCCGCCAAATCATTCTGCTATTCGTCAGTGTTGGAAGCAAGAGCGAGTTCAAGCTCAAAACGTTTTACACCTGTTTGAACATGTTTCCTCGAAACCTGGACTTCGATGTGATGTTTTGTCCTGTTTGTGGGCGTGTCAGAGGTGTTACCCAATCAGCTGCTGCAAGTTTGTAAACACAGCGGTGTTAAAAAGGTAGAAAAGTTATGCAAAATAATGGACAAAATGATAAATGACAGGTTAACATACTAAAGCCTATAAAAAATAAAGGATATTTAACCAAATACCAAAGCATCTTTAGGAAAGGTAGTAATGCTGTGGATCCAGCTGTTTAGAGCATGAAATTAGGAAAGCACAAATAAACAGAGAAAGTGTAGTCGCTGTCTTCTTTGACACACAGAAGGAGAGAAGGTTTGTTAATTAGACTTTTTTAAATATTAGGCTACACAACATGTTTCATTATGTACATTATTTTAATCACTTTTAAATTCTATATGTTTATATTTATTCCTCTCTCTCTCCTCTCTCCGCTGAGGCAGCTCAGGAGCTCCTTCAGCCACAGACTCATCCAGCCCCGAGCCTCAAAGCGCTTGGAGGCTCATTTGTGCCGTCAGCCATAAGACTCCACAACACCACAACACTAAACTGACGGGTTTTCCTGATTATATTTCAGACCTTTATCTGGTTGGAGATGGTTGTAAATAATTAGTAGGCTATTGATTGTATAGTCTAGGCCTAGTGTGTTGATACTTCTATAACATCATCTGTCCCATACGGGGATAGGCCTACCTTATCTTATCTCTCATCTTTAGCCTACCTCAGACCACATTTAACTTAAATTGTACAACTCGTTTTTAGTTTAGAAATAGGCCTAAGCAGAATACGTGACTGGACGTAGCCTACAGACGACGTGACAGCAGCAAACCTCGCCAAATTGTAGGCCTATCAAGTGCAGGCTAATGCTTATGAAACCGAAAACCACATACATAACGGGTGGAAGTCGCGGGTTTTGTGTCATTTTTGACTCTTCATACAGCCCACTGCTGAAGGAGAATGTCAACAAGGCCAGGAAGAGAGAAAAAGAAAGAGGTAGTGTCATTTGTTAAATATGAGTACGCGTTGTTTTTTATTTTATCTGAGTGTCATTATGAAACATCAGCTGAGTCAGACTGTGACCCGAAACTAGTGTCTTTACTCTGTATTGACTTGATAATAATGGGACACTTGTTGGCCTAACGCTCCTGTCTCACTATTTTACTCTTTGTTATAACTGTCACAGTATCGCCAAAGTTTATTGTCTCCTTACTGATTTAATATCCTTTAATTCTGTATGACATGTAGCCTATTTATCAAAGACGCTTTATTATAATTTATATAATTTGTTTGTGTGATGGCAACTGTCCTGCCTGCAGAAGAGTCATCATGTGTCTCGCTGTGTGCAGACTTGACTGCTGTTCCTCTCTTAACTGGAGTCAGGGCAACACTGCTGGCTTTATCACAACAGATTTATAAATCTACATCTTTGCAGGGGGAAAGGAGGCACCGCAGAACACAGGACACTTAAACAGATTTTAGATCAGATTGGTGAATTTGTTCTGCAGAAATAAACAACACAGTTTAGGACACAGAATATTCCCCATTATGTGGCCTGCACGGGTTTCCTATTCATAACAGAACAAAGTAGGTGAATCAGAACACTAGTCGACTATAGGCAGCAGGATGACACCTTGTAGCTACAAACAAAAAGATAACATCCACGTGACCTGCTCTCCTCTTAAAACAAAGCCTAGGTAAAAAGCGCCACCTAGTGGTGAAACAGCGGTAGCAAAGAGAAGAGGTAAATGTACTGCAGGGGGCTGTTGTGAATCAACCATGAATGTTTGTCTGAAGT
Source organism: Lepomis macrochirus (assembly GCA_024633595.2). NCBI lineage: Eukaryota > Metazoa > Chordata > Actinopteri > Centrarchiformes > Centrarchidae > Lepomis > Lepomis macrochirus. The sequence continues at coordinate 35,529,035 of JALXJV020000003.1, read as the reverse complement.
TCAGCAGCTCCAGATCATGGGTGAAAGTTTAAAACAGTCCTCATGAGGTCTCCACAGCGGAGTCTGAACGCTGCTGCTCTGTAGACTAAACTCTCCCTCCATCTTTCTGTAGGTCTGTGGAAACCAGTGCAGGCTGTCTCAAAAACAAACCACCATAGACGACACTTTTTGTCACAATCCAGTGGGGGCTTCCAAACATGACAGCTTGGCCCAGAAGGCAGAGGTCCTTATTGATGGTTAAAACTCTCCCACTGTAAGATATTAATGGCAGCAACATCTCCACTTGGGTAACCTCCCCTCCACCTCTTCCACCGCTCCCTCACAGTTTTCAGTAGGCTAACAAAAGGGCATATGTGTTATTGATTAGATTTAAAAATGTTAGATTATTTTTTGGTATCTATCTATCTATCTATCTATCTATCTATCTATCTATCTATCTATCTATCTATCTATCTATCTATCTATCTATCTATCTATCTATCTATCTATCTATCTATCCCTTAGTCTTAATGTTGTGTTATGTTCATATTATTACTGTGTACGGTCCAAATATTGTTTGCTAATATTGACAGATTGTATTTTAATTTTTTGGCCTTGAAACCTTAAAGCCAATAAATTTTAATTCAATTGAATTAATCAGTTTTTACATATTTTTGGGGTAAAGAGGTTCTCAGGATCAGAAGTGTCAATATCATGTGGGGACACTGTGACTTTAAAAATCCATCCCGCCATGGAGCTCAAGCATCACGCGTCTTCCGCTGCCCTCAGCCAATGAGATGAATCAGAGGTCGGTAATGGCGCGAAATTTGTCTGACGACAGCAAAAGGGGCGGGCCTAACGATGAGCCATGTGGTGCTGTAACACGCTGGAGCGGCAGTCTGCGCTGTAAGCTGCCAACATGTTTCGTGTCTTTCAGGTAAAAATACATTTATATCTTTATTTTTAAGACAAAGTTTTACTTTTGTTCCGCGTGGATTGAAACACGTGAAACAACGTTTATCTAAAAAATTTCCTTTATAGAGATCAAGGGGTCACTTTGTGTTGAAAAGTGATGGGGACATAGGGGCTTTGAATATGGAGGTGAAGAGAAGCATTAGCAAGACATCAAAATACGAGATATTAGGTTCACGAGACAAGAAGATCCTAAACTGTGTTTTTAAAATATCGTCAATGCCAAGACGTATCAGCAGGGAAGTCTGGGGACCCTCACCCAGGAAATCATTGAACACTTCATTTCCTGCAATCTGGTGAACTTTCTGCACCAATTTATGGTGAAAATATTTTTATTCATGTAAAAGGAAACACAAAGTTCAGATAGCACATTACATTTGTACAAAATATATAAATATAACAGAATATAAGTGAGTGCAGCTCTGAGACATTCTGCTGTCAGATCTGTTTCTCCTGTAACATCATCTCTGCTGAGGCAACACATGTAGGCAGGATTAAGTCTTCCCTCCTCTGCTGTCACGTTCACAGGGAGAGAACTGAAAATTTGTCCAAAAAGAAAAGTGTGTCAGGTAGTTGTTTAAGTTACTGACTGGTGCTGCACGTTTTTGGGTCATTTTATAATCAGTAGCTTGGTTTTTTTTAGCTTAAATTACTTTTTTGGACATTTTGAACATTTGTTTCTTCTATATCTTAATGTGCAAATAAACCTTTCTAAAAGCATTTTTTATTATTTTAACTGCAAGCTATATTTTCAACAAGGTTTTTTAAAACAAATCATGCTTTCAAAAAGTGGTGGGGACATGTCCTCAGCGTCCTCAGTGTAATTGACACCTATGTACAGAGGGCATTTTACAGCGAGTGTTTGTCAGAAAGTTAATATACCTTATTTTGAGAGCAGTAAATGAGCAGATAACTCAGACCAGCAGCTGCTGGGTATTTGGGTCTAGAGAGAGTGTCCTGTGAATTTAAAGAAGCTTTTACACACTGAAGACTTTGCAGAAGTGAAACTCAGTCAGGACGGAGGTCTCTTAACAGTGATGTTATGTAATGAATGACTCCTCCTCCTCCCTCCTCCCTCCTGCTGCTGCTGCTGGAGCGGGTGTTTTAAGTTTTGCTCCTCCATGCCGTCTCTCGCTCACACCGACCACCTTAAAGCATAATTTTAAAACATCAGGACAGACTGAGATCACACCGCCCTGCTGGTTTCACTCAGCTCAGTGATAATGAAGGCTGCACTTGTCACGTTCATCTTTCTGAGTTACTTTGTCGGACTGTTTGCTGAAACCGGTGAGTTTGTGACTTGTTAGCTGACTGCTAAGTCAGTTTATCCCACACGCTTAAAGATAACTTAACATTATAGCTTAAGGTTTTAAACACTGGCGCTTTTTTAGGTTTGTATCATCGGTTTGTTTGCTCACGCGGACTAACAGTTTATAGGATCGTTAAACTGTTAGCAGGTTAGCTAGCGGTAGCTTTGCTATAAACTCGCTAGCTAACTAAAACTGTTCGCGGACACTTTGTAGATCATTTAATCACTTAACCCGAGAATGACGGTATTTCTTTCGCTGACATAAGGCCAGTAAGAGATTTCTGAACACAACGTGAAACTTTAATTTGTTTTTATTATTGTTTGTGGACTGACGCATGCGCGTTAAATGGCGGATCTCTGTGTCTGAGCTGCTGCCTAATGTGAAAAACACGGGCTGCGGTTTGATCAGTACTGAGCAACACAGCCAGATGTTTGTTAGAAGGTGAGGAATGACTTCTGGGTAACAGTTTAAACATTGAAAACTGTATTCAGGGTTTATGTTTTTACTTTTACACACAGATGCAGGAACATGACTGTAGGATTAAATCCTGTATTTTAATAAGAAGTCCTACTTTGTATGTTACAGAGAACTTCAGTGCTCTGAGCTGGTTCAGATTTATGTGGATTAACACTCAAACAGATTGCTGCATTATTGTGATCAAGCTTTCTGATGAGGTCTCTGCAGTAAATGCAGCCGATGTGAAAACAGAGTTTTTCTCCAACAGCTTTAGAAAGGTGATTGCTGAGATGGCGCTCACGTCAAAAGCAAATTTAGATGGTGGACACTCTGTAGTGACCTGTGTGTGGCTCAATGAGGGTCAGGCTCATTATTAATGTAGTTAATGACAACTCACACTGTAATTATTTCTAAGATTGTTTCTCGCTGTATCCCAGAATACCTCGATCTACAATATAAATTCTTACGTTTACAGGTTCCAAGTTTTCAGGATCTAACTGAAAACAACTGATGAGGCAGAAATCTCACCAAGATCCTCTGATAAAGCTCTCAGTCCCACACAGAACAAGTCTGTGCCTCAGTTTTAAAATGTTTATATTGCAAAACTCAGTGTGAGGAAGAGGGGGGTCACTTTATTATCATCACAGCGTTTGCTGGTGTCTCATCAGCTGGGCAGAGTTGATTTGAGAGTCAACAGTATCCGATTAATTATTTTTTTCTAACCTGACAAGAAATATGGCACAACATCTCGTCACACCACCACTGTCAGGTACATCAAACCCTGCCAGCTGATCAAACTATTCAGCGCTGAGGTCTGTCGTCTCCTGATGTGATGAGAGAGCTGAGTGAAACGAGGTGGAGCAGCACTTTTACGTTATAGGGATTGTTGCACTACTGAAATAAATAAAAAACATCAACTGTGTGTTTAAATGTTTGAAAACATGGCTGTGGCTCCGAGGTGATCGAGTTGGGTGTTTGTTTCCTCAGGAGAGCTTCAGGCCATTTGCCCAAATACGAGAATTGAGGCAGAGGAAGGTGATACGGTCACTTTACCATGTTATCTGGATCCTGAGGACAGCGTGGTGGATGGTGCCTTCGACTGGTCAAGAGATGACAAATTCGTCTATGTGTACCGTCGCGGTCAGGAAAAACGCAATGACCTGATGGATCAGCACAAGAACAGGACGACTGTTAACCTTGAAGACCTGAGCAGAGGCATCCTGACTCTGCAGATCTCCTCAGTGCAGCTGTCGGACAGCGGACTGTACAAATGTTGTCTCTCAACACCGAGGACCAGCTGTGTTATTAACGTCACTGTCGGTGAGCATGTTCATACAGTTTCAGATACTAAAACGGTTTCTCAGAGTTATGGACGTCTTTAAGTTTTTAACTTAGATTTGAGTCTATTAATACTTTACTGATACTTGAAATCATCCTGATATTTTCTTTTGCAAAGTGATGCTCAGTATAAATGTAGCAGCAGAAGAGATTCAGGGCTGAATAAATCTGTCAGATTAAATTAACAGCTGTAACCTGTTAATTTTAGCATCTTATCCTTCATGAGCTACTAAAGCCCACAGCAGGTCCCTCTGTCTGACTGCTAGAAGATATTTTAGTCTGTTTCTGAGCACTGACAAACATTTTGTCTCCTTTTTTTCCTTTAAAACTGACCAAAGACCACCAGAGCAAAAAGAAGAATGATGCCATCACAACTAGACCTGCAACAGATGAGCCGGACAAACCTGGTAAATTACTTTAAACTGAAATTAAGCAGTTTTTCCAGTTGTTACATCTTCATCTTTGAGAACAAGAAGAATTTTGTGCAGCCCACGTTTGAACATTCATGCTGATGGTAACATTTTTACACAGAAGACAGACTTCTTCTCGTAAAATTCAGCCATATTAACGGCTAATTCTGATCCCTTAAGATAACAGGGAGGGTTTCTTCTTAGCATAATGACCCTTTTCCTCCTGTAACATTTGTGTTCATCAAGTTTAAGGCACAGAAACAGCTCCACATGTTGATCGTCTCAGAAGTTTAGCACAGCAGCCCTTTTTTATCAAATACAGCAGAAACAGCAACAAAAAGACCACAAACGATCCTCGAGTCGACTGAATCAAACAAACTGAACTAGAAAATGCAGCCAGAGTTTGATTGGCCGGGGCTGATGGGAAATCACTTCTTGCACTTCTTGTACCTTCCTGTAGTAGTCCAGCAACTTCGGGTTATCTACTACTTGAAGTACTTGTTCTCTGTATTCAGGTGGAGGCAGAAGTCTCACAGACAGATAACCTGAAACCAGGACAAATAAAACCGTCTGTGTGTTTGGACGCCACGAGGGGGAGGAAGAGAAAATACCACATGAGCAGAACACTAACGAGTAATTAGTGAAATAAATGATAAACTGAGCCTGAGCTGGTTCTGAATCTCCTCTGATCTTCTTTCAGATGGTGACAACGGCAACCTTGTTGCCATGGTCACCTCCACTGTTGTTGGGAGTCTCTTCGTTCTAGTTCTGGTTCTGGTTCTGATCCTGGTCCTGGTGAAATGTGGAACGATCCGTAAGTTTCTAAACAAACTGTCCCACAGCTTTTCACTAACATTTAAAGCCCTGCTGTGTGATCACTGTAGTGAGCAGGTTTGTTGTTGCTCATTGTGAAATCAAAGATCAGGGATTTGACTCTGTTCCTGTAACATTTTTAGATGTATTTCTGCTCAAACCACCAACTTTTAAAGTTTAACAAACCTGTTTGTATGTTCTCATAGCGAACCCAAAAACGTGGTTCAGAGGAAGGAGGGGGCAGAAACCAGAGCTGAACCCTCTGAGGACTTCATCAGCAAACGCCGGCCCTGATCCAGACGACTCAAGAAACAACGTGCAAGTAGTTTAGTGGACTTTGTCTGTCTGTGTAAAAGAAGCGCTGCAGGGCTCCAGACTTACTTTTCCATTTTCCAACTTTCTCATTTTGTCGCACCAGCACGTGATTTGGTCACAACCCTTTTTTTAGTGTTAATCATCAACTTCAAAGTTTCAAGCTAAAACTGTGTTGACACGGTAACAATAATGTGGCAGGTTGCCAGCAATTTAATCACAGCCCATCATACCGCAACCAAGTCTGGCTAAATTTGTCCCCTGCAGAGGCTCTGAACACAACCTGGAGGAGGAACTAGGATAAATGACTGATTTGGTATTTCATAACATGAATTAAAGTAGTAATAATATATTGTTAGTATTAAAAGTTATTTATATTCTAATATATTAATTATATAATGTGACTATATTGACTTATAATGTCACTCATATAAATGATGACTCGTCAGTAATCATAAAATGTAGTCATGCTGAACGATGAGTTCATCGTTTGAAAGTTTGCTGTAGCCAGTGAAGCCATCTGTGATTGGTTGGTTGTAGAAAAGTGACATTGACGAGCTCATTGACTTCATGAAAAGCTGTTTCAACAAAATGCACCTCGTGTTGCTAAATAGCCAACTAGCCAAACATAAACCTTCCTCATCTTCTTCTGCTGCCTTCGGTCTCACCGCTTCACCTGCCGACGCATCTCCCTCGCTGTTTTTGTAATCCGCCCATTAGGATTTCTCTCGGTGCTCGTGGCGGCCGATCGGACAACGTTTTAAACTGTTAGCAGTGGGGTGGGGAGAGTAGGCTACGGTAGGTTGTGGTCTTTACCTGCACATAAGGGGCATTTTGTAAGTTGGTCATCTCTCCCTGGACCCCCGCCCGGTTTATATATTCCCCTGATCTGTTGTGGACCTGCTCAGTTCAGCCTCTCGCCCTCTGGACTCTCAGCTATGGTTCCCTCCTGCTCTGCACTGCAGCCACCAACCTGGTTCTGCAGCATCTAGTCTTCCGGTCTCCTCCCTCTCTTAGTCCTGCACTTGGTTGTGGTTATGTTACAGGAAGTTTGGACCCCACTTGGGTTGGAGTCGAGGGAGGCTCTGTAGTGATGCACAGATCTGCGGGTCTGCAGGAGATGCATCAGGTGGTGCAGGCCTCTGGTGAGCTCAGATACTTCCTGGTTGAGTATTTCAGTCTTGTTGATTAACGATCTGTCTGACCTCCTCCGTCTCCGACAGCTGAGTCACATTAGCCTGAGTGAAACAAACTGGCATACTCGGGGTCGAGTACCAGCACGTCTTTCAGGTCACGCACACTAATATACTGAATGTGACAGTATGTCAGCGCCTTCACATCAGCATTGGTCTTGATGACCAGGAGCCTCATTTATAAAACTGGGCGTAGAAACCTCACTAAAAGTGTACGTGCGCCCAAAAGCCAAAAAATATTCTTATGAAACCGTGTGTACGCACACTTTTAAGCAAGTTCCCTTTATAAATCACAATCAACTTGAAACGCATGTGAGGGAGCTCCATGTCGGACCCTGGTCTGTTAAACCTGAAGTCGCTAACATCACATCCTGCTTCGTAGTTCAGGCCTCCAGCTCAGCTTTTCAGCCCAGATTTCTCTTCTGTGAAACCACTGAGTAGCACTTTATGTTCCCCGTCCAGCATTTATATGCAGTATAGGTGGGTTATAACATCACTGTAAGTGTTAGTGTCAGGATTTTACACGTTATAGTGTCAAACTGTGTTGTACTGTACCATCATTGTGTTTACACACCAGCGTCCTCAGGAGGAGTTGAAGTTGTTGACATTAACACTTACCTGCATACGACTGCATTAGTGAGTAATGATTGTTTTAAGTGTTTGTATACTGCATAAAAAGGCTAAACAGAGGGACCTGAAGTAAATCTGTCTCCCTACATGCAGCTGGTTATTTAATGAATTAGACCGGTTTTGTCATTATTTGTTTTTGTCAGATGTGTATTATCTTTTGTACTGTGCCAACACCAAAGGCCTCTTTTCTTAAGGTTTTTACACCAACTGTGCAATTTACATAAAATCAGGTTTAATCCAAACTGTTTTCTGTGCTTTTGTTTTCTTTCTTCATAACTTTCTGGGACAGCAGATTAAATCCACATTACAGGTTTGGAACTAAAGAAAATCTCAAGTCTTATAAAACTGACTGGAAGAAACAGGTGGTAGTAATAAAGGTTCTTAGTAGAAATAATCACATCTGATACTTGGCATCTGTAACAAGTGTCAGCTTAAATTGAAATGTTGCTGATTGTTTTAATCTTTACTTCACACTGAAGTATTTTGTTTTTCTGTGTGAAATCTGAGTCTGAAGGTCACAGCTGTCTGATAAATACAGTGAAGATGACTAAAAATACAAAAACTGCCCTTTTCTAATAATGAGAAGTATAGTTTAACAAAATTAAAATACTCAGTGCTTGTAAGAAGTATTAACCACCTTGGAACATGTTTTATTGTTTTTACAACATTGAATCAAAGCAGATTTAATGTCACAGTGAAAACAGAACAAAGTGATCAAAATGTTTTACAAATATAAAATACATGTTGTATTCACAGCTTTTAACAGGACAGACCTAAATCACCACAGGTGCAGACGGTCGGTTTCAGAAGTGACGTCATTACATCAGCTGTGTGCAGCCACGTGGTTTCAGCTGATCGTAGTATAAACACACCTGAACCTGGATGGTCGTTTTCATGTAACAGCGTTGAAAAGTCACATTAAATCTATGATTCAATAAAACTTTAAAACTTGTAAAGGTGGTGAAAATGTTGTTAATCCAAGTCAGATTATTTCAGATGATAGTTTTCCTCTGACAGTAATATGAGTCATATTTACAAACTGTCAGAGCGTCTGATTGTCCCTCACCTTATGATATAAAGACATCTGCAGGTGGACATGAAATATAAGCTGAGAGACAAAATCTGACAGTAAAACAGTGTTTAGGTTGTTTGTCTGTTTCACTAAAGTGTGTTGTTGTTGATATTGTGATGATTTCTGCAGCAAAGTGCTGTTTAAAACTCGATAACTGAATTTTTGTGGCAGCAACATCTCCACTTGGTTATACGTGCTGTTGCCTTAGCATAAAATTTGGATTAGATTTATTTTACTTTATTTTCACACAGTAGAGAGAAAATATTTTATTGTGTTTTTCTTCTGGGAATTCAGACTTGAAGACACAAAAATGTCATGAATGTCAGTTATAAGCCGCGTGCTAGCTTCATCTGAAAAAAAACTCGTTGATAAATTAATACATAAAAGATAGATTAAACAATCGACGTTAGATATTTTTCATTCCCTTTGATGAAGTCGAAGGTCAGCCTTCACCGCTAATTGCACTCGCGCACGAGGAACTACATAGTGGACTATATAGTGAGTAGTGGGTGATTTCGGACACAGCCTAGGCCTATGTGTGTGCCTGTGAAGTAATTTCAGAGTACACGGAAGTTGTTTCATCATCCGTTCTCAATCTACAGGCCTGTAAAGCCTGGGAGTGCTTTTGGTGACAGGAATGTTGATGAATACTCCTGTTTTTATCAGTATTTCAT